>CM047394.1:59918915-60003405 GCA_026123125.1 Chironomus striatipennis | reverse complement strand
TTACAATGTAAGCAGAAACTACAGCTGTCCCATATCCCAAAATCAGATAAGTCAATTGATAGGTTGGCCATTGTTTGACATCGTAAAAAAATTTGACTTTAAGTGGCAGTTCTCGAGATGGTTCGATGCCGTAAAATAAATAATTGACGATATCCATGAATGCAGGTTTTAAGATGTAAAAAGTTGTAGTAACAGTGCATCCAATTTTTGTGGGGGTATTTACTAGATCTATTATCTTTTTCGCATTTGACAATTTTTCTTTAGCATTTGGAAAGTCTTTGTCTGTGGGGTGCGAAAAAATTAGCAACTTTTATTATTTTTATGGTCATTTGACTTGTACTTGTTGTCAAGCTTTCAGCTATATCCAAGATGTTATTTGAAGCAAGAATGTAGCAAGCTGATGTAAAAATATAGTAAATATAGACAGTTAAATAGTTCCAAATCCTTACTACACTTAACACATATTTCATTCGCCTTGATGAAAATCTTTCAGAACCTGTAAATTTTAAAATTTCCTTTTCATGTTGAAAGATTTCCATATCGAATTAAACGACGTCTATTCGTCTTTCCGGAAAAAAAAACGTCTGGAAATAACAAAAAATGAACGTTGAATAAAATTTCTTTAGAAATTTATTCGAAATTTAACAAGAAATTGAGTGACTCTGCAACTTTTTCACAATTCATTATTTTAAATGTTTCTGACTTGATTGTTAAGATAAATATTTAAAAATGTTAATTAATTCCAATTATCAATTCTTTTGTTTCAATCATAAGAAGTGATTCAATCGATTTTTTTTTTATTTAATTTACTCTCGAAAAAATCCAAATTTGAACATTAAAAATTTTGCCTTTCATCTTTAGAAAAAAGTATTTTTTTTTTTTTTTTGTGAATATTCATTGAATTGTGAAAAAATTAAGAAATTTATACAAATGAATTTAATATAGTAATAAACGACCAAGATCTGCTCAACATAAAATTAAATGTCTCAAATGATGCATCAAAAAATGGAGTTGTGATTCTCAATTTTCGTTGAGCTGTCATAATGACCATCAAATAATTTTTATCGATGTTATAAGCTTCCTCGCAAATAGCTTCAGAAGAATCCATTATCTTTTGACTTCCAAATGCATAACATCCAACATCAATTAAAGCACCTGAAATGTGTATAAAAGGTGCTACAAGTTCAACAAATCTTTCAGCAGCGATCACACTTAGACCAAGGACAACAATAAGAGTTGTTGAAACGACGAAAAATTCCGCAAAAACCTTTGGACTATAGATGCTGTTAAATCTCTTAGTAATGCTAATTATTTTCACATGATATTTGACAACTTCGTCAGATTTAAGTTCACTTATTGAGGTACGGAGGATGTCAAGATGAGCACTAATATTGAGGGTAAATGTAATGAAATTCAGACACATCACATACTGTTGAGTAAAAAGTTAAATCAAAATTCTAGAAAATATTCATTTAGAAATAAAAATTTAAATATACACAACAAGTGAACTAATGAGAAGGCAGGTATAAGTTTCAATCACATATGTAAATTCATATGCTGGTGACTTTGTGTTATCGTAAAGGTATTTAGCTTTAAGTGGAGTTTTACGAATCGGTTGAGCTCCAAAGAAGTAAACATACACAAAATCAATAGCCATAGGCTTTAAACTATACATCACAGCTGCACTATAGAATGTCCATTTTAATAAAGTTCCTATTTTCATTATAAGTTTATCAGCTTTTAATAGAATGTCGCTATAATTTTGAAGGTAATTATCTGTAAATATATATAAATACTCATCTTCTCCATTACATATCTTAGTAACTTAATCTTTGACATTTTAGAATTTTATCATTAAATTTCACTTACACTTACAATTAACTTACATTTCACACTAAGTTCTTCTATATCATCCATAATCTTAAAAATCTCTTCAAATCGAATACAAAAAATGACATATTTTATTGAGACGACAAATGCTGTGAAGGCTGGAGCCATACTCTCTGCAATTTCACGAATATCTTTTACAACCCATGAATACCATACTGCTGTGATGATGGAATAATATAAAATGAAGCAGTTCCAAATTTTTAAAGCTAAAAGCAAATATTTCGACCGAGATGTTGAAAATCTTTCAATTCCCGTCCATCTAAGTGCTTCCAATTGATATTTAAATGCCTTCATGATGAACCAATTTCAGTTCTTGTTTTGACGAAGCTTACGAACAGAATAAGTAGCTTCAAGTCTATTTCTAAAATATTGAAATGGGCTTAATCCTTGATCATATGGCATTCACGAAGGTATTCATTACCGTTAATGAAATTTTCATTACTTTATATTTTGTCATGTGATAATTTTCAAAAAAAGCTTTTCTATTTTCATTGAAATCATTTTTTTTTAAGTAGGGTAAAAAATCTGTTTTTGGTGGTATTTTGCTTTTCATCAACTTTGAATTTAAATAAATATTCACTGATTCATTCTTTTTAAATGAATAATGGCTCAAAATATTCAGGAACCAAAAGACTTTAAAGTCTTATATTCATTTACTACTGTAACATTAAGCTTTTAGTGAAAAACTAAATTAAACACCAAATCTATTTTTGGTGGTATGAAATCTATTTTTTGTGGTAAAAAAATCTATTTTTTGTGGTAGAAAAAAGTAATGAAATTACATGATAAATTTTAGTTATTACTTTAAATACATCATCTTTAATGCAAAATGAATCGATAACAAGTCAAATTAAGTTATTTAAATGATTAAAATACATTAAATTTATTAAAAATAGTTTCATAATATTTTACCGGATTTTTATTTTTCAAATTGTTTAGGGGACTGTCAACTTTCAGGGTAATATCAACTTTAGTTTGTATGGATTTTTAGCGCATTTTTGAAAACTTGTTTTCAAAAAGGAAGCTCAATCATGCACTTTTATCGGTCGTTCGGGTCCCAATTATCTCTTGATCTAGACTTCGTAGCAAGCTCGGAATTGTTTTAATAGCTTCATTGAATGTTTTTATTCCCGCCGTTTATATTGAAAAATCAAAAAACACTCATTAAATAGCTTAATTCATCGATTTTATATTTCAAAAAAATATGTAAACAATGCAGGGCAAAGCTATGCTGATGATAAGTTTGAATTTTTTCTAACCGTTAAAAAATTTGAAATTTTTTTGACCGTTATATCGGATTAAATATTTTTCTTTTATACACCTTAATTAATTAACATTTAATTTTTTCATACAAATAAGTGCGTTTAGAAATTTGAAAAATAATGGATGTGTTCAGAAATTTAAATTTTTCGCTGATGGAAAATTTTGAATTTCAAAAAACCGTTAAATCGTAAAGCTATTTTTTGCATTGAACATTATAAAAATCAATTTTAAAGGAATTTTGATTTTTAGTTTTAAACTTGTTATTGAAATGCATTATGATTAAAGAAACAGCAATAGAGTTTTAAAACTCGACATTCTTTTCTATTTAATCAATTGCTAATCGCTGCGTCAAAAATGCGCTGAAGTCCCTCGATATAAACGAGGACTTTTGTAATTTTTTTGTAAACAAATACCACAAAAAATAGATTTTAGTACCACAAAAAATAGATTCAATGTTTATACAAAGTAAATTGTAATTTTCGATTATTTTGTTAACTTATATGCATTAAATATGATTAAATATTAAACAGTGAACGTTTATTTGTCACAATAATGATTCTTCTGACAGAATCACAACGAAATTAAGCAAAAAATTGAGCATGAAAAATGGTAAGAAATTTTGATTTTTGGTGTGAAATTTTAAATTGCAAATATTAAAAGATAGAAATTAATTAGACAATTCAGATTAAGCATACATGCTTTAATCATTATTTGCAACACATCTGTCAAGAAATGAGGAATTTTTAATGCTTTAAAAGTATGTTTCACAGCTAAAGATGAATACCACAAAAAATAGATTACCACCAAAAACAGATTTTTTACCCTATTTATGAGAACAAATTAGTAAATAATTTTTAATGCTAATTCCTTTGCAACTAAGATTAATATTCTCTTTAAACCCACATTCATTTTATTACGTGAATAATACTAATTATTATTATTATTTTTAATTTCAATCGACCAAATCGAATTTGAATACAAAATGCAATAAGCTTTAGGAAATGATAGATTTCTATTTTTCATACTTTATTATTTCTATTTAACATCATAAGTTTTTGCTACATTTACAATAATATGTTTCCATTAGCAATATTTATTTAGTAAAATATGATCATAAAACATTAAATGAAATGATTGAATTGTATCAAATTAAACAAATGAGTTTAATAAATTAATGAAAGACCATGTTCGACTCAACATAAAACTAAAAGTTTCAAATGAAGCATCGAAAAATATAGCGGTAATTTTTAACGTCTTATGTGCTCTCATGATAATCATCAAATAATTATTGTCAATATTATAAACCTCCTCACAGACTGCTGCAGAACAATCCTTAATTTTCTGTCCAGCATATGAATAACATATTACATCAACCATAGCTCCAGCCATGTGTAAAAATGGTCTTAGACCTTCCAAAAAACTATCAGTCGTAATGACACTTAGCCCTAGGACAATAAAGACAGTTGTTTTAATGAAAAATTGTGTAAATATTATCAGATTATAAATTGAATTTAGTTCCTTAGTAATATTGATTATTTTTGTGTGATAATCTATAATCTCATCAATTTTTAAATCATTTATTGATCCACGAAGTATCTCAAGATGAGCACTAATAATTAAAGAAGAATTGACAAAATTCAGGCACGTTACATACTATCAAAATAAAAACAATTAAAATTTAAATTAATAAAATTTGTAGAAAGTGCTCCTAACTTCCTCTTTTATCAAAATTTTATATCTCACAATAAATGCTCCAACTAAAACTACCATGTAAAATTGATACAGATAAATCAGTTCATATGCTGGCGATTGTGTTTCGTCAAAAAAGAATTTTGCCTCAACTATAAGCTTTCGAGATGGCTGAATACCGTATAGTAAATAATTTTTGAAATTCACTCCTATGGGTTTAATTGTGCTTAGCGTAATGATGGTTATACTTATCCATTTAAATGGTGCTGTTACTTTAATTGAAAGTTTTTGAGCTTTTTTCATGATTTCGTTTGCATTTGGGAGGTGTTTATCTGTACATTTAAAAATTTTATATAATTTCAAAAAAAAAAAATCAATATTAAATAAAATGAATATTTTCATACATTCATCATTAAATTTCTCAAGCTTATCAAAATATTTGAAAACTTTATCAAATTGCGTGCAAAAAATTCCATACTTTATAAGCGTGACGAGTGTTGTAAATGTTACAGTCATTCTATCAGTAGCTTCACGAAAATCTTTTGAATCACAAGCAGAACAAAATGTTGAAACGACACAGACAAATAAAATGAAAATATTTAAAACTTTTAATGAAAAATAAAATTTTTTCATTCGAGCTGAAGGAAATCTTTCAATTCCAACAAACTTAAATATTAACTTTTGAGTTTCAAAGACTTCCATCTTAAATTGTAACCCTCTTTCAAATAGCTTTGAATAAATACTTATTTAACTTTAAATATATCTTTTTAGAAATTAAGTTCGTAAATTTTGTAAATGGCAACTGCCAGCGGTTAACAATTAAAAAATCAAAATAATTTCACAACTTTTATTTGACATTATTGCTTCATATTAAATAATCATATTGGAAAAAGAGATTATTCAATTAAAAATTAGAATTATCCAATTTTATAATTCTTAATTAAGCTTAATTACTTAATTTTATATTATTAATGAATATTACTTAATTGACTCAAAATTTAGAATATAAAGAAAACTGTTACGATTAATATTTTTAATTACCTATAATTAATGATTAAAAAACTGTTAAATAAATTCAATATTTAAGATTAAAAATTTAAAATTTTTCTAATTTTTTAAATAACATTTTAAGTTTTATTTTTTCAAAAAAAAAAAACATATTTTGAAACAATCTTGAAAATTTTATTATAAAAAAGTTATTGGGTAGTTCAATAAAAAATGGGCTCTCTAAGCTTCTTCAACTTCAAATTGATATTGCCATTGATGAGAAAAACCAATCAATATGATACAGAAAGTAAATTATAGCTTATTTTAATGGCAAGTTTTCTAAGTTTTTCAAATTTTTTATTTTCACTGGAATTTTCTTTTAAAAGTCGCGGACTAAACTTGTGATTCTCTTCATAAACTTGACTTATGAAAACTCAAACTTTTGCCATTAAAATAAGCTTTTATTTACTTTTTGTTTAACATTGATTAGTTTTTCCAATCAATGGGACTATCATTTAACTTCAATATCAATTTGATGTTGAAGAAGCTTAGGGGTCCATTTTTTATTGAAATACCCAATACTTAATATTCTTACCTTTCAAAAATTTGAAATTCTTAAATTTTTCAAAAATCAACAAAACAAAAGAAATTTTATATAAATGAATTTAACAAAGTAATAAAAGACCATGATCGACTCAACATATAACTGAAAGTCTCAAATGATGCTTCAAAAAATGGAGTTGTTACTCTCAATTTCTGTTGAGCTGTCATAATGACCATCAAATAATCTTTGTCAATGTTGTAAGCCTCCTCACAAATAGATTCAGAAGAATCGAGCATCTTTTGACTTCCAAAGGAATGACATGCAACATCAGTTAAAGCTCCAGAAATGTGCAGAAAAGGCACTACAAGTTCAAGAAATCCTTCTGCAGCGATCACACTTAGACCAAGGACAACAATAAGAGTTGTAGAAATAATGAAAAATTCTACAAAAATCATAAAACTGTAGATTTCATTGAGTCTTTTAGTGATGTTTATTATTTTGAGATGATACTTTACAAATTCATCAATTTTGAGATCATTTATTGAATCTCGGAGAAGATCTAGATGAGCACTGATGCTAAGAGTAATGGAACTAAAATTCACACACATGACATACTTTCATGATGTCCAGAAATGATAATTTTTTTACATTTACAAATCATCATTTAAGCTATTTTAATACTCACAACAATTGTTCCAATTAGAATGGTTGTGTATGATTGAATAATGAAAGTCAACTCATAAGCTGGTGATTTTGTCTCATCGTACGGAAATTTTGCCTTAAGTGGGACCCCATGAGATGGTTGCATGTCATAGAAAAAGTAATAAACAAAGTCAAGTCCCAAAGGCTTTACAATGTAAAACGAAGCAGCAGCAATGCATCCCCACTTCAATGGTGTAGTTATTAAAACTGTCAAATTATTTGCTTTGGATATAGTTTGACTCGCATTCTTTAAATGCTGATCTTTAAATTTAAAGGAAAAATATGATCTAAGAATTTTAATTAATTTAATAAACTTCCTTACACTCTACAGTTAACTTTTCAATGTCATCCATAATTCCAAAAATGTCTTCAGTTCGAATGCTGAAAATGACGTATTTTATAGTCATGACTATTACTGTAAAAGCTGGTCCCATGCTTTCAGCAATTTCACGAATGTCGTTTGTAGTAGATGCAAAATTGATTGCAGTTGAGATGGAAAATAAAAAAATAAATGAGTTCCACAATTTTAATAAGAAGAAATATTTCTTCATTCGTGATGACGGAAATCTTTCGATGCCAATCCATTTGTAAACAACCATTTGTGAGTGGAAAACTTCCATCTTAAATTTTTCGGTCTTTGTTAAAAGAGTTGCAGATTGAAACTGAAAATCAATTTAATCATATCTGAATATAAAGCCATTTATATTTTCAAAATGATCCCATTTTCCTGGAAAAAATCATATGAATAAGTAGAAATGTCCACGTGCTCTTCAATAAATTTTCTCATACAATATGTAACTTTTTTCTGGGCTAGCTTTTTTAGATGAATTTTAAATCGAAATTTTTGTAAAATTCATAGCTTTTACCTTTACTTAGATCAATTAAAATATGAGATAATTACTTAATCCTAATTGTAAAAGATTACCAGTAATTAACTTTTTCAAACTTTTTTCTCTTTATTTTTTAATTATATAATTATGACTTCATTTGTGCTATACAAAAACCATATAAGTTGAATCAAAAAACAATAATTAAGAATAAATTCTTTAAACAAATGAATTTAATAAAGTTATAAAAGACCATGATCGACTCAACATGATGCTGTAAGTGTCAAATGAAATATCAAAAAATCCTGTTGTAAATCTCAATTTTTGTTGAGCTGTCATAATCACCATTAAATAATCTTTATCAATGTTGTAAACTTCATCACAAATTGATTGCGATGTATCCATAATTCTTTGACTTCCATACGAAAAAACTGCGACATAATAAAGAGCTCCTGGAGTATGCATAATGGGTATTAAATTTTCAAATAAATCATCAGCAGTTATGACACAAAGACCTAATACAATAAAAAGAAATGTTCCAACAAAATATTGTGTAAAAATCATCGACTTGTAGAGCTTGTTAAGCTTGTTTGTAATATCCAACAATTTTTGATGGTAGATGACGAATTCATCAATTTTCAAATCATTTATAGATTCACGTAGGATTTCAAAATGAGCAGCTATGTTGAGACAAAATTTGATGAAAATTGAACCCATTGCAAACTATCAAACGGAAGAAAATTAACTTGAAAATTGGGATTGAACATATCCTTTAGCATTATTCATCAGTTTATAAATTATTTGAGTCCTAAGTAACTTACAATATAAGCAGAAACCAATGATGTTCCGTAAGTTTGAAGAAGATAAGTCAATTGATATGTTGGCCATTGCTTGACATTGTAGAAAAATTTTGCCTTGAGGGGTATTGCTCGAGATGGTTCGATACCGTAAAATAAATAATTGACGATATCCATGAATGCAGGTTTTAAGATGTAAAAAGTTGTAGTAACAGTGCATCCAATTTTTATGGGGGTATTTATTAGATCTATTGTCTTTTTTGCATTTGATAACTTTTCTTTAGCATTTGGAAAGTCTTTGTCTGTGGGGTGCAAAAAAATTAGCAACTTTTATTATTTTTATGGTCATTTGAAAAGTTTTCTTACAATCTTTGTTAAGATTTTCAATTTCATCCATGCATGAAAAAATTTCCTCAAGTCGTCTGTTAAAAACTACATACTTAATAAACATCATAAGTGCACTTGTACTTGTTGTCAAGCTTTCAGCTATATCCAAGATGTCATTTGAAGCAACAATGTAGCAAGCTGATGCAAAAACGCAATAAATGTAGACGAAATAATTCCAAATCCTAACTATTCTGAATACATATTTCATTCGAGTTGACGAATGTCTTTCAATTCCACAGTATCTCATAATTATCTTTTCAATTTTAAATACTTCCATTGTGTCTGTAAGAAGGTCTACAATATACTAAATTGATAACATATTTAATGAAAAAAGAAATGAATTTAAATTGAAATCTTTTGATGACTTTGAACATTTTTTTCTATTGTTCTTAAATCAGTAAGCACTTCACTCAAAGAAAAAAAACTAAAAACTTCTTTTTAGATTGTTTTTACTGACGATTTTAAAAACTTTTTTTAGAATCTAAAAAAAAAGTTTTTAAATTTTAAAATCTAAAAAATAATTTTTTAAATTTTAAAAACAATTTTTTAAACTTTTTTTCATCTTACTTTTTTGAAAACAATAATTCGCAGAAATGACTGATATAAGTGTCAGTTTTATTTCCATATGTATCCATATAAAATATTTAATATTTTAAAATGCCAAAATTTTTCTAAGTTCTGAAGTTTGTGTATATTTTTAATATACCAAATCAAATGACCACAATTAAGCTTCAAATTTAATTATTTATTTATTTATTTTTTTTTTGTTTAAAAAATATTTTTTCGAAAATCTAAAAATATTTTTTTAAAATTTAAAAACTTTTTTAAGATTTTAACGACTTTTAAAAATTCAAACCAAATCTAAAAACAATTTTTAGAAATCCAAAAAAAATTATTAAGATTTAAATTCAAAAAATGTTTTTAGATTTTTTCATACAAATCTACAAAATGTTTTTACTTTTTTTTCTTGAGTGTTCTGAACCTGATTTAAAATATCAACTAGTAATGAAGCGGATCACGCTTCATGGGTATATTCACACCACCAGTAGAATTTCTTTTTGTAAAAATTTGTCAGCTTCGCTCAACCAAGTACATAATGAACAATAGTTTTGACGACAAGTCATTCAAAACTCAAAACACAAGAAATTGGCTATGTCCTATTGACTGGAACTGACCAAAAAAATTTTTATTTCATTTCTGGACGTTTCAGGACATTTTAGAGAGGGGGTCCAAATCCTTGTGACCAAGCTCTTCCGCTACATCCAACATGTTTAATAAGGTTCTAAATTTTTGCTTAATTCATGCAGAAATTTGTATGAGAATCAGCAAATAAATTGGTTTAGAGAAAAAACTCAAGAGTAAACTTAGTAATCATTGTACTCATTGAAAAATAAAAACTCGGAATTTTTTTAATTTTTTATAAAATTCGGTCTCTGTTTAAAACCCTACATCAGTTCAACGCATTTAATAATATTTTATAAATTTTTGTAAAATTTGCTAATTTTCTAAAGGTTTATTTAAATTCAAAGAAAACAACGATTTATTCAAATTTAAATAATATAATCCAATATCAATCATGTTTTCAAAAGAAATGTAAAAGCTGAAATATCTCAAAAACTAAAGAATATTTTTATAAATAAGAGGTTATATTTGCTTAGCTTTTAACCTTAATATATAATACAAAAATTAGAAACTCTAATATACCATAGTTTCAAAGTTATTGGTGTTTTTCTTATTTATTCTGTAATTTTTCGTGGATAAACTAGTTGAGTCAAACCCATTATCGTTATAGATGCGTTTTTTGCGATTTCTCTTGACTGTAAGCACCAAAATGAGATGCGGTTTTCACTGTTAGATTGGTATTTTCAGGCACAAACTTTCCACCATAGACAGTATGAGTTAAAAATGTAATCCTGAAGCAGCAAGTTAGAAAATGTGGTTTTCAGTTTTACTCAAAAGCAATATATTCACCCAAATTGAAAATTTGGTGTGAATATGATAAAGTATGGTTTCAGGTTTTTTGATAGAATTCGATGTATTTGGATGTTTTTAGGTCCTAGAACACTGAATATGCTAAAAAATTTCATGATATATGCATTAAGGGGGTATATTTAGGCAAAAATTCAAATTGACCTAGTACTCATAGGTTTCATTTTTATGAGCTGAAACTTTGCATATACATTCTGTGCATCTATATCTCTAGACGTTTTTGGAATTATTTCATTTGGACTTAATATTGAGGAGAACAGAAGATAATTTTGTGCTCAAAACACGTAAATTTTTTCGATTTTTCAAATTTTTTGTTACACTGCGCATGAAAATTTTTTGTCATTATAGTGTGAATTATACCTTAAATAATGCTTAATCTAACACCGAAAATTTCAAAACATTTGGTTAAGTTATGTCTGAGATATTAAAGAAAATGTAAAATTTTTTGCATATTTTGGTCAAAAATGGCACATTTTCGTCCATTGTGCCTCACAGGAAGCAGCTCATGACTCCAAAAACTATACCGGTTTTCCTTGGGCTAATATTAATCAAATGCAAAAAACCCGAAGTCTTAACATTTCGTTAAAAATGAGTTATCGCAGAATCTAACTAACTAACTAACTAACTAACTAACTAAATGACAGAATGCGTTTTTTGCGATTTCTCTTGACTGTAAGCACCAAATGAGATGCGGTTTTCACTGTTAGATTGGTATTTTCAGGCACAAACTTTCCACCATAGACAGTATGGAGTTAAAAATGTAATCCTGAAGCAGCAAGTTAGAAAATGTGGTTTTCAGTTTTACTCAAAAGCAATATATTCACCCAAATTGAAAATTTGGTGTGAATATGATAAAGTATGGTTTCGGGTTTTTGATAGAATTCGATGTATTTGGATGTTTTTAGGTCCTAGAACACTGAATATGCTAAAAAAAATTTCATGATATATGCATTAAGGGGGTATATTTAGGCAAAAATTCAAATTGACCTAGTACTCATAGGTTTCATTTTTATGAGCTGAAACTTTGCATATACATTCTGTGCATCTATATCTCTAGACGTTTTTGGAATTATTTCATTTGGACTTAATATTGAGGAGAACGAGATAATTTTGTGTCAAAACACGTAAATTTTTCGATTTTTCAAATTTTTTGTTACACTGCGCATGAAAATTTTTTGTCATTATAAGTGTGAATTATACCTTAAATAATGGCTTAATCTAACACCGAAAATTTCAAAACATTTGGTTAAGTTATGTCTGAGATATTAAAGAAAATGTAAAATTTTTTGCATATTTTGGTCAAAAAATGGCACATTTTTCGTCCATTGTGCTACTCACAGGAAGCAAGCTCATGACTCCAAAAACTATACCGGTTTTCCTTGGGCTAATATTAATCAAATGCAAAAAACCCGAAGTCTTAACATTTCGTTAAAAATGAGTTATCGCAGAATCTAACTAACTAACTAACTAACTAACTAACTAACTAACTAACTAACTAACTAAATGACAGAATGCGTTTTTTTGCGATTTCTCTTGACTGTAAGCACCAAATGAGATGCGGTTTTCACTGTTAGATTGGTATTTTCAGGCACAAACTTTCCACCATAGACAGTATGAGTTAAAAATGTAATCCTGAAGCAGCAAGTTAGAAAATGTGGTTTTCAGTTTTACTCAAAAGCAATATATTCACCCAAATTGAAAATTTGGTGTGAATATGATATTTAAATTACATAATTAATCCTTAGTAATTAATAACAACATGAAAAATTAAGCGATTTTTTCTTGATTTTCAAAATTAAAATTGATTTGATTGATCAATTAATTTTTTCGAAAGAAAATTAACTTTGTTCAATTAAAGTTATGATTTTTTTACAATAAGTATTTTATTTATATAAGTTGACCAAAAAAAATCAATAACTCTTTAAACAAATGAGTGTAATAAAGTAATAAAAGACCATGATCGACTTATCATAATGCTGTAAGTGTCAAATGAAACGTCAAAAAATCCAGTTGTGAATCTCAACTTCTTTTGAGCTAACATGATAACCATGAGATAATCTTTATCGATGTAATAAGCCTCCTCACATATTGCCTCAGAAGAATCCATAATTTTTTGACTTCCGTATGCAAAAACCGCGACATAAATTAAAGCAGCAGGGCCATGTATAATTGGAGTCGAATTTTCTAACAAATCATGAGCAGTTATGACACTAAGTCCAAGTACAACAAAAAGAACTGAGCCAATAAAATAAGTTATAAAAATCATCGGCTTGTAAATTGAGTCCAATTTTTTAATTAAGTTTATTAGTTTAAGATGGTAGATGACGAATTCATCAATTTTTATGTCATTAATTGATCCACGTAGAATTTCAAAATGTGCACTTATGGTGATGCAAAAGTTACAAAAAATTGAAGCTGTTGCAAACTGTTAAGAAAAATAAAAAATTTAATGCTAAATAATTTAATTTTATGATAATTTTGACATTCTTACAACATAACCGCAAACAATGATAGCTCCGTAAGACTGAATCAAAAAAATTATTTCATGTGCTGGTGATTTTGTTTCATCGTAGAAAAATTTAGCCTTAAATAAAACTCCACGAGGTGGTTCGACTCCATAATAGAAATATTCAATGAAGTCAATAGTTAAAGGTTTCATGATATAAAATATTAGAGTTAGTAAGCATCCCCATTTTAAGGGCGTCATGATTTTCACTAAGAATTTGTTCGCATTTAAAATGATTTCTTTGGCATTTTTCAGATCCTTGTCTATTACGAAAATATATGAAAAATTTTAATTTCATTTAAATTTCAAAAAATTCTTACAAATTTCGTTTAGTTCTTCAATTTCATCCATAAATTTGAATATTTCCTCTGCTCTTTTGCAAAAAACTGCATATTTAATCAACATAATAAAAGCTGTTGTGCCAGTCGACATACTTTCAGCTATATCAAGGATGTTTTTTGTGTTAAGTACGAAGAAAATAGACGTTAAAACACAGAAAATCATAGCAAAATAATTTAATGACTGAAATATTTTGAAAAAATTTGCCATGCGCTTTGATGGATACCTTTCGATACCACAATATCTTAAAATTTTCTTTTCTAACTGAAACACCTCCATTATAAAATCAGAACCTTTCCGATGAACTGCGAAAGACAACTGAATAAGATTTTTTTTTTTTCAAAACTAAATATCTGAATTATTAGAAAGAAGATTGGTTTTAAATTTTTCATTTGAATTTTGTTTTTAATTGAAACATTATTTGATTTTTAATGCAGTTTTTAAAATTGATGTAGGAGTTTTTTTTTAATCAAGATTTTTATCCATAAAACTTAACATTATGTTTCAAATTTTTCAACATAAAACTAAATGTCTCAAAAGAAACTTCAAAGAATCCAGTTGTGAATTTCAACTTCTTTTGAGCTGTCATGATGACCATCAAATAATCTTTATCGATGCTATAAGCCACATCACAAATTGATTCCGAAGAATCCATAATTTTTTGACTTCCATATGAAAAAATTGTCACATAAATTAAAGCTCCTGGTGTGTGCAAAATTGGTGTTAACTTTTTCAACAAATCATCAGCTGATATGACACTAAGACCCAATACAACAAATACAATCGTTCCAATAAAGTACTGTGAAAGAAGCATCAATTTGTAGATTGAATTTAATCTGTTTGTTAAATCTATCAATTTGAGGTGATAAGTGATAAACTCATCGATTTTTATGTTGTTAATTGATTCACGGAGGATTTCAAAATGAGCACTGATGCTGAGACAAAATTTGCTGAAAATTGAAGCCATTGCAAACTAGTTTCGATTAGAAATTAAAATTAGTTAAAAGTATTCAAAATAACTTTGATTAAGCACTTACAATATAAGCTGAAACTGATAACGTTACATAAATTTGCATTAGATATGTTAGTTGATAAGTTGGCGATTGTTTTACATCATAAAAGAATTTTGCCTTGAAAGGTGTTTCTCGGGATGGTTGGATGTCATAGAAGTAATAGTTCAGAATATCCATAATAATTGGCTTCAAAATTTTAAAAAAATGGAGTTACAGTGCATCCTAGCTTTATATGAGTTATGGAATCTACTTAGAAGTTTGTGTGATTTTGATAAAAATTCTTGAGCATTTGGAAGAATTTTGTCTAGTATTTTTTTAATAAAAAACATGATTAATTTCTAAAATACTATTTTTTAATCCTTTTTTCTTACAATTTTCATTAAATTCTTCAATTCTATCCATGCAATCAAAAATCTCTTCAACATTATAATTGAAAACTGCGTACTTAATTAACATTATAAGAGCAATTGATCCAATGGACAAACTTTCAGCTATATCAAGAATATCTTTTGTAACAATAATGTAAGAAAGTGATGCAAAAAGACAATAAAACCAGTTAATGTAATTCCAAAATTTTATTATATTGAGAAAATATATCATTCGTCCTGATGAATTTCTTTCGATTCCACAATATTTTAGAATCTTCTTTTCAACTTGAAATTCTTGCATCGTCAAATTTTTGATGCTTCTTCATACAGCTTAGAATTAAAACTAAATAAATTTGAGTTTTCTGATTTAATAATTTTTTTAATTGAGTTTTAAATTAATTCTTTCCATATCCTTTCCATGCATTAGTGATATAACTTTTCAAAGAATTCGATATTTTTAAAATCAAAAAGAAAATGACATAATTTTAAAAAATTTTAAGAAATAAAGTTAATGCCAGTAATGCATTAATTAAATATAAAATTTAATTTTTCTCACATTTAACCATTTATATAATTTGAATGAATTTCTCATAGTCAGAAATATCCTTATACAAATGAATTTAATAAAGTTATAAAAGACCATGATCGACTCAACATAAAACTAAATGATTCAAATGAAACATCAAAGAATCCAGTTGTGAATCTCAACTTCCTCTGAGCTGTCATAATGACCATCAAATAATTTTTATCGGTGTTGTAAGCTTCATCACAAATAGCTTCAGATGAATCCATTATTTTTTGACTTCCGTAAGCAAAAATAGCAACATAATATAAAGCTCCAGGAGTGTGCACCGTTGGTATTAAATTTTCCAATAAATCATGAGTAGTTATGACACAAAGACCAAGCACAACAAATACCACTGTTCCAACAAAGTATTGAGAAAGTAGAATTGGTTTATAAATTGAATTAAGCTTGTTTGTTAAATCCAATAATTTTTGGTGATAGATGACAAATTCATCAATTTTGATGTCATTTATAGAATCTTGTAAAATTTCGAAATGAGCACTGATGTTGAGACAAAATTTGCTAAAAATTGAAGCCATTGCAAACTAAAAGATGATGAAATATATTCATTAAAATTATTGCTAATTTGATTGAAATCCAGTTTGTGGAACTGATCAAATTGATTTTTGCACATTTTTGATAATTTTTCATCAATTTGATCGGTTCCATACTCAAGATCAAAATATGAATAATTTACAATATAAGCAGAAACCAAAGATGTTCCATAAGCTTGAAGTAGGTAAGTCAGTTGATAAGTTGGCGATGTTTTAACATCGTAAAGAAACTTTGCCTTGAATGGCAATTCTCGAGATGGCCCAATACCATAGACTGAGTAATTTACGAAATCCATTAATACAGGTTTTGATAGATAAAAAACTAAAATAACAATACAAGCTATTTTCATTGGAGTCATTATAAAATTCAAAAGTTTGTTAGCATTTAAAAATCTTTCTTTAGCATTTCGATGATTCTTGTCTGTAAATTAAAAGTTTTTTTAAAAACAAAATTTTCAATCATTCCAAACATAACTTACATTCTTCGTTAAGATTCTCAATTTCATCCATGCAATAAAAAATCTCTTCAAGTCGTCTGTTGAAAATTGTATACTTAATCAAAATCATTAATGCAGTGATACTTACTGACAAGCTTTCAGCAATATCTAAGATATTATTTGAAGCAAGAATAAAGCAAGCTGATGCAAATATGCAGTAAATATAGACAAAATAGTTCCAAATCCTAACTTTTCTTAAAACATATTTCATTCGCATTGATGGAAACCTTTCGGATCCAGTCCACTTTAATATTATTTTTTCAATTTTAAACACTTCCATTGTGAATTCGGTAAGTATCTAAAGTGTGTTACAAAATTTGTTTAAAATATAACTGAGGATATTTCAAATATCCTGACGAAGTTCAAAAACTTGTCAAGCAGAAAAAAATAGAAATAATTGATTTTAAATTATTGGTTTCCAAGTTTTTCATGAATTATCATTATTTAGGGAAAATTGGGCACTTTACACGGGGTCTTCAATTTTAAGAAAAAAAAAAAATTGAGCAAAAATTTTCAATTTTTTTAGTTTCATTTAAACATGAACGACCAAAAGGAACAAAGACTTAAATTTAGGACTCCCAAAATTCTATTAAATATAGATTTGTTAATGATCTTTGTGGTTGACGACTTTATTCTTTAATGCGACCTTTATTTGGGGATGTTAATAATTGGCTATAATTAAATTCAATTAAATATAAACTTAGAAAAAAATCTTTTAATTAATTCTTTATTTAATTTATCAACTCCATTAATAACACGTACCTGTCGCCATCTATTAACGAATTGAAAACACACAAGCATAATCAGCTAATGTTCATCCACTCATACACATAAATAAATGAAATATGAAAGAAACTTTAATCCAACTAATTACACGACAATTAAACAAAAATATTATCTATGAGTAATTTTTTTTTTAAAAAAAAAATTCGTGGTCATTTTCCCATCAAATGAACAATCAAGCATTTAAATTAATGGCTTATGATCCATTGATACTTAGTTCTTTGGGAGAGTTTCAGTCGGTCACAATAAAGAGGAGAAAAGTACATAAAAATGGCCAGTTTTGGATTTTTGATGAAATATAGCTACAAAACTATTGCAATTATTTCCGTTGTAATTATTATTGTAGCTTCAGTTGTTGGCTTCTATTTAGCACCGATGATAATTGAGATGAATTTAAAGGTGGATT
Organism: Chironomus striatipennis; assembly: GCA_026123125.1. Classification (NCBI taxonomy): domain Eukaryota; kingdom Metazoa; phylum Arthropoda; class Insecta; order Diptera; family Chironomidae; genus Chironomus; species Chironomus striatipennis. The sequence continues at coordinate 59,985,299 of CM047394.1, read as the reverse complement.
TAAAAAAATTTATAAATTTAAAGTTTTTTTTAAAAATTAACTGAAAGAAAATATTTTTATTTAAATATTTTAAAAAAAATAATAATAATAATTCAGGGTTTGAATCTGAAACCGGGAAGTGACTTGCGAAAAATGTGGGAAAAGACACCATTTCCATTAACCTTCAAGGTTTACATATTCAACATCACAAATCCGATGGAGGTTGTTGAAGGGAAAAAGGTAAAAGTGCTTTGATTTTGTAGATAATTTAGCTATTAAATAAAATGAATGAAATCTCTTCAAGAATTTTAAAAAATCTGAGAAAATAAGCAAAAATCTTATGAAAAATTTAATTCTGATTCAAAAAATCTTTCAAATTTGATTCTTTTCAAAACAAAAAAAAAATAGGATCTTAAATTTCAATTTATTTTTTAAAAATTGAAAATTCATAGATTGGAACTGATTAAATTGAATTTTGATCATTTTTCATCAGTTCCACATTCTGATTTAAAATGCGAAATGAAAATTATGTCTGACTGATCAAAAAGTGAATTTTTAAATATGTACGCTTTTATTTTGACAATTTTAAATGTTCAAGCTCAAAACGATTTGTTAGATTACATCATACTTTCACACATTCAAATTTTTTGTTTCCTCTAAATTTGACATTATTTTAAATAATCTAAAATTTGAAGGAAATGAAAGATTAGTAGAATATAAAAAATTCACTAAAAATTATTTTTTTTCCTCTTTTCAGCCTCGACTTCAACAAATTGGGCCTTATGTGTTCGAGTAAGTAATGCTTAATTTACAAAACTTTCATTAAATAATTCAACTAATTAACCTACGTATAATATCAATTACCGTATTAATTTCAATTTTAATCAATTATTCAAAGTGAATGGAAAAGTAAGAATGTAATTAGTGAAGATGAAAATGAGGACTCAGTTACCTTCGATCTAATCAATACCTACAAATTTCGACCTGATCTAACTCATGGACTGACTGGAGATGAAGTTATTACAGTTCCCCATATTATGCTGATGGTACAAGAATTCATTAAGTTTAAATCTCAAAAATCTTAAGAAATTCGTTTAAAAAATTATTTTCAGGGAGGTTTGATAGCTGCCCAACGTGATCGACCTGGACTTTTAGCTATAGTCGTTCAAGCATTTCAACAAATCTTCGAGCCAGAAGGTACACCATTTTTGACAACAAAGGTTATGGATTTGTTATTCAATGGTGTTGGCATTGACTGCAATAGAGAAGAATTGGAAGCAAGTGTTGTATGTCCTCAACTAGCCAATGAAAAGAACCTCAAAAAAATTAATGACACATACTTTTTAATTTCATTGTTTGGTGAAGTAAGTTAAACACGAATTTAAACTTGCTTAATTATTCAAAGTTTTACATTTTCTTTAAACTTTTTTTTTTTTGTTTTTTTTTTTTTTTTATTTTTTTAATTTGAGTAGAAAAACGGAACAAGTCTGGGAAAATTTAAAGTTAATCGTGGAACTAAGGATGTAACAAAAGTTGGACAAGTCATTACATTTGAAGATAGTGAAGTGTCAACCGTTTACAAGGGAGATTGTGGAAAAATCAATGGAACTGATGGAACAGTGTAAGTGATCATTTTTGAACATGACTTTATTCATTAGGGATCGTTCGCTTATGATGTTTGATTTTTAGTGGGGGAGGGGGTCTGAGGCTGTGTTACAATTTTAAACAATATGATTTTTTTGAATAAAGATTTTGTGACAGAGGGGGAAGGAGGGGTTTAAAAATCCATTTTTCTGATGGATGTCATAAATGAACGATCCCTTATTAGAAATATAATTATTTTCGACGTGATTATTTTCACCATACTAAAGCTATCAGGCAAAAAAATTGCAAAGTATTGATTTTAGAATAATTACCTTAAATGTCCTCAAACTAGATTCGACAATCATAATTTTTTATTTTTTCCTCCATAAATTAAGCTTTGCACCATTTCATAAAAAAGGGGATGTCTTCTATTCATTTTCACCAGTTTTTTGTCGATCTATTGGACCAGCTTACAAAAATGAAGCATCATACAATAGTGTTCCAACGTCAGTATACAATATACAGTTTGATGATTTCAAAGTAATTAAATTTAAATTCAATCCTAATTTATTATTTTATAATCTAAAAATTTGCAATTTAAGAGTAATCCATCACAGCATTGCTTCTGTCGTGATGGAGATCCAGAAAAATGTCCACCAAAAGGAGTCATTGACAAGTATGAGATTTATAATTTTGAACTCTTTAAAACCGCAATTTCATTGAATTATTTTTATTCAAGCTATCCTTGTATGGGCGTTCCGATGATAATATCAAAGCCTCATTTCCTTGACGCTGACAAAAGCTTACTTAAAGCTGTTGATGGATTGAAACCTGTTAAGAAACTACACGATAATTATTTGCAGTTTGAAATGGTAAGAACTTAAAAATTGACATTGAATGTAAAACATTGAAATCCTTTCTCAGCAATCTGGATCGCCAGTATCTGTCAAGAATCGAATACAATTTGCATTACAAATTGAAAAAATCGCAGATTTTGACTTAATGGCCAACATGGAACCTACAATTATTCCAATACTTTGGATTGAGGAGTCATTAGATTTACCATCAAAAATTACAAATGTCATGCGTTATGGAATATATTTGTGAGAAAAAAATTTAAGTTAACTGCTAGAATCAATGCTTAATTAATTTAAATTTCAGATTTCAAACAATAATTTCGATCATTAAATATTCAGGAATAATTCTTGGAATTATTGGAATATTCTTTGCTGCATATCGAAGCTTCGATAATTCAGCAGGTGCAAAAGTAACCATTCCACCTCCAGCAATTGAAAATCCAATAGCAGCCGTGAATCTGCAATCAAGAGCTGCTTCACAAAAATATTAGAAAAAAATTTCAAATCAATTGTTGTTCATTTTAAATTATTATAAAATTAAACGTAATGATACCTTCCTTAATGTCAGACATAAAAATAAAGGATGGATAATGAATGTCACCTAGACATATAATTTTTATTTCATATGAAATTATAAAGCTATCATGGGGTAGAGGAGGGTAGGTAAAGCACTTGTTGGTATATTGAGTAATGAATAAGTAAAGTATTAACTTTTGCGCCTATTTTATTTTTGTTTGGTCATTGTTGACTTGCTGGTAAATTTAAATTAATTTCTTGGGTTTAAGCACTGAAAAATCATTAATTCCAAATTTAACATGCCTAAAAGTGTTGGTAAATGAAATTTAAATCTATGATATGAGAGAAGGGGGAGTTATAGCTCGTAAAATCTACCCAAGATATGCACTATCAACATTAAACTAAAGTAAAACGTTTTTAATAAAAATAGTTCAAAGCTATAAAGTAACGTTTATTATTCAACGAAAAATTATCGATTTTTGAATTTTCCTTGAAAAGTTTGTATAACTTTTTGAATAAGATTTTAAAAATTTATCAAGGACGATGTCATGTGTGGTAATAAAAAAATATTTATTTAAAGGAATTTTCATTGTTGACTTTCAGTTTGATTTAAGTTTTTCAACAAGTGACATCGGATGGTAAATGAGTGAATCTAAATATAAAGTTAGAAGAAATAATGTTTGGAAAATTTAAAGTTAGTTGTGGCTTTAAAACAATTGGAATAGTTTCAGTTATGATTATTTTGGTGACATCAATTTTTGGATTTTTGTTAACACCGATGCTGATTCGATCCAAGATTAAGGTAAGTTTTTTTTTTAATTGAATAAGATTTTATAAATAATTTGATTTTAATAAATAAATTTTATAAAGTCGATGAACTTAAAAAAAGAAAATCCTCGACGAATGCTTTGGGAAAAGATTCCATTTCCAGTTACTTTTAAAGCTTACTTATTCAACATAACAAATCCGTTAGAATTTATTGTTGGAGGCAAAGTATGGCAATTATCATTTAATTTATGCAATTTTACGTTTTTAGTACTTTTTTATTTTTTATTGCAGCCTCGTGTTCAAGAAATCGGACCATATGTTTTTGAGTAAGTGGTAATTTTTTCAAATTTTTAACTGAATTTAATTAATTTCTATTTGTTTTAAAAATATCTATAAGTGGCCGTTAACTTAGTACGTTAAGCAATAAAACTAATTTTCTGGATAATCTTTATCCATGGATTATCTTTTTAGTGAAATCTATCTATCCATATTTTTTTTTAAAAAATAATTTTTCTTAATTTTTCATGAAATTTTAAACGTGAAAAAATTTTGTGGATTATCCTCGGATCGAAAAAGAATCTTCGGATAGGATTATCCACCTTAGTGGCATAGACCGTATAATTTTAAAATTTCCAAACAAAAATAAATACTTTTTTTCATACTAGTGAATGGAAGTCCAAAAATATTTTAAGTGAAGATAATGATGAAGATTCAGTAACATTTGAAATGATGAACACTTTCCACTTTAGACCAGATTTAAGTCACGGATTAACTGGAGACGAAATTGTCACAATTCCTCATTTATTGCTTATGGTAAGCTTTATCTTGTCAGTCATTGTTTTTTTTTTTTCTTAATATGATTAAATAAAATTATTCAAGACTTCAGAAAAAATAAACAAATAAATATTTTGATTTATAAAGGGAGGTCTGATTTCAACTCAACGTGAAAAACCTGCATTACTAGACATAGCAATTGAAGGATTCAAGCAAATTTTCCAACCAGAAAAAACTCCTTTACTGACTGCAAAAGCAATGGATATTTTGTTTCATGGCGTTGAAGTTGATTGCGATCGAGAAGAAGCTGAAGCAGGAATCATTTGCACAATGCTAGGAGCAAAACGAGGAGTTAAACAAATTAATGAAACGTACTTTGCATTCTCGTTACTCGGAGGTGTACGTTTATAAAATTTCTTTAAAGTTATTAAAATTCATCAAATTCTTTAATTTGTTTAGAAAAACGCAACAAGTTTGGGAAAATTAAAAGTTAATCGTGGGATTAATAATATTTTTGAAATCGGAAAGGTTTTAAGTTTTGATGATAGTAATTCATCAAAAGCTTTTACTGGAAGCTGTGGTGAACTTCGTGGAACAGATGGATCGATGTAAGAAGTCTAGTTTATTTTTAATCTTTATATTGATATTTTAAAAATTATGCCGCTACTCAAACACTCATCAAAAAATAGTTACACATATAAAAATTATAAAATTTTTATTTAAATTTTTAAAACTTTATAATTTATGATAAAAGATTCTGTTTGATTTCTGATCATGACTTGGAGATTAATGCCAAATTTTATTTTTAAAAATCTACAAAATTGTTTTTATTTCTTAGTTTTGCACCTTTTCATAGTAAAAAGGATAGTTATTTTTCAATATCACCTGGATTATGTCGAACAATGGAATTTAAATATCATAAAGACTCAGTTTTTAATGGAATTCCAATTTCGGTCTATAGTACAAATTTTGGGGACATAAAGGTAAATTTTGTAAAATTTTTCCTTTCTAATTCTAGTAATTTTCAAGTAATGTTTTCATGAAATTAGAGTGATCCTAATCAGCATTGCTTCTGTCGTCAAAATGATCCAGAAAAGTGTCCACCAAAGGGTACTTTGGATAAGTAAATATTTGAATTTAATGCCGAATGTCAAATAATTAATTTTTATGCGATAAATTTATGTTAAACTAGCTTTGCGTGTGCAGGAAGTCCATTCATTATTTCAAAACCTCATTTTTATGATGGTGATGAAATATTGCTTCAAAAAGTTGATGGACTCAATCCAAACAAGGATCAACATGATAGTTACTTAAAATTTGAGCTTGTAAGTATGATTTGTAGTTTGGAAAGAGAAAAGAAGGTTTAGGTTAGCAAACCCCAGAAACCCCTAAAAATAGTTGTAGTAAAAAATAACATAAAATTAGTTTTCAAAATAATAAAATTACTACAGCAAACCTCAACGACTCTTTCAATCCGCAATCGAAATCAATTTTCAATGCAAGTTGAACGAGTTGAGAAATTTGATTTGATGGCAAACTTAACACCAGTAATTTTACCAATATTTTGGGTTGAGGACGGAGTTGATTTACCACCAAAAGCTACAAATGTTATTAAATACGGTATTTATCTGTAAGTAATCATAATTTATTATCTAAAAATTTATAATTTTCATAAAAATATTTTTAATAAAGATTTGAAACAATCGCAAATGTGGTAAAGTTTGTTGGCATGATCATAGGAATAATTGGAATAATATATGCAGGATTTAGATACTATGGTATGGTTAGTGCTAGAAAACCTAATCAAGACACACGAAGAGCTGATCCAGCATTGAATCTAGTTGAATATTTTTAGATGTTCTTTAATGTACTTAGAATTAATTGGAAAATGTTAACCTTTATAACGGCTTTAAATTCATATTTGAAGCAGATATCATCGTATTGGTATGTTTAAGTATTATCTACAAATTTATCATATCTAAAATCATAGTTTAAAATATTTATTGGAAAACATAAAATTTATTTATTAATTTTTAAAATCAAATATCATGTATTTGACATTATCAGGCACTATGCAATAAAACATTAATGAAAAATTTTATTTTATTTAAAATTGATAGTTGATAGTTAGGGAAAAAATACATGTCTATGATTTTTTTTTCAAATGTGTCTATTTTTGATGAAATAATATTTTTTTAAGAAAGGTATTCATGATTGACATTTTAAAGTCATACATATTTTTCAAAAATTGTTAAATTATTATTATTATTATTTTCCATCATACAAATTCATAAATAAGCGCATATTTATTCCGATCAAAAAATTAATTAAAGAATCTAAATCTTGCATCAGGTCTTGCATAAAACTAATTATTTGATTGTTTTTCATCACTATCTGAACTTGATCTAATATCCTTCAATACATCTTGTTTAAGATATTTTGATATTGCTTGAAAAATCATAAATGTCCACATGATGTTCAGTATGAGAAGAAAAAGATTCATTGCAATTGCAACATAGAAAAAAGGATAATATGCGAAGGTTAAATTTTCAAAAAAGAAACAAGCAAAAAACCTTAAAAACATTCCCAATCGTGTACAAATCCATACAAATACAAACGAAATGAAAAGAACTGAAGTAAGTTTTTCAAATTTTACAATTTTTGATATTTTTGACACTTCTAAGAAAACGTCAGCAATATCATGAATTAAATTTAATGCCGATCCACCTCGAATGAAATTAGTTATCCAACTTGTTAAAATTAATGAAATTGTGAGAATGTGATGAATGAACATTTGCCAAAAATCTTTACGCCGTGTTTCAACAAAATGAAGAACAGTTTGTGCTGTGTAGAAAGCTAATGTAATATTGTAATACCACCAAAGGCCATTGTCAAGTGACTAAAAATAATAAAATTGATAATAATCTCTAACTGCAGACTGGAAGCATGAAACTTACATGTCTTGGATATTCACGAAACATATCAATAAAGTTCCACATCCATGATTTATTCCACAATATTGATAATCCAAATATGAAATTGAGACTATAGAACATAAAGTGCCAGCAGTTCTCATTAAATTTGTCTAGTGAAGTCGGTCGATCAAGCGCTCTTCTCTTTCTCCACCACCTCTCAATTTCTCTTTTTGATATGTCAGTTTGCTTACTTAAATTCGTTAGTTCCTATAGAAAACTCATAATAGTTGTTAGAAGAGATAAATGCAAAATTAATTAATGCAATCAGTTACCACATCTGTTGGAAGTTTGTTACATTTCCTGTACTTCTGTTCAAAAACGGCATTTTCTGTTGGCATCCTAATTTTCTTGGATTTTATTTTTAAAAATGCGCCAAATGGATTGAAAAGATACCTAAATTTTTCAAATAAAAATCTATCAAATTGATTCAAATTATTTACAAAAAAAAAAAAACAAATCTTACTTAACAAGGCTTAATCTTAAAGCAGTGATAGCAATTGCCAAAGGAATTGACCAGAATAAATCATTATAATTCCTGTAAACAATTCCATCTTTTGTGCCAGGTTCAAGATCTTTCCAGGTTATATTTTCAGGTAACCAAAACTGATTAAAAAGTGTATTAATAAATTTTCATTATTTAAGTCTTTTCAATTAATAAAAAAAGTTATAAAGATTAATTTACTTTTTCGTCCCAAAAGTTGTTGAATATTTTCTCCATCAAATTAATTAATTCGTTATATAGACTTGGTTGCTCTTATCAATACTAGACAAAAATGGAAATAATAAAGTTTTAATAAAATATTTCCATAAATAAAATACTACTGCGATGACTTGAATAGGACAAAAATAAAAAAAAAAACTGTTTGCACATGTATAAACAAATAATTAATTATCACACATATGCTGAATGAAATTATTAAAATTTTAAACTCATGCAGTTATTAAAGCACAACCATTTATTAAATAGAATTCGTCAAAATCCGTCAAAATATTTCTGAATTCTAAAAAACTTTATTATTAACATAGCGTTAATGTTTACAGATTTAAACAAATTATTTTTTATTTTTTGCCAATGAATCCTTAAAAATTTGAGCTTGCATATCAGCACCTTTCTTGTTAGCTTCTTCATAATATGGTAATTTTCTCATTTCAGACATCCATGCATTAATTTTTGGATACTTTTCAGTGGTAAAAATTTGAGTATATGATTCCATCCATGCAAAAATTGCAAGATCAGCCACAGTCATTTGTTCGTTGCTTGCAATCCATTTTGTCTTTGTTAAATAAGTTTCCAGAATTTTATATCCGCGATGAATTTGATCGATTCTTTCTTGTGGAACTTCAGATTACCCTTGCATTACAACTGGAATCTTAGGATCATGATTAATGGAAGGTTAAAAATTAATTGGTTGATGGGGTATTAACTTACAAACACATTATATCCACGTGGAAAGAGAAAACTTGCATTGAAGAAAAGCCGTTCGTTGATAATCGAACGGAGCAAGAAATTATCTTTTGGATACAAATAGTCATTTTTAGCAAACTTTTCAATCAAATATAGGCAGATTGCTTGACTAAAATAAAGTGTAAAAGATAGATTTTTACTTCGAAAATGTAACTTGATAAATCTACACACCTGTCACAAATTATGACATCACCATCAACCATTACCGGAGCTGTCTGAGCAGGGTTAATCTAAATTGAAAAAAAAATTGCAGATTAATCTTATCAAAATATTTAATTTCGTTTAAAAAAACTAACTTTTGTAAAGTATTCTGATGTGTTCTCACTTCTGAGTAAATCAATTTCTCTGAAATTTTTTTTTAAAAAAGTTCAAATTATTACCATTGAACTAAAATTGCTCGATATTTTTAAACTTACTTTATTTCAATGTCAATGTTGTTTTCTCGAGCAACTAATACAACAGATCGGCAGGGTGGACTAAAATTAAATAGCAACGCAACCATTAAAAATAATAATAGCTCATACTTTTGTATTGGAACCCTACCAATACAAAAGTTTGAGCTGCCATGACCAGTAGAAAGCACTGCGGTCCCAATCAAAGACGGGTCCTATTTAAACTGCATACAAGGATTCTTTTATCTTCCCTACCTGCAAGGATGATAATAAAAAATTGGTTTTGCCATTTTGATTTATTTTTTTGATCAGTTAACGTCAACAATAGAATGAGAACTAAAATTGTTTTGACTTTATTATTTTTTACAAACTAAAATAATTGTGTGTATCAGCAGGTCGAGATAGCATACACCATAAATTTGAGAATGAAAATTTTTCAAGGTTAACGATAAGCTTAGATAAAAATTCGGAGAATTCGGCTTAGATCTGTTCACTTAGTACGTTAGTTTTTATGTGGCAGTTGGAGTAGGGGGTGTTTAGGATTTTATAATAGGCCAATTAAAAAATCATCAACCCTACAAAAAGCTTAACAACTTGAGAGGAGTCCAAAAAGTCATATTTTTTATTACGTACTAAGCTATACTAAGTAATCGACTTCTTTTAAAAAAAATGTTCAAAGTCCTCGTGTTGTTAATCGAGGGACTTAAGCGCATTTTTGTCGCAGAGATCAGAAATCGATTAAATAGAAATTGCTTTAAATTACGAAATTCCATAATTCTTCTTTTATTATCAATAAACCCTGCAAAAAATACAATTTTTATAAAAAAAAACTGTACAATAGTAACCAAAACCATTAAATATCGTCTTTCTAGCATGCTCTATACATGAAAAGTCTATTTTCACAATAATAAATACAAAACCTTCCAAAAAGAAAGAAAAAAATTTTGACCAAAAAAACGGTCAAAAAATTTTTAAATTCCAACGGTCAAAAAAAAATCAAATTTTTATCGAGGGGTTTTCAACAATTTCTTTCCTTATATAATGTTAAATCGTTGATTACAGGAATTCACAATGGTCCGAAATCGAAAAAAATGTTTAAAAATACAAAAAAGTCATGTCTTTTAAACCTGATTTTTTAAATGCACGATTATAAAACATAAACTGACGCATCTTCTGTGAAAATATCAGCCTTCTAATCGTTGTCTAACTCTGTCAATCATTAATGAAAGTCACGAAAATTTTGTGTACAAAAACACCATGAAAAAGTTTTATAATAATTTTCCACTTTCTATCGTTTGATACATGTTCTAATTACTGTCAATACATTAATTAATGCTCAAATTTTATGTTAAAGCTTATAAAACATTAGCCAAATGCTTAATCATTAGGGAAAATGCATTTGAATTTTTGAAAATTTCCAAAACTTCAAATGCTCATAAGTTAAAAAGGGGTTTTCGGGGGTCTCTGAAACCTACCAGAATCCAAAGATTGAGTCTTTATTTACCTTCTAATCATGCTCTTGTAACCTCCTTTTACCTCCTTTTCCAGAAATTTTCATTTTAATTTCACTTGTTTTCCCATACAAATTTGTTTGTTTACAAAAATTTTTGATACATTTTTAACAAAAAATCATACTTACACTTAATATTATAGGCTGATTTTTTCAGGAGTGAATAATCAAATCATAATAAAGCTATTAAAACTATCAAAATAAAGAAAATCGACAAAAACTTTTGAACCTCTAAATTTTCCCCTAAAATGTATTTTTGAACATTTTTTTCGATTTCGGACCATTGTGGAATTGTAGATTGTTTAACGATTTTGTAATGAGCGATGCCGGAATAACTCGATAGTAGAAAGATAATTCATCATAAAAGAACTCTTAACTATATCTGGTTTCTGAGATCTCAGAGCTCATAAAGCCAGCCAGCCAGCCAGCCAGCCGAACAAAGTGAAACTATAAGCGTCATTTTTTGCAAAAATGCGCTAAAAATTAATTTCATTGTACAGATTCTTAAAAAAGAAAGAAGTATTCTCATATTTTAATTTCTGATTCATTTATTAATTTCCGCAACTAAATCAATTTCAATGACAAAAATTACTTTTTATTTTTCTCCAATGCATTTTTAAAAATTTGAGCTTGCATATCAGCACCTTTCTTGTTAGCTTCTTCATAGTACGACAATTTCCTCATTCCAGACATCCATGCATTTATTTTTGGGTACTTTTCAGTGGTAAAAATTTGAGTATATGATTCCATCCATGCTATTATAGCAAGATCAGCCACAGTCATTTGTTCGTTGCTTGCAATCCATTTTGTCTTTGTTAAATAAGTTTCCAGAATTTTATATCCGCGATGAATTTGATCGATTCTTTCTTGTGGAACTTCAGATTGCCCTTGCATTACAACTGGTATCTAAAAATCATGATTAATGGATGGTTAAAGGTTATTTGGTAGATAAAGTATTAACTTACAAATACATTGCATCCACGTGGGAACAGAAAACTTGCATTGAAGAAAAGCCGTTCGTTGATAATCGAACGGAGCAAGAAATTATCTTTTGGATACAAATAGTCATTTTTAGCGAACTTTTCAATCAAATAAAGGCAGATTGCTTGACTAAAATAAAGTGGTATTGATAGATTTTTACTTCGAAAATGTAACTTGATAAATCCACACACCTGTCACAAATTATGACATCACCATCAACCAACGCCGGTATCGTTTGAGCAGGGTTAATCTAAATTAAATAATTTTATGGAACAATTTTCAACAATAAAATTGTAACTGACCTTTGCAAAGTATTCGGATAAATGCTCGCCATTAAGAAAATCAATCTTTCTGGAAGTTTTGGGATCAAAATATTAACATATATAAATCCGACTACCGTCACTTTATTCCGAAATGTAAACAAAAAATTTGTAAACAAAAAAAAATTTTGAAATCAAAATATTTTTGCATTTTTCCATTCTGGATCGTGAGTTATCAAATGAATTGCATTCTTTAGCGAATTTTCCATCATTTAATCAATAAAACGTATTTTAACAAGCTTTAATCGACAAATTATCTTGAAAATAAAAATTGTGAATGTGTTGGTAAATTTTTTCACCAATTTTTATTTTCAAATTTTTAATTGTATTTAACTGACAAATTTCGAAGTGTCGGTAGTCGGATATAAATTAAGATATTCAGTACCAAAAGAATCAAAACGTACTTTAACTCAACGTCGATGTTGTTTTCTCGAACTACCATAACAACAGCTCGAGCTGGTGGACTAAAATCATTATAAAATTATTAATCTTCTAACAAAGAATCATTGCAATTTAAATTTACCTCAATGGATCATAATAAAAAACTGGTTTTAACATTCTGAATTCTTATTTTGATCAATCTGCTTACAAATTAAAACACCGACTGAATATGCTTGTGAGAAAAACGATCAGTTGTGAGAAAAAAAAAAAATGGTTTGAGAATCACTAGAGATAGCACACAGTTTAAACTTGAATATATGCCGGCTCTCAAGGTCAGATAAAAAATGAGCGAGTTAATTTTTTGTTGTTGTTGGCTTAAAACTTATAAATTGTTATGAAATTGATAATCAGGTTGAACGTTTAAATTTACGTTATCGCGAGCTTTAAATCAGCTTTTATCAGTCAAACATAACTTTAATTCCTCAGTTTTTATTACATCTCATAATTATCTCGTTTTACCTTTTGAGTTCCTCTAATACCTTATAAAATAAAATTTCTATCAACATTTGATATCCAAAAAACCAAACAATATAGTCACCTTTCCCACAGCACAGCAACAACAAATCCCAGACATATAAACTCTCACTTTCGTCTTATCAACACACAATTATGTCTCTCAAATTTTCTCTCAGCCTCTCAATAATATCGACATGGAGAGACATAAACAGAGAAGAAAATGAAGAAGACATTCCCGAAAATGTATACGTGAAAAATGTTGTGTATTTATTAGTTTCGTTCCGTTGCTTATTTTGTGTACACGAAAATAACAAAATTTAAAAGATATTAGAGTAAATATTTTGATAAAAAAAAGTTGAACTTTAATTGTTCTTGTCAATTGTCATTTAATTGCAGATACAATCCGTACTGTGACAATCTAAATACACTAATTGTTCCTTTAAAATGTTGAGAATATTGACTAGAAATTTAATTAGGTAAGAACTCCAGTAACAACGTCATTTATTTTCTAAGTATTTTGAATGACTTATTAAACTTTGGTTTGATGTTTAGACGTGGAAATACTGTCAATTCACGAAATGGATATATGTTGACTAGACAGATACATTTTGTTAGTGCAAAATATGCAAAAAGTCATCAAGCCTCAATGCTTCTAGCTTCTTCTATAATTGGTGGATATTTGTTGCTTCAAGGTTAGAACTTAAGCTAATTTCTTAATGCATGAAGCCACATAATTTAACAATTCAACTTTTAGATTTCAAAGATCGAGTTTTGTGCGAGGAAAAAGTTGAAATCAAGCAAGAATTAAAACAGCACCAGATTATTCGAGAAGATTTACCATTTTATACCGACGAGGAATTAGCATTGCATGATAACAAGTATCATATCAAGAAAGGTCCAGGAGTTGACACATTTGATATCATTGGAAATTCATGGGAGATTGAGAGGTAATGGGTAGTTGTAATAGTATTCTTGAATGTTCTAGTTGGAGGAAGTTGATTGTGATGATTTTGCAGTAAATTAGGTTTTTAATGCAATATTGTAATGACAATGTCTAGGTTACTTCTGTTAAAATAGTTTGGTGCTGTAAGACTTTTGTTGCACCTTATTGTTTTGTTTTTATTGAAGCCAGTCCTTATTGATTGCTCAAAACAAAGAATGGCTAGAATACTAAAGTCATTTGAAGGTTAAATCCAATTTCGTGCTTCTTATAATTGGAAATTAAGCTTAAAATCATTAAAAACTCATCAATTACAGTTGTCAATTCCTGGACCTTCTACTTTCCATTCTTCAAATCCGTAAGTATGCCTAACCTTTATAAAAATTGTCTTTCAGGGAAAAAGGAATTTGGGTGTCATGGGGTGTTGGCGTTTATGACATAACCAATCTCATTGAAAAGCATGGATCTCCAGATACTTCAATATTACTTTGTGCTGGAATGGCACTTGACCCATTTTGGGAGGATGAAGATATGGCTAAAATTCATGGTAAACCTTACATACCCGGCATGATGGAAAAGTGTAGAATTGGAAATATTAAGAAAACAGAAGAATGACGAGTCATTAGTTCGTTATTAGAAATTTTGTGGAGCTATTCAATATATTTGGATGGATTGTTTTGTTGAAAATTTTGTTTCCCTGAAAGTGGATGTTTGTAGAGAGAATACTAGAATTTTAAGTTTCATCGATCAAAATTTAGAAGAGTATAAATGTAAACTTTATGTAGTACCTAAAATAAAGATATAGACCATCATCTACCTCATATCCAATACAGAATATAGCTGGTTCCATATTTTTGTCAGCATAACCTCACATATCAAAAAATTTCCAACAAATCTCTTCCATCGAATAGGTCTGATAAGAAATCCTACAAAATGTCAATCAAATGATAATTAATCCAGGAATTTAGCATTTTTTCAGTGTTACTTGTTGTGATATTCATGACTAAATATTTTTGATGCTAGCAAATAAAATAACAAGTTGAATTTTAAATAAAGTTTGTTTTATTTTCTACTCGTTCAGTTATTATTCTATTACTACTTATCTTGACTAAATGCCTCATTCATTTTCTCCTCTAACAGTTCTTCTCGATATGACAGTGGCTTATTAGCCCAATTATGCCAATAAATTAGTATTGGAGTATATCCAATGAGTTTTAATTGTTCTAATTTCAATCTAAGGACTCCTGTCGGTTGTCTCGTTTCTCTTAAGTAGAAATTCCAACCACCAATCACAATCGCAATCATTTTGTATCTGTCCATTTTGTCAGCAAATTGTGGCTTTTGTGACAATAAATATTCTTTAGAAAATATTATTCCTGGATGTTCATCTCTTGGTGCAAAAATGTCAAAAAGATCTTCAGTCACTGACTTTCTGTTCTCATCGAAACAATAAAGAATATCGGGTCGTTCAAAATGCGGAATTGCTTGTGTTAAAATATTCTTGCCATATTTAATTTCTGAAAGTTCTTGAACATCCAAAATTAATTTATCAGCATGTGTCAATTTGTAGGGCTGTCCTCTGTATGGAATATAATGCGATGAAAATGTTGCTATTCCTTTTCTTATTTTGTCACTTAATTGTGGACCTTTATAGATGTCTTTGAGATTTATTCTTGTGTATCCATCAATGCAGAGTATTTCACGACTGTATGCAAAGTAGTTCTTGCCTGAAAATGAGGACAAATTGATGAAATTAGCTCAAAAAATATTGAAAATTTAACGGTCAAAAAAATTTGAATTCTTTTCGTTAAAATTTGAAAAATAGCAGTCATTTCAAATGACTCACCATATGCAAATGTTACAAAACTCTCCTTCAAAGCAGCCTGAATCAATTCAACATCATAAATGCCTTTCATTGTCAAATAATGAACAGTCGATGTAAAGCATCTTGGATGTCTGACAATCTCGTCAACTCGCTTTTTCAGTTCCTCTTGAACATTTCTCAGAAATTCAATCTCAATTCCACTTTCAGTTTGGAGATCAAATAGTGCTATTACCAATGATATTCTGTCGAGATCTTTGAGTCGTACAGTTGTGACTTCTTTATTGAACTTATGGACGATTTTCTCAATTAATTCATTGTTGCAGTTTTGAAGATTTGTTCCAAGCAATGCAATATGTAAGGATGTTAAAATGCCAAATCGATCAATAATTGGAACGAGTTTTTCAAATAATTCATTCATGTAGATGCAGTGCGACGGTTTTGATGAATAACGAAGAGTTTTGAGAATGTTTGCGAATGTTATGTCCTGTAGATCATCAATCTCATCGATTACCTAAAATATGGCAAGAATTATAAAGATCCAATATTTATAAATCAAAATTAATAAAGATCAATATAAATATACTCTCCTTACCCTTCTGTAAATCCTATTCATTAATGCACCATTAATCAACTTTGATTCCGTCTTAAAGAATGCCAAACATACAATCCCGAGCTCATCTATTGTAAGATCATCCAAAACTTTCTCAAGACGACTTTCAACGTAATACATAGGCACATCCTTATGTCTAATGATAGATTGATAGAACATCATCTCAATAAGCACTCGAGGAGGCAGTTCATCAAGTCTTCGACTTAGTTTCATTAATGCTTTATGATTAAATTTACTATTTTTGGTAATTCCAATTCTGTACCAAGCATTCATGACTTTCAATAGCTGTTGATATCTCCAATGTCTCGATCTGTCCCAACATTGACTGTCTAATGCATTCCATAACTCTGTATACTTTGAAGACTTGTAGTCAAGCTGTGGAAAGCGATAAAGATCAGCAAGAATTTTCACAACTTGATCGTCGTTCATGTCTGGAAGTTTTTGTATGACTGCGTCGATGATTTTGTCATATTTTCCTTCTGTCAAGTTGCTTTCAGTCTGCTCACATTCGTAACTTAATTCCTCAAATACATCACCTATCTCATCGGCTGTTTTATCCTTATAATCATCCTCAAGTTTGAAAATATTTTGATTGCGAATAAATTTTTCCTTTTGTCCATAATGAGGAACAAATTGTGCTATGAATTGCGATTCTTTTCCTCTAACGATCTTCGGTACTGGAATACTGCTTTCCCAACGCCATTGTTGAAGCTGTTTTTGTGGTATATTATGTCGCCAAAGACGAGTAATTTTATTAAAATTCCAATATAAACAAACTTTCGACAGCATGTTTTGATTGTAATTGAAAAGCTTTACACATGTTTTGAAAATTAACATTTGAAGGGTTTTCGTCATGTTTTGAATTTCTGATCGTTAATGTGTCCTGGCTAAATTCAATGGGAAGTAACTAGGATCTTAAATTCCATAACTTTGAACTATTAAAAAAAAACTAGTATAACGGTGGTTACTCGTGACCGACGAAAGCGCATTTACCGCGATCAGTAAACACACAAAAAATTAATTAAATCCCCAAAAGTACAAACCATACATTTAAATTTTAAAATTTATTTAAATTATTAATGACTGAGAATAAGATGCATCAAATGACCGATTGTTAAGATTTTAAATTTTTATTATATTTAATTAAATCTATAGTCCTTCTATTCCTAAACTGAATACAATGAATAATTTTAAATATTAAGTCAATGTCTTTTAATCTCCATTCATTCAACTGTTATTAGATTAAAATTTCATGCAACAAGTGTTTTGCAATGTTTTATTGCTCTATCAATGTTTTATTGTGATATAATGTTTCATCTACAATGTTTTTGTGTGTTTGAAAATTTTTGTACTGTTGAGTTAAGTTCTTGAAGTTTTTGGGTACAAAATGACATTGATTTCAATTTATTAAGAGTTAATCGTGAAAAGGTTTCAAAACTTCCTTGAACGATCGAGTTTTAAACCGAAAAATTAAAACCATTCCTTCTAAAATTCATTCATAAATTTTGAAATGTAAAAATTTTCAAGCAGCATTTACACATTCAAATGCCATAAAATATTCAAAAATTTGATAAAGCAAGTCAAACATTTTTGTGTGCTAATTCGTTTCATTCACAAGTATCACAAAGCATAGCTCAACATTTACCCAACATCTCCTAATTTATGCAAAGAATACACAGAAAAAAAATATTTTTTTGTTTCCTAATGTTTCACATTTGTCTTTTAGTGCCTTATAGGGCATCATAACATAAAAATGGAGTTTGTTGAAAGCAACACAAAAATAATTTGCAATTATAATGACCATGTCTCTATCGGGTAGCATAAAAAAAACTTTCGGACGTATTTTGTTGTTTTGCAGCAAGTTTTAATTTAATTGACTTTAGAATGATGTGATAAATGTTAGAAAATAGAAAGAGAAAAGTTTTGTGCTTGTTTTTTGTTTGGATTTTCAACATGTTTTGTGATTCTTTTAAGCATAAATAAATATGTATTTGCAGGATAGAAGAATGTTTTTCTAGTCCGAAATGTCATAGGACATTAAAAATTTATGCTTAAAGTGACCTGCTTTAAATTGAATCATTTTGTTAAGAAAATGAAGAACATTAGTAACGTTAATCGAGATATTTGGAATGAAAACCTGACCAATCCATCGATAACTTTGTTAATTATAGTTATTGATTGCTATAGAGCGCTTGTGGTTAACATTTTTGGTATCTTGTCAAACTCTTGACTTATTTTTTTGTCGAAATCCAATTTTATTTTTATGGTACAACAATTTAAAAATAATTTGACTAGATTGGACTAGATCCTTATGATTTATATATCTTGAAATCTGAAAAATAGTCAATTTTCGGATTTTGTGGTTTGAAAAAATCTTAACACACCGCTATAACCTATAATAATCTATAATAATAGAAAGTGATCATAGAATTTTTAAATGCCTGTAATTTCTATCAACAATTGCAAAACGTCATAAGCACATATGCCCTAAAATATTTATATCACATCGAATTTGATTAAGTTATAACAAAAATAATCTTTCATTTCATCAAAGTAAACTATTGACCAGATCAATACACTATCTAGCTTATATGATGATGGGGATGATACAAAACTCTTTCCATAGTTTAATTCTCATCAATAATAATAAAAATTACTAGAAACTTTCTTCTATGAAGGAAGAAACTTTTTCGATTTGTAGTAAATGGATTTCTCATCGTCGTTACATTCATAAGTAATGGAATTTTGCTTCGACATGAAATGGAAGTTGTGATGCGATTATATTTTTCTAAGTTAGGAAGGTCATTAGATTCTGATGCTTATTTGAGCAAGGACATGATGAACTTTAATCATTTTAGTTTTTTAAGCCGATGATACCACCAACCATACCTCATATGATTCCTTATTAAGTACAAACTTAACATACAAAACAATATAGATCATAAAAACTAGCTAAATTCTTGATAAAAGGAAATCATTTGAAGGAATAAAATTGCTCAATCTTATCATTATCATGGAATTTTTATTTAAAAGTAAAAACGAAAAATTGTTCATTGAACGATAATTTAATCGCAAAAAAATCTTACATGAGCAACGAGCTTTCGGATGAAAACAATCATTACGAGAGAGAGAGAAAAAAAGAGTCAACAAGGAAGACGAAATGTGGACATGCATGAAGTGCTTTACAAAGCAATTTTTTTGATTTATGCTGAAACAACCTTTTGGGATTTCATTTTATTGAATAACTGGCCTTTTGGATTTACGGCTTATTTGCCTCATCTCTGGATTTCTTCTTTTTTCGCCATATGAATGGGAATGACAAAAATGAAATCGTCCCCAAAGAGCAAAATCATCAGCCATAACCATATTTATGAAGCTATATATCGTAAAATTTAGTGGATAAAGATGAATGGGATGTGTGTATAAAGATGTTGATGTTCTTATTGATTGATACATCAACTTTACTTTTTCGTCATAAGGATGATGTAAAATGAGTGTTTTTAAAGCAAAAAGGGAAGCATATATAAATTGTTTTGAATCGCTGCTTCTATTGTTTATTTGTGGATTTTATGACACATGAAGTTGTTTATAAATTGTAAACGATTTTTAATATTCTATTTGGAATTTTTGCAAGATTTTTGGTTTGTTTCTTTATTGAAAAGTGCATCATTTTAAGCTGATTTACAATGCAAAATTTTTTAAATAACGAAATTTTTTGAAAAGTTTTAAGGTTTTTCATGGAAAATATTGGATGGGGCTAAATTTTTCATAAATTTTTTAAAACACTCCTGATTTTAAGATTCAAAATGTTTGAGTCCACCTCATGAAAATTTTCTGAATACGCTATTTATAAGGGATCGTTTGTAAAATCATTACTACCAAAAACAAATTTTCGTACACCCCTATAGTTGAAGAATATCAAATTTGAAGTTAAAAAATATCAAATTTAATTAAACTAAGGTGTGCTGTCTTATTTTTCTAATGTCCACTGTTCTTTAATTCTTTCAATTAAGAGCAATGCCATTCATAAAAACTAATAGTTCAACATTCTTCTATTTGCTGATGTTACCTAAACAAATTATAGTATTCAATTATGTCTAAAATACTTCAAACAATAATTTCTACAAAATGAACTTTTCTATCTCAACATACCTAAAGCAAGGATTTTATTTTAAATTAATTGAAATTTTTGAGAAAGAGCAACCTTTGCTTCCGTTTGTTTGGGACAAAAAACACAGCAAACTTTCTCATTGTTTGGGTTTAAATGAGCTTTTTCACCTCAACTTTAATAATTCATAAAAAGAGATGTAGACGATAAATTTTATTAAAGATGACATAAAAACAGAATAGACGCAATTTCACAATTTTTTTTCCCTACCCGACGAGATGAAATTAGATGCCAGATAAACTTTTTTACTCTCTCTTTCTCCCTTCAAGCATTTTGAGTGTCTTTTTCATCTTTTATTGCTCTTATCGATGATCTCACAGTCAATAAAGACGTTTTGATATAATATTTCAATGGAAGTAGAGTGGATGGGGGTGAAAACGGATTTTAGGTCGTTTTTATTTCTAAACGTTATTGACCTATTGACGTTATTGTATTAAGGAAGAATTGATTCTTTTTGCTGCACTTTATGTTGAATGAGAGTTTTTAAAGCGGAAATGCAATTTAAGTCTTTTGAATTATGATTTTTGGTTCGATCAAGGAGTTAAAGTAGCTTTAATACCTTTAAACTCTTCATGTAAACACAAACTATCCAAAAAAAGATCACAAAAATTCCATTCAATTCATTATCTTACACTCCAAATATTTTCATTGTCACACCTTCCTATAAAAATAACAATTTAAAAGACCCGGAAAAAGGTCGATGCCAATTTAATGGGACATTTTTATTTCTATTTATTTTAAACTTTCCCTTTAACTTTAACTTGAAAATTTATTTTTAATTCTCCTTCCTATCAACATTTCAAAGCTATTTGTGAATGAAGTTCAGTCGAAAAGCACAGTCAATAAAAAAGTAGAAACTTTTCCTTCCGTTTATTTAAATTTAAAGAACTTAATAGTCATAAAAAAGAAGAATAAAAAACTTTTTTTTCTACTTTCAATTATTCTGTGAATGGTATTTAAACAATGGGAATTCAGCATTTTTTATCGCATCCGTGAGAGAAGCTTGTGGTATTTCCTCGAAGCAGCACAAAAAGCAGTGAATGGAATGCTAAGAATCTGTTTCGATATCAATTCAACCGAACAACTGTGGTTTTGCAGAAAAATTCAGTTAATAACAGACAGAACTATGCAATGCATGTGTCGCAGTGTGACTCTCACCGCTCAACAGATGACAAAAAAGTTTTTATTGATTTTTTTTTTATCATCCCCAAACTCACTGATTTTTATTTTTTGTGCAACGCGTGCATTTATGCAGATATTCTCACTTTTAATTCGTCTACGTCCATTTTCGCGTGTGTGGCTTTTAATGAAACTCTAATTTGATGCATCAACAGCATTTGCATATGCGAATTCAAACAAATTTATTGAAAAAGGGCTCCTTGCACATGAATTACTTAATATTCTGTCAAACGCTTTTGTAAATAACAAACCGGACAGTTGGACTTTTTGGATGATGAATTATTAGGTTTGGATATGGAAATGAGATACATTTCAATTCGTTTCTACTTCTGTTGATTGTAGAGTCAATGACTTTTGATGGTGGTGCTGATTTTTTGATGTTGTGAGTGGGAGATCTGTTGCCTGCCAATTTGTTCAATTTAATACGTAATTTAGATCGATAACATCCCTCTCAAATGTTTCATGCTTTAAATTAAAGAATTTGATATAGACTGACCATAGATTCAAAAATAGCATCAAACACAAAAGTCAAGCATTCAAACTCAACACGATTTTCACTAAAATATTGAGTATTGAATGGTTTCATTAAAACATCCTACATCTTCACTCCAACATTCCACAAATAGAACGTACAAAAATTTTCGGCTAGCCAATAAATTCTAGAGAGCTTTTCAAACACAAACAAATTTCCGTGAAGCTATGCTAGCTTATAGTCGAAGAAAAAAAATCTCTATTTGAACGAGAATAAATTCCAAATCATTATTTATTCAAGCTATTTGTGACCGCAAACAAGGTATGAAGCTAAAAGATTCGTAATTAGTTTCCAATTAAGGTTCTTTTGTTTTTTTTTTTTTTTTTTGAGTCAGCAAAAGTTTTTGACTTTTTTTCTCTTTTTCGAGCAATTTTGGGTCAAACGGACTTGATGGAATGCTTGAAGATGAAGAAAGTGACAAGCCCCCCATGTCATTTTGAGGTTAGAACTTTTTAAACCTGGAAAACTTTCCTGTTTTTCCAAGACTATTTTTTTTATTATTATTATACTATTTAAATTTACTGTTCCAAAACATTCAGACCATCCCAACAAACACGAAACTTTTTTGTTTCAAAATGTGTCACGTCACATTGTCTTGTAGTTTACAATAAATCGAACATCCACAGAGAATACTATACACTAACAATTCTTCTGTATATAAACTTTAACATAAAGTTATTGACCGATTGTCAGCATTAACACTAAAAAATAAATCAATTTTAATTAGTTCTAGTAGTTTCTTGTTTCCATGACTTCTCCTGAGAGAGAACCAACTTTTTCTGTGTTTTGAGAGTTGTCAAAGATTTATTGGCTTTCCATTAGCTATGTGTTCGAGAAAACAAGTGGAACAAAAATAAATAAAAAACAAGTGGAACAAAAGTAAATAAAAGTTAAATTTTACTGAAAAATGCACAAAACATTTTTATTGATTTTTTTAAGCAAAGTTTTTCCTAACGATTAATTTAT
The DNA here is from genome assembly GCA_026123125.1 of Chironomus striatipennis. NCBI lineage: Eukaryota > Metazoa > Arthropoda > Insecta > Diptera > Chironomidae > Chironomus > Chironomus striatipennis. The sequence goes on along the minus strand of CM047394.1, from coordinate 59,962,061 downwards.
GAGATGTGAAATGACTTTCTGGACAGTTGTCTAGGATGTGAGTTTTAATGATCAAAATAGAAAGTTTTGACAATGGCATTAAAAATAAACTTTTTATTTTTAATTAAAAATCATAGTGTTTTATACTAAAATTTTGAACCTAGCTTAAGTTTGTACCACAATTATGCCTAAAGACTCACAAACTCAAACAAAAGCTTGCAATTAAAAGTTTGCATGATAAACTTATAAACTCTTTTGTTCATTTTTGTAAAAATCTGCTTGCATTTTTGAACACTATCGCACATGTCAATCAAGTCAGCGAATATTCATTTAGAATGTGAAGCTTACAAAATTGATTTTCAGTTTTCTGACACATCAATTATTCTGCATTGAATTGATGAAGATAAAATAATGTTTTATTTTATTTTTTTTTTCAACATGTAGGCATCCACACAAAATAAAGTTTATTTTTCCATTAGTATCAAAATGGAATCAATAAAAAGGTTATTTGATAGCCAAATATTTAAATTGAAATGAAAATTGAAAAATTTTCACATGAAAGATAATAATCAGCTAGCGTCATTGACGATGCATTTTGTGATTGTTTTATGGAAATTTGTAGTAGAATTTTCTAGACTATAGGCATTATCAGCAAAATTACATTACAATCATATTAACTCATTACCATAACCTCATTATGTTCCATTATCATAATTCATTCTTCATTTTAGAAGTTTAGCAATGCAATTATGGTTATGGAACTGTCAGATAAAATAGATAAAAATAAATAAAGTTTTAATTAATGCACTTAAAAAAGTCACTTAAGGATTTAAGTTGTGGACAGCAACAACAAGAAGCTTAAAACTACTTCAAAAAAATAAAAACTTGAAAATGAGATAAAAATTTACCTTTTTCATGCATTTTTTTTTTTTGTGAATTCATAAAACCGTGAAACTTTCTTTCCTCCCGTCACAGAAGAGAAAACAAACTTTGTGACACTAAAAAGTGCTTCTTAAACTGACCTCTTTCTTTTCTTTCTTCAACCTGTTTGAAAGCTCAAAACTTTATGAAGATGTTTGAAGAATGGATATAGAAATACGGTTGAAATTTTTGCTTTAAGCATGGATGTGACGCATATTTGAGCATAAATATTTGCACTTTTGAATTTTGCAGTGCAAATGCAAGCTTTTTTATTGTTTTTATTCAGTTTTGTTAAAACTGCCTTTAACTTATTTTTTTTTTACATTGAAAATATGCCCATATTCTAATAGTTTTAAGACCTTTTAAACAAAATTTATGAACCTTACAATTGTTTTAAACAAGCTATAATATTAAGCAAATTTTGATTAGAGGCGTTCATTTGATACGTTACGTAAAAAAAACACTTTTAGACCCTCACCCTTCTCCCCAGGAGTTATTTTTTTATGAAAAAATTTTTCTTCTGTTTGTTCTGTTACAAACAAGTTAAAAAATCCTGGACCCTTCCTTCCCTCCTAAAAAAAAAGAAAGAACTACAGGCCTTTAGTGATTCTTCAAATTTCATGAACCAAAGTAAACAAAAAAAAATCATTCCAAGAATATTTTCAACATCCAGAAAGCTCCGACAAACTAAAACCAGCAACCACGTCTCACAGCAAACTTTGCAACACAGTGTAAAAAAATAAGTTGCATCACTAGAATAAAAAGAAGTGAAAAAAATATCTCAACATAGAATCATATTGCTTTCATAGAACATGAAAATAAGATAGGAAAACTGCAAGCATAAATATTCAAGAAGTAGCACTTTACATATTTAAGTAGCAGTGGAATTTCTCTCACCGGTAGAAGAATCGACACGAAAAATTTCACAGCGGTAACGTGAATAATAAAAAGAAGAAGTAAAGTGCATGCAAAAAGTTTTGTGCTTCTTCCTTTTCTTTCTTTCTTTTTTTATTCTCAATTTATCAAATCCGAATTTTGGTGACTTTTTTTTTTGTGGATTGAAAGGAGGAAGTTTGAGATTGTTTTTGGTAAGAGACAGGTTGAGTGTGAAATTGAGTGAGTTATCAAGTTACTACGATTATTGTAGTAACAATGTCAGGATATTTAAAGGGGCATAAATGAAAAAATTTGGAGTCAACAAGGTTTGACTGAGTTTAAGGTCTTAAAATATTCTTTTGAAATTGCTCTCCATAAATAAATATTCACCAAACTTTCCATCAATATCTCTTCCCTAAAGCACTCCTTCATACTTTATGACTAGTCTTAAATATACTTAAAACCTTTTCTACAGTATCTCCTTTTCCATTGTCGAAGAATAAGCAGGAGAAGAAGAGAAGAGCAGGAAAAGTTTCAATTGAATTTTAATATCTGAAATTCAACGCTACTTTATGATTCATCCTGGGTCATGATTCAAAACTTCAAGAGTTCATGTTTCATATTACACTTAAGTGTATCAGACGTCTGTACAAAATTTATTCATTCTATCTTTGTTTGCCCTGCATCTGTTTTGACTTGTTTTGATACTGATATTCCATCTCTTTTTGGTGCTTCGTAGAATCTCGTGATGGTTATATGGTGTTAGATTTATTTATAAAAACAATATTATATCATTTACGAACGATCTTGATACTCAATCAATTTGAATATTAGAAATTTTTTTGTATGAATTTTTTCGTTGTGTCATTTTTTAATTTATTTTGTGTGGATTTGAAATGATTGCAATTTTAAATTTTTTTAAATGATTTTATTTAAAAAATTGCTTCAGGTTTTTTTCGTTGATATTTAATAAAATTATTGAGTTGTGTGTAGTTTTGATAAATTTTTGAATAAGTAAACAACTCAATTTTCCCACAATTTTTTAGATGCACTTTTTCATACGACTAATGTATGAAAAAGTGCATCTAAAAAATTGTGGGATAAAAATTTTTTTTTATTGTACATAACTCATTAAATAAGGGGTCATTCACCTGCAACGTCCATTTAAAACCCAAACTATAGATCTCCTCCTTTTAACATTGAATCCTCGAACATAAAATTTTCTTTATGCATTTTTACAGTCTTAGATTCTCTTTCCACTTAAAATTCGACATCACTTATAAATGGTCTTTAAGCAGTAACAGTCAACGTGATGAATGATTCTCATCATTAATTTTTAGTTAGAATAAACGTGCTTGATTCAAATCTGAAATATTTTCTGTTTACATCTGTGTAGTCACTACACTGTAGTGAATGAATATTAGACTCAATTATTATTATTATTTTTTTTTATTTACAAAGAACATCATCAAATTGAATTTGAACTAGTATTATTCGGTTTAATCTATAGATTTGATAGAAAGCTTTCGTGGATCTCATAACTGCTATTTTATCGCAGGTTTGTAAACTAGACATGATTCCAGAATACTTCATACAAATTTGGAATTATTTGCAGTATCTGGAATACTTTTAATGGAATACTTTCATAATAATAATTATAAAAATGGAATACTTTGGAATCTTTGGGAATACTTTTATAAATTTGTGTAAAATCTTTATACTTCACATCTCTTTACATATTTCCCAATATTTCTATGATACTGGAATCATTTCCATACAAAACGGAATACATTTCATACAACTTCAGAATACTTGGAATACTTTTATACGAAAGTGAAGTTTTTTTTTTTGAAATGTATTCGACATTTTATTGTTATTATTATTATTATTATTATTATTATTATTCCAAGTATTCCAGAATACATTTAGGAGTTTCCAGGCCTGTATTTTTTTATCTTAATTTCACAATTCTTTGAAATAATGTCTTGCAAAATAAGACCTAACGGAACGTGATAAAATATCTCCTTACTTGTGTGAACTTCAGAAACATCAGATAAAAATCGAACATAATGACTTATTCTTATCAATAAGCGCATACCTTATCGGACAATTAAAAACAATACATTCATATCAAATAAAATAATACACATGGCAAAATTAGGTACTTCTCTTTATATTTTGAGAGAGAATAAGAGAAAAAAAATCTAAGTCACTGTGATTTTTTTCTCAACCAATAATTTAGCTTTATAAGCCTATCGACATGAAGTTTGTTGTGCCCGTCTTGAAATTTGTATATATCTTAATATAAAAGGTTTTAATCTTACTTTAAAATGTGGATTCAAAAACCTGGAGCGTAGGATCTACATATGTTGCAATGCATTTAGTTGCAAAATTAAGCCCTTCAAACTTTTTTTTTGTTTCTCATGTTTCTCAAAGAAACCGTACAAAAGATTAGAACCGTACAAAATGTGTGAGAAAAATATCATGCATCGTCTAATGAGACAAGATTAAATTTTAACCTTATCATAAAATGCGTCAACAACCAGCACAACAAGTAAATCAATTTTACTTTTAGTCAAATAATCAACATGTTGTGAGACCTTGAAAAATAATTATCTATGAAAAAAAAAAAATTGAGAGACATCCAATTCAGTATAAAAATGAAAAATTCAAACATTATTTCTCTCAGTTTACATTCGTCAGTCACGAATTTAAATTCGTTACTCTGTGACATTAAATTTTCTTTCTCACAATAGATATCATTTATTAACTAAATTGTCTATCATCATTAAGAATCTTTCAGTCGTTAATTAAACGTTTGCAAACATGTCAGTTTCAAAAGACGATCAATCGGATGCCTTTCTAAACAGTGATACACTTGGCGATAAATTCTTCAGCTCAATTGTCGAACGTAAATTAAACATTCCAAAAGACGGTTTTAAAATTCGTCTAGTCTTGTTATCACCAGCAATTGGAAAGAATGAAAATTTTGTATCAGTTGTTTATCGCGCCAAGATTAAAATTGAAGTACTGGAGACACACGAACGAAAATGTGTCGATGTTATTATCAAAGCTTTATTAACAACACTTGAGGAATTTAAAAAGTTTAGTGTTTTCCCACGCGAGAGATTTATGTATGAAGATATTATTGCAAGTTTTGAGAAAATCTGGCTAGAGAGAGGAAAAGAAGTTGTTCAATTTGGACCGGCATTGCTTAAAATTGAAACAGATCCGTATGAAATTATCGTAATGGATGATTTGAAAGCATCTGGATATCAAATGTTGGACAGAAAAGTTGGATTGACAGCAGCACAAACAAAACTTGCTCTTACGAAGCTTGCCAAGTTTCATGCGGCTAGTGCTGTGAGATATCAAAAGGTGAGTGAATTTTAAATTCTCTCTCGTTTGATCGTTGAGATTTGTGAGCTCTAATTGAGTGAGAAGATTGAATTTATGTTTATTTTGTTTCATGGGACTAAATAACATAAAGCTAATCTAATCTGTGTATTGCTTTATATTAATCCAAATTTGGGCATATGAAATTTAATTCAAGGCTTGCTTATTAAAAATTGATATGAGTACCCAAAATATGTTCATATTTTTTCATTACAAACTTTAATTTTTTTTAGGATGGAATCATTCGAGACTTTTTGGACAGATCGCTGTCAATGGCACCTGAAATGTTAGCTGAAGATTCAGCATTTGGTAAAAGTTTTACTCAAATTTACGATGGATTTCATCAAAGTGTTCTATCATACGGCGATTGTGATTTCTATGCTGATAAAATTGCCCGTTGGGATCGAACTAAATTTTTAAATACCTTTCTTAGCGTCGCTAAACCAATGCGTTGTGGATTGAACGTTTTGGTACATGGTGACTTTTGGCTAAATAATATGATGTTCAAGTTCAATGAATCTAATGAACCAGAAGATATAATAATGCTTGATTTTCAAGGATCTTCTTGGGCTGGACCCGCTTTAGATTTACATTATTTACTCACTTCTTCTGTTCATGAAGATGTGAAAGTAGCATGCTTTGATGAATTCATCAAGCATTATTATGATCAATTTACTGAATCTTTGGTTCAATTGAAGTATGATCAGCATATTCCTTCACTAGATGAACTTTATGATGATCTGACGGACAAAGGTGAAATGGGTAAGAAATTTTAAAAAATTTAAAAATACCAATTAATTAATCATTTGAATATCAATAGCTGCTTTATCACTTCTAATGATAATGTTTGTCACCAAGTATGATTGTGCTGAAGAGATCAACATGGAAGATTTCTTTACAAGTGACAAGAAAGATAAAGATTTTTTCGATAGAATCTATTGTAATGAAAATTATAAGAGAGCTCTTAAGTCATGGCTTCCATTTTTGGATGAGCGAGGATATTTGGACTCTTTGCTACCTGATGATCAAAATAAAAATTTGCTAAATGGCAATTGATGTGATTTGAAGCTTTTAATGACAAAATTATGCAATTTGAATATCAAGATTCATAAAATGATGCAAACACAAACTTTAAGAATAATTTTATAAAATTTTAAAGGTTACATGCAGTAGTTTAGTTAGTTCAAAAATGAGAAAAATGATATTTTTGCCATAAGAATAAATAAAAATTTTATACTCTCTAATTAGAACAAAATATATTCTTGGTATTATCTTATTTTTGAATTTAGTTGTAGCGTTTAATCAAGTTTGCCCCGGCCAAAAATTGTTTAATTTATCAAACATAAATTATGAATTTAATCCAAGATTATAAATAAATTTGATTTATGGCATATCAAGTTGTGAAATTATCTCTTTTACGAACAATTTTATCACCTGCTTTGGTTTTACTCACATTGATATTCCTTGCTTGCATCAAATTTCTCTAACAAATAAATCAAAATATTCATCAAATAACTTCAATTAAAGCCTGAGTTTTAGAGATTTTTAGTTAGTTTTCATCTGTCAGACTTTAACAAAAGAAGTTAGATTATAGGCATTAAATCAATATTGTTTACATAACGGCTGTTAATTTAATAAACAAATTAAAGTTTAACGATGAACCTAAGTGAGCAGCAATCGATGGAATTCCTCAATAGTGAATTAATTGATGAAAATTTCTTTAATTCCATAATTGAAAAAAAGTTAAATGTGACCAGAAATATCTTTAAGATTAATCATGTAATGCTGTCACCTGCAACTAATAAGAATGACAATTACATGTCAAATATTTATCAAGCACGAATTAAAATTTTACTTCTAAATTCAAACAATTCAATGACATTAAGCTTCATTTTCAAAGTTTTACTTCCAATATTTGAGGATTATAAGAAATTTGACGTTTTTCAACGAGAGTGCTTTATGTATGAAGACATGATTCCAAGTCTTGAGAAAATTTGGCTTGATAGAGCTGACGAGATTGTTGAATTTGCACCAAAATGCCTGAAAACAGAGGAAGGTTCATACGAAGTTATCGTTTTGGATAATTTAAAAGCAAATGGATATGAAATGATGGACAGAAAAGTTGGACTGACAGTTGATCAAACTAAGCTTGCGTTGACAAAACTTGCAAAGTTTCATGCTTCTAGTGCAGTGAGATATCAAAAGGTTAGAATTTTATGGCATTGATTCAATGCATTTTGTGCATATATTTACAAATTTTTTCCAGGACGGAACCGTTCAAAATTTCTTGGACCGTAAATTATCAATAACTCCTGAAAATAAAAGCAACATAAATCAATTTGCAAAACGATGGATAGCTGATTATTATGGCTTTCTTGAATGCTTAAAAAATTATGGCGATTGCAAGTATTATACAGACAAGATCGCAGAATGGAATCAACAGAAACTTTCAAGACATTCACTAGTTGTTGTCAATCCGATGAAATGTGGAATGGTCGTGCTTACTCATGGAGATTTTTGGCTGAACAATTTAATGTTCAAGTTTAATGAATCTAACGAGCCAAAAGATGTTCAAATTTTGGACTATCAATCTTCATCTTGGGGCACGCCGTCACTTGACTTGCATTACTTCTTAATTTCTTCTGTACACGATGACATCAAGATTGTGCTTTATGATGAATTTATTGAACATTATCATGATGAATTTGTGAAGTCACTTAAGATCTTAAATTATCGTCAATATGTTCCAACTTTGGATGACTTGTATGAGGACATGATGGAAAAATCAGAAATGGGTTTGTGTTTTATTGAAAGCTGCTTAATTATTATATTTAATTTTAGTAAGTTGCATTTTTTTAGTTGCAGTTTCGCTTCTTTTTATCCTGTTTATAACAAAATATGAATCAACAGAAGAGATCAGCATGGAATATGTCATAGGTGACTGTGAAAAGAACAGAGAGTTCTATAATATAATTTATGGAAACGAAACCTACAAAAAAGCATTGAAGTTATGGCTACCATTTCTTGACGAGCGTGGATATTTGGATGCTTTGATGTGTTGAATGAAATTTAAATAAATTGCAAAATTTTCCAGTTTTATTTAGTATCAAAAAACTCTTTCAAACCCCAACCACTCCTTTTAGAACTATAGAAAACTTAAACTCAGTACCATAAAACAATAAAAAAAATCTCATATAACTTCAAAAATCAAAACAATTTTTTCTCAGTTTACATTCAACAGTCATCGACATCACACCTTAAACAGCTACACAATTATTATTTTTAAATATTAAACAGTTCTTCGTAAACAAAACTTGTCAAACATGCTGATTTCACGTGACGTACAATCTGAGAATTTCCTTGAGAGTGATGTAGTCAACGACGATTTCTTCTGTTCAATTGTTGAGCGTAAACTCAACATAACAAGAGATAAATTCAAAGTTTGCTTGGTGTTGTTAATGCCGGCAACTGCAAAAACTGAAAGTTACATGTCAAATGTGTATCGGGTCAAGATAAAGGTTCAAATTTTGGACACAAATGAACGTATTGTTGTTGATGTTGTATTGAAAGTTTTGCTGGCAATTTATGAAATTTTTGGAAAGTTTGGGATTTTTGAGAAGGAATGTTTAATGTATGAAAATGTGATTTCAAGCTTGGAAAAGATCTGGCATGACAACGCGAGAGAAGTCATTCAGTTTGCTCCAAAGTGTTTAAAGATTGAAACATGTCCATATGAAATCATGGTCTTGGATGATTTAAAAGTCAATGGATATGAGATGATGGACAGAAAAGTAGGATTTAATGTAGACCACACAAAGCTTGCATTGACAAAACTTGCAAAGTTTCATGCTGCTAGTGTTGTAAAATATCAAACCGTAAGTAGATGAAAAATATTTCAACCGTCCAGAAATTAAAAATTAAATTTTCAGGATGGAATTTTTCAAGATTGTTTCGAAAGGAAGAAGTCAATCACACCAGAAATGAAACGACCCGAAATGGAAAAGTTAGGAATAACTTTAATGCAGTTGTATCGAGAATTTATTAATTATTTAAGAAAAATATGGCGATTGTGATGAATTTGCAGACAAAATCATGTGTGTTGGAATCACCATAAGATTTTTGCACTATTGGATTCGAGTCGTTGAACCAATGAAATGTGGAATAGTTGTTCTCACCTCTATGGAGATTTCTGGCTGAACAATTTGATGTTTAAATTCAATGAATCTAATGAGCCAGAAGATGTTTTGATGCTTGATTTCCAATCTTGCTATTGGGGCACTCCTTCACTTGATTTGCATTACTTCTTGATTTCTTCTGTCCAAGATGATATCAAAGTTGACTACTATGATGAATTTATTGAACATTATCATAATGAGTTTAAAGGGTCACTTAAAAAACTAGGATATGATCAATATATTCCAAATTTAGATGAATTACATGAGGATCTGCTGGATAAATCAGAAATGGGTAATCAAATAAAATACTTTAAGTTTAGCTCTCAGAATTCTATAAACTTTAACTTACAGTGGCCATGTCGATGTTTTATGTTTTGATATCTGCAAAATATGAGTCAACTCTGGAATATGATCTCGATTATCTTACACTCAATGACGAAAAAGAACCAGAATTCTTTGAACGAATATTTGGAAATGAAACTTACAAAAAAGCTGTGATGACATGGCTTCCATTGTTTAATGAAAGAGGATATTTAGATAAAATGATGTAGATGTTGTCAAGAATCTAAGGATGGGTGAGATTGAATATATTAGAGGTGTGTTCTTGACTACGAATCATGCATGATTTTTGGGTTTTTCAAGATGCTTAAATTTAAATCTAAGCTTAAATTTCACAACCTTGTATAAAACACAAAAAAAGCATCAACATCAATCCAAATTCAATTAAATTTCTCTCCACAAAAAAAATCTAAAATTCTATTTTCATTTCAATAAAAAAAAGAATACAGCGTAATAAAAATTTATTTTCAATTTAATTCTTTTAAATCGCCTGCGGTGACCGCACAGGACACGAATAACAGATAGAGTAAATAAAATAAAGACATAATCTTCCTCGTCCTACAATAAAAATCAAAATGTTATTTTTTTGGAAATTTATTTGGTGATGAAAAATCATTGTATGTATGCACATGAAAGATAATAAAAGCTAGGATATAAATGTCAGTTTCAGATGATATGACAACAATAAAGGATGATCAAGTTAGTATGAAAAATTCCCATACTTTATTGAATTAAATAAAAAAATTCCAGGTAATAAATTTAAACAGACCAGAATAAAAAAAAATTCTTCACTTTAAAGCACTTACTCCTTATTCTCTACAGCATTCCTCAACAGCAGGACTTTTGAATTATAAATGAGGATAAAGTAGTTGAATGTGCTTATGCACATGGGAAAATAATTTCTTCTCTTTTATCCGCAATATTCATACCATCATTCGATTCACTTCATCTTTCACATCCTCTACCGTCTCACACCACTTCTCTCATTTACTCGCTCACTCGTTCGGCTCATGAATTTCGAATAAAAAATTTATGATATTCTTATAAATGTTCTCTTCCTCTTTTTCACTACTACTTCACGTATGCTGCTCATTCTCCATTCACCATATAAAGTATTATAGGATGCGACAACATTTATATACATATTGGTGCCTTTGAAAATATTTTTGTCAGATTTTTCACTGCTTTAAGATGAGGGAAAGCTTTAAAGGATTGATGTTAAAGGATTTGAATTTTGTTTAAGAGCTTAGAAGTGGCTGCCTTGTCTTGTTGATAGAATTTTTGATGTGAATTTTTTTAAAGTTAATTTAAAATATTTGTTGAAAGAACTGTATAAACCTTGAAAAAGTTCATGAAAAAGTGTCGAAAAATCAAATTTCCAAGAAGAAAAAGTTTTCGAACCTACAACCATATAAAAAACAAATACCAGCCTAAACTTTATAACAGCATCATCTCCAAGGGAAAATTTTCACTGCGCTTTCCGTTTTTTATGATTTTCAATGTCGCATGAATTGCCACTTAAACATTGTCATACGATGAGTATCACTCCTCCTTCCTTTTTATATCATTCTCGTTAGATTAGATGAAAAATTGTATAATCGATGTTTTTAAAATTTATGTTGATACATTTCGCGCCATAATTCAATACATACATTGTAAAGTACTTGAAAGGGATGGTTGTAGAAGTGATTGAGTCTAGCAGTAAAACATATGCTGGATGTAAAATAAGAGAAACATGAATGAAACATATTTATAAAATCGTTTTTTATCGTCACGTCTTTTTTTTCTGTTCGTTGCACTTAAAGCTCTTGCTGTATCTACTTGCTGGTGCTGTTTTCGATCTACACAAAAAAAAAATATATATTTTTTTGAGAATGAATTTTTTCTTTTTTCTAAAAATTTGATATTAGCAATAGAGTGGAAAGTTTATTTCCAGGTTTTCTTTTATCATGTAATTTGAAACAATCTACGGATAACAGAATCGAGTTGCTTTCTTGCTGCAATTTCTTTCATATTATTAGACGATATGGGAAAAGTAAAATAAATTGGATTGTTGCATTTAAAATTGTAATTTGGTCTTATGAAGATGATTGTAACAATATTGCAGTCTAAAATGCAATCAAAATGAAGCTTTACTGTAATGAATTCTTGCAAAGTTTTCTTTTTTCTTTAACTTTTTATAATGAAAAACAAAAATTTTTGTGTTTAATATATAAAATTATAATATATAAAATATTATTATAATGTAATAAAAAAAAATATGTTGAACTAATGTTGAAATTTTAAAAAATTTGTTTGAAAATATTTGAAACTTCGAAAAATTCAAAAATTCATTTCTCACTCAAAGTATTTTCTTCACTACTGATGATTTAACACTTTTTGAACATTTTCATCCTTTTATACTTTTCACAATATTATCAAATTCATGTCCATTTTGTGTAATTTTTCATCTGAAAATCCCTTAGCGAGCATTAAGATTCAATTGTTGAGAAAGAAGAAAAGGAACACAATGTAATGTGAAACCCCTTTTTTAACGCTACATTTCATTCACGTTCTTACAACACAACTGACCATATTTAGTTTGATATAATATGAAATCGAGTAAGTAAGCGATCTGAGAAAGTGAGAAGGAGAATAAAGGGCGAGAAAAAAATAGATACAATATAATCTGAGCATGTTCTTGCATGGCTGTGTGATCTGTTATGTGTGAGTATATATTGTACGTGATGTTCAATAAATGAATGTGTTTTTTTAAATATCAATATCTCATGTGCTCGTCGTTCTGTAACACATGTACATTCATGACTTGAATATGTTTGTTGATTCTTTTCCATTCCATCTCTCTTCCTCTCTCCTTTTTTTCGATTTATATTGAGATGAAAATTTCACATTTTTTTTCATGTGTACATACATGTGCCCAACCCGCCTAAAAGCTTCAATTTGAATTTTTATTGCTCTGTATTGAAGGAATTGGTTGGATTCTTACAGGTTAAATGTAGTTTTTAGGCGCAGTTTTTTTTGTAGATTAATTTTTTTTTGCAAGAGTATTTGAAATTTTTAAAATTAAAATTATCATTTAAAAGGTTATTTTGTGAAAACGGATGAGATCAAAAAGTCAGTAGCACTATTTGAAGGACAGAAATGATAAAAGAGTTTCAGTTAAGAAAATACTTGGGTTCAATTTCCGTTCACAAATATAGTTCAAATCCGTTCAAATTTATTTTCAATTTTTAGAAATTTTTTTGAAGCTATGTATTAGAATTTGAATTTCAAGGGGAAGTTGCTCGAGCATTAACAAATAGTTTTTTCACAAAAGAGCAAAATAGAGTAAAACTCTTAAAAAAATTCTTTCAAACTTTTAAAATTAAAATTTCAAAAATTCATTTTTTTTTTTTGAATATTTATTTCAAAAAATTCATCAAACTTCAATCATTCTCAAATCCACAGCAGAATCATCAGAAAAAAACTTTAGCCATCATAAATTCAAATCTTCCACTAAATTGACTATGCAATCACCCAAAGTGTATAATAAACTTTAAAGTCTACATCGTAAAAATTCAGATATGAACTGAGTGAGTGAGTGAGAGAAAGTAAGAAAAATTATGGAAATAACTCCAGGAAAGAAAAAAAAAATCTTGTGGGCCTTCAAAAGAGGAGAAAAAAAATGGCAATAAGAAATATAACATTCCATCGTTTTGCTACATTCATCCATTTCGTCTGCTCTTATTTTTTTGAATCATGAATTTCGCACATGAAAAATGTATGATGCTTTAACGTATGCAAATAATCATATTTCATAGATGTAAGCAGAAAAAAAGGAGTAAAAAGAGCTGAAAAATATTTATTATCATTCATTTCTTTGCATCGATGTGTTTGCACAAACCTTTCGTCATGAATATTTTATATGATTTTAACTCACTCATATCTGATGTTATGCTGTATGTAACTTTTGCTGATTCTCATATTTTGATGCTCATATGTGAGATATTTTTTTTTTTTTGTGGATGCGATGACATTTTTATCATTGAAAAATTGTCTGATGTTCTTGTTATATTGAGAATTAGTTGATCGCAGAATGCTTAAATAAAAAATTTAATTTATGTGATAAATAATTTTTTATATATTTTAATAGGCAATAAATTTGAACACTTTCGCTAAAGAAGAACGCGACCCGTCATTTTAATTTTGAAAATTATTGACAATTGCTAATAAGAGGTAGGTATATAAATTTTCAAAAGTAAATGCAAATACGTATTCTTTTCTTGAAATTTAATAAAATTCAAATTATTTCCCTAAAATCCTTAATCTTCTTAGAATCCAACACTTCAAGTTTACAAATCAATTCCATGAAAATTCATCTTTTTCCTCTCGAAAGTATCACTGCAAAAAAGGCAAATTAAACCAACAAAAGAAAGCAAAAAGAAAACTTCCAGAAATTTGATTCTTCTCAGCTCTTTGTATTTTTTAGAGCTTAAGAATGAAAACTTTTCCCATCTTCTGTTGAAACATATTTTTCCTTACTGTTATTTCAAAAGGTCATTTGCATAATTTCTATTTTTTATCTCTTTTCTTACTTCTGATTCCTTTTTTATGCTGAAGCATTATGAAGCGTAAAAGTGAGAAATAACAACAACAAAAACTTTTTTTTGAGTGAAAACTTCTTTTTTTTTGTATGTATTAACACTATTTTTTTGGAATACGGAAAAAAAGCAAAAAAAAAAAGAATTTCAAGTTGTCTCAAAAGTTGTTGAGAATCCTTTCATTTAAATATTTATTCAACAAAACAGAACATTTTTCTCATCTCATTTTATTTTATTGCTATGCCGACCATTTTCTGACAACTTCTGACTTGTGAAAAGTTTGATTGGCAGAATTTTAATTTTTAGTTTTTCTTGATTGTTGTGTCTGAATTGGTCATGTCAAGATTGTTATTTGAAATAAATACTCTAGATTTTGAATTTTCATTTGGAAGTTACTGACGTTTGAGATTTTGTTGAAAAGTTAAGAGTAAATTTGGCAATAAATAGAGAATTTAAATTTCAAGAAATTTTATTCAAATTGGATATTTTGTGTTATTTAATTAAGTTGGATTTACATTTATTTAGGGTTACCATCTGATTTTTGGATAAATGAGGGACTTTTTCAAAATTTCCTTAAAATACGGGACAAAACAAAAGTTTGGATGAAAAATATACAAAACTGTGAATATGTTCGAAAATTGATGATACGGGACAACAGTCAAAATAGTCAAAATACGAGACTATTCGTTTGAAATGCGCAAAAATTGCCATCCTATTTATACATATCTGATTTGTTACTTTTTAAAGTTGATTTATAGTTTAAGGTATTTGCCTATGAAATTGTCCAAAAAATTTGAAGCTTTATGTTTTTTTTTATTTTTCTTGAAATTTTCTTTCAAAATTGAAAATAATACAATATCTTTGAGAAATTTAATATTATTATATTTGAAAACTTACTTTGAATAATTGTAATGTACTTGTTATTGAATGATTGAAACTTTAAATAAATTAAATTATTTTTTTTTTAAATTAAAACAAAAACTGCAGGCACATAATAAATAAAATCCATTGAAGCTTTTAGTCTATATATGTAATAAATTTTTTTGTCATGTGATGAATATTGGAGTTCAGATAACGATTAAAATTCCAACTGCCTTAAGAATTTAAACTTACCTGTTCCAAAGTATTGACTTGAAATATCATTCAGTCGATATCAGAAACTTTAAATTTTACACTAACATTTTGATCAATTTATTATATCAAAAATCCAAACCACTTCAATCACAATTCCATTGAACTTCTTCAACAAATTCATTTTATGTCGATTAAATTCTCATTTCTGGGACAAAAGCAGAAATTTCTCACCCATGAAAAATTGAAATGACGAAGAAGAAGACAAGGTATAAGAAAAAAAAGCGAAAAAAAAAAATACTTCTTTAAATCCATCTCATAAAAAGGCCCTCCTTAATTCCTTCATCTCACTTCATTATCGCTCATAAATTACAACAGCTTAAGTACCACATTAACGTCTTTCTTTTTTTCACTTCGTGAGATCAAATATGAAAGATATTTTCATCGCCACTTTCGTGAGGTAGGCAGGCTAATGTTCATTAACCGAAAAAAGTGTGAACGATAAAGCACTTCATTTTCGACACACAAACACAAAGTTTCCTTCTTTTTTGCTACATTTACCGTGACTGAAAATTTCCCTTCGTACGGCCTACAGTGTTAGTATTGACTCTCATAATATAGACACCTACAATCTAATGTATATGCATAGAATGAACGAGTGTTGAATGAGGGATTTTCCGCACATAATTTGCTTCATCGCTAACATCATTTGCATATTATCTCAATTCCCAAAATATAAATATACTTTTTTTTAATCTCCTGTGTGGAGATATGATATGATATGAAGCACTTGCTATGATGATATTATGCATATGCCGGTGATGTATGACTTTCAAAAAATTTCTGTTTCTGAACTTTATGAGATTTGAAGGTCTTTTGGTAAGGTAAAATGAGACATTGTTAGATGCTTGATGTGGAATTTGTAATTTTGTGTGAATGCTTGAACTTTGCTGCGTGACATGGCGCGATGTTAATGCTTGTTGAAATTAATATTGGAATAAATTGATTTGCATGAACCAAATGTTGGTACTCACAGTCTGGAATTTGTAAGATGAATTCATGATACATCAAATGAAGAGATTTTGTCGCATGTGTTGGCAATGAATAAATTTTTTAAAATTTCAATGAAAAATTCAGTGACTTAAGACATTGGTTTGCGCGTAGTTCAAAACTCAAAACTCTTTTTTAGTCCTTTTTACTGTAATTCAATTAGTCCTTAGAATATAAAAAAACTAGTATCAACGTGGTCACTCGTGACCGACGAAAGCGCATTTTCCACGTATAGTAAATACACAAAGAATTAAACCCCCAAAAGTATAAAGCCTAATATTTAATTATAAATATTCTTTATTTACCAGAAATTTAAAATTTACAGAAAAAAAATTTGTGTGAAACATGAGGAAAAAAAATTATTCTTAATAAAAAGTTATCATTACGCGACATAAAATTAAAAAAAAAAAAAAATAAAATAAAAAAAAAAAAAAAAATCGGCTACGGGCTAGGATTGAACCCATGACCTTCAAATTAGGAGCAGCACTCTCTTCCACTTACGCCACTGCTGCGCTTTTTTTAAGAAGTTTAAGTGGCAATTTAATTATTTATATTGATGAGTTTTTTTTTATATAAATGCAAGTTTTTATAATTTTCATAAGATTTTCCTGAAAAACTATGAAAAATCCATGAAAATAGAAAATTAAAACAATAAAAATATCAAAAAATATGAAAAAAGTAATTATCTATGAAAATTGTACGAAAATTTTGAAAATTTTAACAAAAATCTTCGGAAAAACTTGGGAAAATTGTGGAAATGGAAAACTATGACATAATTCAACATTAAATGTCATTAGAAATCAAAAAAGTATCAAAAAAAGTAAAAAAAAGAACATTGCCATCAGTGGAATTCGAACCGAGGACAGCTAAGGTTTCGAAAAGTCAACATTTTAGTGCAATCGACCACACTAACACATACAAAGAAATGTCATTTTTGGTACTTTTTACGCTGGTTCCAGCAGAGGAAGTGACTATTCGTGCTGATTTTTTCGCCAGCTCTAGCCAGACATACTACACACATTTTAAGCCAAAAACCGCATCAAAAAAGCTTAAACCCTAGGAGGAGATGCGATGACAGACAGACAGACGGACAGACGGACAGACAGACAGACAGACAGACGGACAAAGTGCGGACAATAGCGTCCTTTTCCTAAGAGGAAAATGCGCTAAAAATCAAATACAAATTTTTTGAATAAGTTGCTTGAACCGAATAACATTTCAAAACTTTCGTTATTTTATTCAAATTGTCTCGTATTTCTCTTGAAATTTCATGCTCAGCCTACATTAAAGCAAATTTATTTTGAGAAAAATTAAGCGATCATAGAGATTTCATATCTCTGAAAGAATTAAAAATAGAATTACTTAATTTTACATGATTCATTTGAATTTTAAATACATCTTTTACTAAAAAAATTATATTTTTGAGGACTCTGCAATACCATGAATTAAATGACATACCCGAATATTAAATAATTTATAAAAATCATTTTTGTAGTGCAGAGCCAAAACTTCCTAAAAAGAACTTAAATATTAAATAAATTTACAAGCACAAAAATCACATATTGCTTCCGACAATATTTATGTTTGATAATCATGTGTATCCATATCATGTAACGTTCCTCCTTTGATTCATAAAACATCAAAAATCTACTATAATCCAAGTTCACAAGCTCATAAAACTTGGTTTTGCAGAGTATTCACATTTTTTTCGTATATTCGAGATGGAAAGAGAACGAGAAAGAGAGATAAAAAGTTTGTCAATATACATGGCAATTTCATCATAATTCTGTGCACACAGAGGAAAAATTTTACTCTTATTCTATGATATTGTGCATTATGTACATAAAAGGTACATAATATTTACATTGATGCTCCCTTATCTCCATTTAATGATTTTAATCCTTCCTGTTTGCACATTTACATGGTCCTTTGATGAAGTTCTATTCTGCATACTGAATCAGACGAATAATTTTATATATATATAGATGCTGTATAAATGGAAATGTGACATAACTATAATACATAATAAAAATTTTGGGATAGGAAATTTTTTGAAGTTAATGGAAATTGAACGCATTTTTGAGCTGAAATTTGAATTTGAAGGGTTTCTGGTTTAACGGATAGCTTATCATAACCACATGCTGGCTTTTTCATGGAACAAACCTGTTATTTTCTACAAACGTCCTGTAAAAATCATGACAAATACTGAATTTTTTGCGATTGACCATAAAAAAATTATTGAAAACTTCTATTGATTAAACTACATTTAATTAAAATTTGACAAACTCTCAACTACAAATCGAAAGACAATTCATTCTTATCTCTTAAAAAACTATGCTAAAAATACAAGGAATGAAGATGGCAAGCAAGCAAGTATAGGAAGATGTGTTGACATTTATGATAAGTTTATGATGATGCAGTTTCTATACAGTATATGAAAAGTGATGCTTCTTGCAATGAAAAGTTTGTTCTGTAGATATACATGTGCGGTATGATAGAGGAAGTTTAAAGTTAAGGAAATAGGTTGAAGGCGGTATTTGAAAATTATAGTTTCAACTGCAATAAGTGGAAGTTGTTTGTTACTTAAAAATTGCTGTTTATATAGTGGTTTTGAATTTTTGATATGATGAAGCTTTCAAAAAAAAAAGTTTCTCATTGGAAGTTTTTGCTTTTTGTTGATGCTTGACAAAATTTCTTGAAATGGAAAAGATTTTCGGAAGATTACTTTTATGAGTTGAAGTTTTGTGTCTGAATCTCTAAAAAACTAAGGATGAGAATTGTTGTTTGATATTGAGTGCAATTTTTTGAAAATTGAAGGGATTTTATAAAAAAGGTTTAAAGCTCTTTCCGAGATGATTTTCAAGATTAATACACAATAGATGCATTTTTTCGCTGACTCTTAAAAAAGTTATTTTCAATTTCTGTACATTTTTTTTAATCAGACTAGAAATTTACAGTAATTTACTTCTACTTAATAAACTAAATTTTTCATATCCATTCGATCCCATTCAAAGTGTTTAACTACAAACTTGCGACATTTCAATTGACCTGTTCAACAAGCTTCAATGAAATGTACAGCAAAAAAGAAATCATAAAAGGTCATAAAGTAAAATGCATTCAATATTATTGACACATGCTGACATGCAACTCAATTGACTTTGAATTATTTTTTTCCTCTTTTTGTTATCAAATTTCATCACATACACGTTCTCTAAAAAAAAAATGCATTTCAATCGAAGCATTTTTCATAGATTTTATGATATTCATCATCATCCTTCATTTCATTTGATTTTCAAAAAAAAAGAAAGAGGAAATTTATCGATAAAAATTCAATGCACATGAAAAACTAATTTAATGAAATAACAAATTTCTTATTCATCTCGTAGCTTTCTGCTAAAAAATCTCATTTTTCTTCTACTTTATAGTCATTCATTAATGTATGCACACTTGCATCATCAAAATAAGAAGATAAGAAAGGATGGAAAAAACGAAATGTTAAAGAATGAAACAGAAAATCAATATTTTCATTTTATTTACAAAGAAAAAGAAGAGAGGAGGAGAAAGGGATGTGCAAAAAGCAATACAAGTATAAACATGTAACCCGAGATATGCATGATGCCTGAATGATGTGGATAGGGGCAAACAATTTGAAGGTAAAATTTTTAACAAGCATTTTGATATTTTGAGGTTAAACAACAGATACAGTTAAAGTTATCCTTATAAACTACTGAATTTCAAATTGTATGTCAAAAAACTTTTGAGATGATGCCTCAAGATTTTGTTTTTTAAGTTACCAACTAACCAAGGTTCTGTCCCAAAAAGAAAAAAAAAATAATGTGACTCCAAAACATCTTGCTTTAAAAGGCAACTACCAAATAATTTGAAAGGCACCAAAAAGAAAGTCCGGGGAGACTCCTACACACCTCGGTAAAACGATATAAATATACACTTTCTAGAAAAAATAGAAAAGAAATTTGCATAAAAAATTTCCCAAGAAAGCTTGAAAATCTTCAATTTTTCTTCACACAAATACCTAGAAAGCCACAACAATACATGAAGTCTATAATATATATATAAAAAAAATGTGAATAATTTGGTAAGAGTTAAATAAGAATAAATTACGAATTGCATATAAAAGAGACGAGAGTTAGAATGAGAATGATGGAAGGATGTAGGAAGGCAAATGTATAAATATTCAAAATGAAAAGCCCTTTTTGGTATCGAAATTGTTAAATTAAAGAGAAACACGGGACTTTGGAAGTTCCATTAGAGACACAATATGTCTTTAATCAAGTGAAATTAAGAGGAGATAAATGAGAGACTTGTGATACAAGATTGGGACATGAAAATGTCTTTTCCATGTTGTTAACAGCTGTTTTTCTCTTCATTATTGTGAGTCACGGATGAAAGTCATTTACGTGTACATAGAAGCCAATTTTCTCTGTTCTTTTGCAAGATGTTCCATATAGACACACAAAAAATACAATTTCGAGTAAATGAAAAGGGCAGAAGAGACACACGGAGTAAATGTACGTGGTATAAACAGGCATATATACTTCCATACATACACAGACATGTGATGGAAATTAAATAAATAATTGACTGCAATTTTCCTTGAGAAAATTTAATTTTCGAGAGCAATGAAGGGAAAAGTTTGAACGATCATCATGCATAATTTGATGCTGCATGTGAGAGATGTAAAGTAATTAACGTAAATAATTTCTATAATGTATTCATTTATGGATGAAAGTTTCAATGTATTTAATTACTACGAAAACTTTAAGATGTGAATGTAGTTTATGAGTTGTGCATCTAATGAGTTGGAAGTGCTCGAGTTTCACGAGTTCCTCTTTGCTGTTTAAATTATTTTTGGTGGTTTGAAAGTTTTTCTTTAGAAATTCAAATTTTTTAGGTTAAAAATGAAATTTTCTTTTGTTCAATATTGCAATATAAATATTGTTCAAATTCTCGATCTTCGCTAGGTGGCGGAATAGTTTAGTCCTTCGGCAACTAATTATTGCAAAACTGTCCATGCAATTATGCATTCGAGACTTCGAATTAGAAAATTTTCTCTTGTCCCTTTTTGAACCATATGCACTTCGAATGTGACTCGCAGCCTCCATTTGAAAGCTAAAGGCAGTTGCAGCATTAAAGAAGTGGTTCAAATTCCACTTTAAGCTGTAAGTCCCAGTAGTGAGCAAAATGCTTATTACATATCTTCATATTTAATACCTGAGATAAGTGATATTTGAACATTGAAATTAATGCATTAACACTTCTTACAGGAGTGAAGGATACTTACTACTCATTTTATATTTATTCATGTTAAACACATTTCTTGAAATTGCCATAACTTTATGAAATTTATTTATAACAACTTAAAATTCATATCCACCTCACTGCAGACATTTTAACTGTGTTGATTCACACTTACCTTCAAATCAATTTTCTTGTCACTTAGCACCAACATTAATGCAGTTCTTTAACCTCACTTCATAATTTAAAGCATAATCTAACAAACATAAAACAGAAGTAACAGCATTTTCCATTCCCCACCTGAAATTTAATGCAAAATAGTATAACACTAACTAGCATGAAGAAACAAAAAAAAAAACAAGAGAGAGTAAATGTTGTATCCATATCTCTCAGAGGAACCTCTCCAGGTCACAAAGTTGTAATTTATAACGATAATTTATGAGCGAAGTAAGTGAAATGTTTTCACCGAGTTCTTTTTTTTCTCGTCTCCACCTTGTGCCATTTCTTCACATCTTCCTGTGGATGGGAAACAAAGTTTTATCTCTTTTAATTCGGAACATTGGCGATGCTTATACTTATGCTATATTCGTGAAACAAAAAATTCTCAGTTCACCGAGCAGGTCAGTAAAAGATACATTTTCAATATGCCATGTTTCTTCTTCTGCTTTATATCGAAATTACCGAAAAAATTGCCATTGATATTCTAAGAGTAAGTTGCTGCCATGTAACATCCATTTATCATGTCATTTCTTTCTACTTCTTCATTAAATTCCTTCTGTACTTCTCTCATCCTCTTCTTCCTTTCGCTTGCTCTCTCTTTTTGATATCCTCAACAGAGACCAGAAATTTGTATTTTTTGTCGTTTTGTTGTTGTTGTTATTCATGCTGTATTATTATTTGTCGTCTTACTCTTTTAAAAATACTGCTTTTTTACTCGTTGAAGGAACGGAAGTACCTTTATGATGAAGGAAATTGAGTGCCTTTTCGCGCATTTTTCAGAAGTTTTTTAAATGCTTGTCTTTTTTAACAGTCATTTGAAATATGAATTTTCTTTCACCTACAATCAGTTGATTTTCTCCTTCATACCTCTGGTTCAATTGTTTAATTTGTTTCAATAGCCAAATTTCTCAAAAATCTTCAAAAAAATTCTTTAGCAATCAGATCCAAACTGCATAAATAGACAAACTCTTTCCATCAAACATAGAAATTCTCATTTTTTCACATCCATTTCTTTCTCTCTTGTGTCAAAGCAAGCAATATTTTTGTTTGGTTTGATAAAAAATTCATGTTGAGCTTTCAATTGTTGTCCCAAAAGGTAAAGAAAATGTTTTATGCATTTATGTAGCTTGTGCTTGTCACATTGAGTAAAAAAATTTCTTCTTCTTTTATTTGCTATTTTTTTGGGCGATAGAATTAAGAGATCATCATGTTTTCACTTAGGATAGATACAAATGTACACATACATGTACACAAATATGTACCAAAAAGAAATAAGACATATGTGAGTGAGATCCTATACAAACAATCCATTTAAGTTTCCACTTAAACCTTTTGTTGAAGAGATTTTACTTCGAGTGGAAGTGGACGAAAGAAAAGAAACTCATACAGCCATTAACCCTTAAATGTTATTTCTTATCGTAACATACTTATGGACATATATTTTTCTTGCCTTATTTGTTTTGACGCCTAGTTACAAGATGGACATTATGTTTTTCTATGCTTATAAATTGATGTTTTTGGACCAAATTTTTTGAACTTTGAGGTATTGATTTTGGTAAATAGGAAACTAGCTTTCTCTGTGTCTGGTTATTTTTATGCAAATGCTTTACTGTATTGGATGTAAAAAGCTTCACATAAGTTAAAGGGGAATATAAAACTGAAACAATTCGAAAAATTGGTACAGAATTCTATCAAAATACGTTTTATCGACCTCAAATTTCCCCAAATATTCCCTTTCCCTGATTCCTTTACTAGCTTTACACTTCCTCATTCATAAATACTAAAGAAGTCAGATACGAAAAAGAAAAACATATTCATGTAGGACTTTCCCATTAAGAAAAAAATTGCAAGTAGAAAGAGCAGTTAGAAACATTAAATGAGTGGGAATATTAGTGTTTATGTTGCCTAATGGCAGTTGTAGAAGCGTGCCTATCGCATATTTATTAAGGATATTTTTTTTGGATGGGAATGGACGTAAATTGGCATTCGAGGACGTGTTATTTTTGGATTATGGACATGAAGATTTTCAAGATCAATTTGCAAATGTGTTGAGTGTGGTTTTTTGAGATTATTGATTCAAGTGATTTTTGGTTTGAATATTGATTGTCATTGTTATGGACGAAAGAGATCCTAAAGATTTGCTTTTTTCGATGTTTTAAATTGTAGAATTTTTTAGAAAGTTCAATGAAAATTTGAACTTAATTGCTAATTACACCTAGAAGATATTTAAATATCCAACATCAGCACTCGAATAAATTTCGCCAATTCCATGTCATTGCTCAATTTCCATCCAACTACAAGCTTAATTTTAATCATCTAAACTCCCCCAAAAAATGTCATCATCCTTCTGAATTCTGATCAAATTGAATGACATAACATCTTAATAACTACAAGCTTATTGCCTTCTGTTAACTCAATGTCAGTATCAATTACCAATCACGATAACAGTTAATTGAGTCTGACGTGACTTATAAATCAATCTCTTTTTCCACTCAATGAGAAATCGTCCGTCGTTTTTACTTTCACTTCCTCATTCTTTTCTGTTTTTCCTTCTTTTTTTTGTGATAGCTTCTAACTCTCCATCTATAAAGAACAACAACATGTGATGTAATTGAATTTTTCTTCTCTTTTCTTCTCCTTTTTTTACTCCTTCTTCCTTTGTTGCTCCTCTATTCATAAGACATTGTAAGTATCTTCAAACATCTTTATATATATAAAGGATGAAATTATGAGAAAAATATATTTGTTGAAGAGAAAATAGAGGGAAATAAATGAGGCTAGTTTGTAGGAACTATGGTTAGGGGAATGGAATTGTTCAAAGCTTAATATAAATAGAGAAATGTGAGACTTAGAGGCAAGTTGGGGTTATTTAGGGTCATGTTGAAGGATGAACGTTGAAATTCTTTGAAATTTCATCGATGATAGGTTAAACTAAGGTAATGTCCATGATCAGTCCATGATCAGTATAAAGCTTCAAGTCGGCTAAAACACTATAATGCAGATTTAAACTAAATTTTCTTGCATTTATACACAATACCGTATCAATTTGAAAATATAACCCTGCCACATGTTCAAACCACGGACAGTTCCATCCAAGCATTAAATGGAATTTGCATCGTAAAAATATTTTCATTCCTTCACATCCATATGCACAATGCTTCTTATATTATCTACTTAAAAATAGTGTATATCTTCTCAATGCACTTTAACTCGACAGCATTTAAGAAATCCTTTTCTTAAATGAAAATTGCGATGCACGATGAAGTCAATATTCTTATTTTGTGCATTATTTTTGCGATTAGATGCTGATAGTAAACATTGTTAGATGCAAAAGAGAATATTGAATATTGCAAATGGGAACGAGAATATGAAGGAAAGATGAGAAAAAATAGCTGCCACACAACAAGTATAAAGAGGAATTGCTGTTAAAATTGTGTAATTTGTAGACGAGAGGAGTATTTTTTTAGACAAAAATTAGGCATTGCTTTGCATTTGTACCTCAAATTTTAAATCATTTGATACCAAATTTTAAGGGTTCTACAGTTGGTTAATAAAGTATATAAAATTATCAAATTTGAATATTCAAAATTTAAAATCTAATAAGTTTAAGAATAAGCATTATAAGAAGCAAAGTTGAATCTTAATCCAAATTATAAACACGATACATGATACCGGATCCATACAATTTCTCCCAACATTATTCAGTTTATTGAAACGCTTATAAAGAAATTTTTCTCTTGGTCATGACCAATAAATGAGATGAGCTCCTTTATAACCATCATCAAATAAATTGAAATGGAACGAAAAAAAAAGAAAATAAGGAGAAAGAAAGTTTTGCGATATATAAAGAAAAGCATACACAAAGTTTTTTTTTCGTTCAATTTTTATTTTTATTTTTTGGGATGAAAAGGATCGAATCGGAAGGTTATTTTATCCATAATGATATGACTGTTAAGAGTTATTATATTGCAATCTATTTCGCTCGATCGATTGGAAGCTCATAAAATTGAGAGCATCAATTTGATGGAGAGTGAGATGGAACGACAAAAGTTCAAATTGCTTATGGGATAAAGTTTAATTCCAATAAATATTTTTTTGACTGTACACGAGGAAGTTTTTCAATAAAAATATAAGACGAAAAAAAAATGATGCAAAAAAATCCATTCAATTTATTATTTCTGCAAAATTAACTTATGTGAAGAAATGGGTCAATAAAAGAGAATAAGGCACGAGAGTAAGGAGGTAAGGCAGACAAATCCCATTATTTCAGCTATATCGAATGTATTGTAAAGAAAAAAAAAGGGAAATTAAATGTGATGAGGTGGGATTAAATTTGAAAGGTGGGATTTTCCGTCTCATTCTATTGTGGTGAGACTGACTGTACTTTTTTTACAGCATGAAAATGAAAATGAAATCAACCCTGATCATTCAATTTTTTTTGCCTCCTACTTCTCTATTCTGTCGAGGCTTCTTTCGTCTTTGCCGATGGAAGAAAACTGAAAGTTCTTTTTTTTTCTCGTATGCGAATTGGAAAGGAAGTTGAAGGAGATTTATGGATTTTTTTTGAGCACACGCAACATCTTCTTGTTCATTGATATTTCTTTCCTTTGTGTCTTTATTACTGAATGAAGTATTTCTCTTGAGGATGAGATTTCAAGTTGCTTTTTTTGAGTGATTTTGGTATCTTTTTATAGTCGATTCTGAAGAAATACTTAGCTTAATTGATTCTTGTGAAGTATGAAGAATTATTTGTCTGGAAGATTAACGCTAAAGTTCATGAACAGTTGGTGTCTGGAGCATTGAGTTTTATAGATCATAATTGATTTTGTATGTTGCTGGGTTTTTGAATTGAAATTTGAATTTTTTTCAATTAAGCTTCGATGGGGCTGTTCACTTATGACGTTCATCAAAAAAATGGATTTTCAGACCCTTTCCCCCCTCTTTCATAAAATCTTCATTCAAAAAAATCATATTGTTTAAAGCTTCCACAAAGTCTCAGACCTCTTTCCCCACTGAAAATTGGACATCATAAGCGAACGACTCCTATGATTAATATTTTATTTCCAACTCAATAATTTTAGTTTGATACTTGGATCTCTCGATCTAAGTAAATTATATTTACGTATTTTTGATCTGTTTTGTTTTTTCTTTTTTAAATTTAAGTATCGCAAGTAAAGGACTCACCATCTTCAGATCTTCTTTTCTTAGCCAAAGTTATTTAAAGCTCTTGCCAGTGTATACACGGTAGTATCGTTTTATCATAAATCAATCAAAATTTACTAAAAATTTGAATTTATACTTTTCTTGAAAAAATTGCACTTTATTGTTTGCAACTTTAAACTCCTCAGTCTTTTACAATCTTTATTACGAAATTCGTCTCACCATTTCCACTTATGAGTCATAACAAGTCAAGCACCGCAACGTATACGTAAACATTTTCTTATTATTATTTCTTTCTCTCTCAAAGCATTTTTTCGTTTTCGTTTTTCTCTCGAAAAAAATTCTCATCACATCTTTTATTATTGTACTTCCAATGAAGACACTGGAAGCCGTCTAAGAAGTAAGTTCTCTTTATTGCTTGCATACAGTGATGTTGTCCATGAAAAATTTAAATTCCTTAACTTCCACATCCTATGATGAGTTTCTTCTCTCTAATATGGATTTTGCATTTATTTTTTTTTATCTGTTTTAATTCCCATTTTGCTCGTAATTTTCTTTAAAAATTCCTTTTCTCATTTCTAATAATTCTTGAGAGAATAATGTAAAATGTGGATGATGGTGTTATAGCCGTTTTCTTTTTATTTTTATTGTTTATCATAATTTTTATGCATACACGCATGTTATTGTGTATTTTCAAGTGTTTTCATTCTTCTTTAATAATATACGCACCTCCAACGGATACTTCGTTTTATTCAATTTAGTGCCGCGCATCTTCTTCTTCTGCTTCTTTTCATATTTTTAGTAGCAATTTCATATGTTCATAATTTTTAATATTACACGTTTAAAAAAAATCATCATAATATTTTCAAGTGAGCATGAACGTGAATTGTATGAAAATTACTGAATTTCAGTTTTAAAAATATTTTTCATACAGACACTTCTTGAGTGCTTTGCATATTTTTGTATTTTAATTTATGACCTTTGAAATCTCACTTACTGTGTATATACTTGCAAGTTTTAAAGATATAAATTTTTGTGTGAATGCTGAGTCGTCAGATTTTGGATTTTATGATTTTTTTTTAATGTGACTTAAATTATTTTCTGGAACTGAAGAATAGGAAAATTTTCAACAAAATTTATAAAAAGTAAATTTTTTTAAAAATGTTTTGAATTTTTTATAATATTCGAAAAATTAATAAATTTATTTAACTTGTTGAATTAGGTAAAAAAAATTTAAAAAAAAAATCAAAATTTATGACCATAATTTTATAAACGGCCCCTAATTCTTAAGGCATTATTAAATAGATCAGCTGAAGCTTATCCAACAAAAATCATCTTAATTCTATTAAAATCGATAAGTTATGACCACAAATTCTTAAAATATCAAATTTTATATTTTAGCTGTTCTTTACACATGATTTGTGCACCATACTAATAACTTTAGTGCCTTAATATAAAAACACACGAAAAAAAATCAATAAAAATTGCATAAAATATAAATTTTTCAAATCTCCAAATAAAAAAATAATTCAATCCTATTTTCAGAAAGCTCTTAAATTAGACATAAAATGATCCAATAAAATTCAGCATTAACACTTCCATCACCTATGCTATTTGCATACCACCCAAAAATTTTATCTGTGGATAATTTTTAGCATCTCATTTCAACCGCACAATGTGCACATATTTAATGTATTTTTGATAATGAAATTTACAAGGAATATAAATTGCATCATCAAATTCAAAACAGTAACATTCCTGAAAAAAAATTTGTTTAATGTGTGAGATATAGAATGTAATGCAAAAATTTTGCATCAGCAGCTGTAGCAGCCTAAAATTTATTGATTTTTATATTTAACCAAGCCACAGAAATGTTCATTC
Organism: Chironomus striatipennis; assembly: GCA_026123125.1. Taxonomy (NCBI): domain Eukaryota; kingdom Metazoa; phylum Arthropoda; class Insecta; order Diptera; family Chironomidae; genus Chironomus; species Chironomus striatipennis. The sequence continues at coordinate 59,933,158 of CM047394.1, read as the reverse complement.
TATCAATTACACAATAAGTATAATGAAAATGGTAAAATGATGATATCAAAAATACATTCAGCCTCTGTTTCACCTCCTCGTACTGACTCTCCACTGACTGCCATTTTTTTTGTTCCTCCTTTCGAAAGTCATTAAATGCATCGAGTGTTGAAAAAAAAATTCTTCCCATTCCAGCATCACACTCCGAATAATTTACAGCTATCGCAATTGTGCACACGATTTTACTTCCATTCTACCCCCACAAAGACCGTCTCTGTTCCTACTCACTCTATACACTGGAAAAAACCGCAGAATGAGATAACATAATGATGTTTAAAATTGTGTAATTACATGTAATTAACCTAATAAAATGGAAAAGTATTGCCTTTTTGCCTTATGCTTTTGCTACTACTATTGCTATGGACTGTTGTTCATTTGGAATTTTCTACATTGTGAATGGGAATTATGATGTGAATGGAGGAGAAATAGAAGTAGTTTAAAATTTAGTTTGTTGATATTTTGGATGATTTGAAAGCATTTTCATTCTATAGAACTGATCAAATCGATTTGTATACGGAATGAATATTCCATGTATTAATCTTTTTGGCTTGTTCCATACCCTAGGTGTATTTGATGCTAGGATTTTATAAAATTTGGATTCTTAAAAAATTTGAATCCTTACTTAATTAGTACTGGATAAACAATATTGTTTACTTAAACTGCAATTTAATAAATTCATTGTAGATTCTAACCTTAAAATTATTTATCTGTGATTTTTAATACAAATATGCACATTTGTGCTATTAAATTTATCATACAGTTCAATAAAAAGATGTCTAATTGATACAAAGCAGTTTAATGTTTTGAATTCATTAAAATTCAAAAAATCTCATCCACTCGACTAAATTCATCAAAACTTTTAAAGTGAGCATCAATTCCGACATTTTTCTCAAAAATTCAAGCTAAAAAGCAGCGAAGCTCAATTTTTTTTGCTTTGCCTCTTCGACTCACTCTCTATCGCTTGTATATGCGAGGTCTGCTTGTGACAATGATAATAGTTGGTTTCATTTTATATCGCTTAATTTAATTTCAATAAATTATGAGATTGTTATTTTTTTTTCGTGTGTCATCATTGACCGTATAATGTGATTGTAAAAAGAACCAAACTTCTTCTTGCTTGTGGATGTGCTGAAACAATATTATTTTTCTCTCTCTCGCTCGATAATTAATTTTTTTTTTATGTTGTTCATTATTTTGAGTACATTAATTATTAATAAATTTTCGGGTATGATGAAGATGATAATGAATATTTCATACTGTCATTGATTTTTTTCATTTGGAAGTGTTCAATGACTTGGTTATTGGTTGAAAAATCACTTTCGATAATCTAGTGCTTACTGGATGTGCTTGAAGATAAGATTCGGTGATTTATAGAATAAATTAATTAAAAATTGGATTTTAATTTTATTTTGGCATTTTTTTTTTGATATCTTAAGCTTGTTGAATTAGTATTCAAGAATATGAATAATTAATTTAGGCTGAATCTAGGAATGTCTATGAGATACAATAAATTCTTTTATGGAAAAAAAAAATATATTTTTTTATTTTAACAAAATTAAATTATTTCATCAAATCTTTATCTCCTGCTGCTAAAAAAACTCTCTAATTTGTCATTGTGGCACTGAATGAGGAAGAAAGGAAGATTAATTTTAAAACACTGTCTTAATTATACTCCAATAAAGTAATAAAGCGGTTGTTTCAAGCCTAATAATAGGGTGAATGCTATGAAGGTTATCATTGAGTATCGAATAGCCATTAATTATTATCTTTTAATCCCGTATTATTGTAACATTCGTCTTTTCATTACTAAGATGATAATGAATAGCTGCTTCGACAGTACCGCAAATGATTTTCATAAAGGGTTTTGCAGAAGTGACTGAATTTGTTTTAAGCTTATTATGGTTTTCTAAAATGTGTATTTGGAAGCTGAATACATTTTCATTGTGTTTTGATGGCTGCTTGTAATACTGTATCAGGTGCAATGCGGTGTATTCAATTTTTGTTGTTTATAAAATATGAAATTTGATTGTTTTTGGCTACCTTATTCATTAACGAAGAGTTATTGTTTGTTTGAATAAGGCAATTGTCAATGCTTACAATATCGATTTTAACTTATTGTTTAGGCTGTAAACAATTTAACTTATAAGAATATATTTAAAATGAGTCTGAAGTAGATTTGTGAAATATTTAGTTCCCACGTTTTTCAACAGCTATTTTTAAACCAAGCTGTTTAGGCTGTAAACAATTTAACTTATAAGAATATATTTAAAATGAGTCTGAAGTAGATTTGTGAAATATTTAGTTCCCACGTTTTTCAACAGCTATTTTTAAACCAAACAAAAAATAACCATTCAAACATGTCCTCAAATATAGCAAAAAAATCATATCAATTACACCTCAATTTAGTCATTTGACAATTTTATGTTCAATAAATTTGAATAAACTTGATGAAAAAGGAAATACATCTCGTTTTTGTGGCTACTGACATTTTCAAACGTCAATTGATCTTCGTCGTCTTTTTCAAGTCTATTTCCCTTATCTGTATCTAATTTGCTGAATCTTTTCCTTGATACGCCTCGCATGTTTATTTGATTCCGAAATAGATCATCTATTAAATTTTATACCCAAAAAACTCAAATATGCTGATAATGATCTTTAATATTGTTATTCTATTGGAATTAAAAAGCTTTAAAAAAATCCAATAAATCTGCAAATTTTTATGACATTGAATTTCCTGTTGCTTTATGTGCTTTTGGACATCAATGCATTGAAATTTTTAACACTTGACTGTTTTTTTGGTCGCCTTTCGCTCATAAAATTATGAACATTGAAATAATTGTTAACATAAGTATTAGTCTTTGTCGCATTTGACAAATTTATGGGTAGATTCCTTCCTTGATATTCATCAACAATTTATTGTCGCAGAGGACATTCACTCTCACTTCATTAATTATCATTGGTAGAGACTTGTAATCCTCGATATTTTTGATTATTGTAATCTCTTTTAATTATCATTGCTAATATTGACGAGACACGCATCGGTTTTGCGGTTAAGAAGTAGAGTTGCTGATTTTTAGTATTTTGAGGTTTATTGCGCATTTTTTTTATAGATTGTTGGATTCTGAAATTTTTAACTGAACGAATGATTTTTTGGACCTCAATATTAAAGTATAGAACACGGTAAAATTGTAACGCATACTTGATGGTTCTAATCACACTTAAGCACATCATTAAAAATTATAACAAAAAAACTTGCTTCTAGATTTCACAAAAGACACAATGACATGTAAACCACAACTATAATTGCTATAAACAATTCTACAAACAAAAATTATTCAAACCATCAAAACAAGACAAACATCTCTTCTTCCTATCAAGCTACCGAAATAAAACAACCAAAAAAATTATCATCAAAACTCAAAACTGAAAAAAAAAAATATCAATGTGATTATTAATTAAGAGCGTAAAAGACTTCCATAATGTGATTCCATATTCATCATCTAATAAAATGTTGATCAACATTCATCAGCTGTCGTGAGAGAAAACAAGTTTAGTCTGCGTGGACTATGCTAAATATTTGCATTTCATGTTAAGTGATACAGAATATTTGTCAGAAAAAAAAACGTATAGACATAAAATTTGCATATGAATATACAAATATGAAGCAGAAGAAATATTTGTCTATATTTAAATTTGATCTAATAAATAAAATAAACCAAATATGGTTTAGGAGACTTTTTATAGCTTTTCGGCGTGTGATGGACTCGAAATTAATTTTTATTGACTCTTTTTTTACAACTTTACAAATATTTATTAATAATCGCATAGAAATCGTGTCTTTGCCTTCATTACTATAAAAACATTGCATTAATATTCAATGGCAATTAAGCATCAGCACATGAATGAAAGCGACAATGTTTTTTAATTTATATCTTCTCTTTTATGATAATTTCACTTTGGGATTAGACACAGCAGACGACGCTAAATGAAGACAGAAAGAAAGTGATAATGGGAGGTGTGAATGAATGAGAATCCCATCGGTAGCAGTCTATGATTGTAAAATTAATTGTCTCGTTTAAAGCTTAAAGAAATGTTTTTTCTTTTTTTCAGAACAAGAATTTTTTTACGATTTATAATAAAATTTTCAAGATTTTTTATTTTTTGCACAAATTGCCATTATTAACGTTAAGAAACTTAATTTTTGAAATGAATTTTTATGATTGACGGGTTTTCAATGCTAGATGAATTTTTATTGAATTAGTATAAATTAAAATTAGAATTCGTTAATCTATAATGAGATTCAATCCGATAATATTTATGCTATTTCACCATTCTTAAACTTAACTTTAAAAGATTTTCATAAAAATTATTTCAAGTGTAATATTTAAAAAACAATTTTTAGCTGGCTCATTTTTACGACAATAACTTAAAAACTCATTGAAACCTTTAAAAAACTTAAAAAATTTGTCTAACTGTAAAAACTAGGAAATTTAACACACAATATTGATGATTCAGCAATTTAATTTCTGTCCACACCGGATGAAGACACTAAATATGTCAAAAAACTCAAATACTCTTGCATAAAAATGTTTATAGTTTTTTTAATTTACCGCATGTCTTAATCATAAATATATCAACAAAAAATGAATTATTGCAAATTCACATAATCACCTGTTTATCCCAAATCATTAATTTACTTTAAAATAATCCTGAATTTACGTTTAATGATTTATGCAAAAATCTTCCAGAAAATATAAAATTAACACGATCAGTTTATTGAAGATTCAAAAATAAAAATAAAACGAAAAGAAGAAGAAAGACGAAAAAGATCCAAAGAAACTTGTGCTTTAAAAAAAATGACCATTCATTGACTACTTTGTTGTTTATTATGGGCATTTAGAGCAGAGCTTGTTTTGTTATGGCTAATATATGCATTATAATTTATAAACGTGATGATTTTGGAATGTGAATATTTATTTATATTACTTATGCATTCTTTCTGATCAGAATTAGGTCAATTGGATTTCAGGATTAACAAATTGAATTTTATTGAAATCTTTCCAAGAATCTTAATCTTTAGCACCTTATGTCCAATTTTTCATCTCTCTTCTCGTCTCGTAATTAATTGCCTTTTAATCACCTTCATTATAATTTTGCATAGCTAAACAAGCCGAAAATGAGCTTCGCGAGCATTTTTTCGGTTATTTCTCTTTTTTCAATATCTTTAAAACAAGAAATACGGAAGGACCTTGATCTTTAATGAAAAAAAAGAGCTTTTGCTAACATTTTTCTTCGTCTCATCAAAGATGTGTTTTAAGGTGGATCTAGAGCATATAAAAACGAAAGATTATCGGTATTGCTTCATTAGTTTCAAAATACAATCAGTTGTGGTGATATCTAAGGAATAGAAAAAAAAATAAGATGAGACAATTTGTCGTTCTTTGTGTTTTAGCATTGTGCGCTGTAAGTTGAATACCTAATGGAAGTTTTATGTGAAATTGAATTGGAAAGAATTGTTCTGTAGATAAATGAAGTTATAAGAAAAGTGCAGTATTGTCACAAGATTTTTGTTTTTGATTTTTTTAATTAAATTATTTTGGAATCTTTATAAATGGAAAAAGAATTAAAATTTGAAAATTTATAAGTAACTTTCTTACAAAAAATATCAAAAAAGTGAAGTTTAAAAAATTAATAATTTTATTAAAAAAACCATAAAAACTTAAAGTCACCTCCAAATCAGAGCACACATAAATTGGGTTAAAATCACAAATGTCTCTATTCAAATTTGTTCAAGATCAATGATCAATGACAGTTAGTTTAGTTAATGGCAAATAATACATTTTGATTGTTTTGTAAATTATTTAAAATGAACTTAATTTACATTTAAAATTTAGCATTTATAAATTATAATGTACACAATTTTATGAACCGCTTTTGAATGTTTCAATAATTAAAAATTAATTAAAGTCATTTTAGGAAATACCTAGTTCATTAAAAAATAAATTTTTTTGAGAATTTCTCGTTTCTAACATTTTAAAAATTATAAAAGATCAAATTAAAAGTTTTTCAAAACATAAAATGACCAATAGAATTTTGAAATCTTCAATTCTAATTCAGAAATATCTAATTATTTTAGGGCACCTTTGCTGATATTGGACTTGACCTCCAACACTCCAATGGATACAATTATGAACGTAAGTCTTTCAAGAATCGTGAAAAGAAATAAAAATATTAATCAAACTGTTTTTATAAAACAGCTCCAGAAAACCCAATGTACTTGCCACCAAAAGAAATTGTTGAAGTAGTTGACAGTGCTGAATGCCCACCACCACCGTAAGTTAACTCAAATATATTTAAATATTTGCAAATATATTAAATCGTTATTTTTATCAACAGACCAGCACCAGAATGCCCACCACCCCCTGCTTGTCCAGCACCGTAAGTATTTTATTTTTCAGGAATTATGAACTGGATTCAAATGTCTATTTTTGATGAATTTTTTAGACCACCTCCACCAAAATGCCCACCACCACCGTAAGTTTAGCATTTTTTGATTAAAAGTTTTTGAAAGATTATTAAATTTAATAATTTTTTTTTGTTTAGACCACCACCAAAATGCCCACCACCTCCAGCTTGTCCAGCTCCGTAAGTCAATGAATATTTACTAAATTTTAAGTTAAATTAACAAATTTTAATATTTTTTAACAGACCACCACCCCCACCTTGCCCACCACCCCCGTAAGTCAAAAATATCAAACATAAGTCAGAGAATTATTAATTATTAAATTATTATTAAATTAAATTATTGAATTATTGAATTATTAAATTATTATTATTATTAATAAAATTAATAAATAATTTACTTACAGAGCATGCCCTGCCCCACCACCCCCACCACCTCCACCAGCATGCCCATCACAACCAGATAACAGCTACTTGCCACCATCAACTGATTATCTCCCACCAGGCAGAAAATTCAAGAAATTGTTCTAAGCTACATAATTTAGCTAGACACAATTGATGCATGAAGCTCTATGAGTGTTGATTGTTGTACAGATTATTGTTGAGATCTATCAAAAATGTTTATATAATTTATTACTTGAAAAAAATGCACAAATAAAATAGTTCTTTTTAAAATTAATAAATTTGTGTTGAAATTTTAATTAAAACTTGCTAATCAATTCAGCTTTATTCAGTCCAGTTAAAATCGCATAATCTTAGAATATCTGCAAACATCTGCACATGCTTGAGTCAAAACAAGTTAAAATTCTTCCTTTCTTCTTATTTAATTGCTAAACGGAATAATTTGTACAAAAAAGAAACAAAACAAGAATTCAGATTATCATCAATCCACAACCTATTAACATTGTTATAATCAATAACATTTTTTTCTCTTCGTTGAATTTTAAATTGATGCTCAAAAAACTTGCAATCTTTTAATGATTATGTCTGTGAATTTATAATTTAAGATTTAAATTTTATCTAAACTGAATAAAAAAGTTGCATAAAAAATATCCATAATGAATATGAAATGACTGATCAAATTTAGTGATTAACGAATTTATAAACATGATTATTATAATATGCATTTTAAATTAGTTTGGCTGTCAATAGTTTCCTGATTTTTTGGAGGATAAATTACTTGTTCCTGATTGCCTTAATTTGGTAGCAAAAACATAAAGTGTTGATCAAAAATATTTTATTAATTTTTTTCTAGCATCTAAACAGCTTTAAATTAATTCAATTCTATCATAATAAAAATCGACTCTTCAAAAAATACAATAAGATCTTGTCTATGCTTTTAAAGTCATAAAACTGACTTGTTCAACACTAAAATCTCCTCCACAATTTAACCTTGAAAGGCTTCGGTGCCAGAGAAATTCCATCGATTCCCATCAAATCCGGCAACTCACCAACACATTGAATATCAAAAGAATGAACAATTGATGCAAAAAATAAGAACAGACTTGATTTTGCAACATTTTCTCCTAAACAACGACGTTTTCCCATAGCTGCATAAAAAGAATAAAATATTTTAACAAGAATGACAAAACAGATAAAAAAACAAGCTTACCAAACGGAATGAAATAATCCGGATAAATTAAATCGCCATCATCATTTAAAAATCTCTCTGGCATAAATTCAGTTGGCTTCTTCCAATTTTTATCATCCATATTAAGACTATATAGATTGCATAAAATTGTTGCATCCTTTGGTATTAAAAAGCCATTAAGATGAGCATTTTTCACAGCACGATGTGCTATGCCAAGTGGCGCTATGTTTGCACATCTTTGAACTTCACTTATGACTGCATCTGTGTATTTCAATTTTGGTCGATCGCTGAGTTTTGGAAGCTTATTGGCACCGACAATTGACATTATTTCAATTTGAACTCGTCTCATAACTTTTGGATGATGTAACATGTAAAGGATGGCAAATCCAAGAGAATTGGCTGTTGTTTCAGATCCAGCTTGAAGAAAGTCAATGCAAATGCCAAAAAGCTGCTCATCACTGAAAAAATTGTCCTGATCGTGAGACTTTGACATTTCTTTGATGTAAGCTTCAACAAAGCATTTTGGTTCCAATGCAGGATCGTAATTGTCTCTAATAATCTTAATTTCTTCATCTAGAAAATTCCAAATTGGTTTCATTGTGTCCACAAGTTCCTTATATCCACATTGCTCTGGCATTAAATAACGAATTGCTGGAAATAGATTCAAAATCCCACCAGACATGTCAATAACTTGAAAATTCTTATGCACAGCTGCAACTAAATCAATCAGTTTCTGGTCATCAAGTTCAAACCGTTCACCTTTTAACAGCACCCACATAAGATTGAGAACTGAAATGTCAAACGCACTGTGCATTGGAAATACTTCTGAAACTTCTGCCTTTTTCATAAATTCACTGACTAGTTCCTCAGCTTCGTGTTCAATGTGTTTAACCATACCAAACTTTCCAACACCTAAATGCTTTAATGTTGTTGCTGAAAATCTTCTTTGATTCTCCCAAAATTGTCCATCTGTAAACACAACGCCTAGTCTCTTTTCAAATGTTCTAACTCTGAAGAAAAATCCATCTGGTCTTCCGTTGAGCTCATCACGAGTGTAAACTTCTTTTATAGCTTCTTTGCTGGATACAATGACTACATATTTATGGAAGAACTTGAGACCTACGACTGGTCCATAGAGTTTTGATAAATTGTGCCAGAGAAGATGATGGAATTTGAGTATTTTTATGTGTTTGAGGATGTTGATGTTGCCAACGATAGGAAGGAATTTTGGACCTGGAAATTAATGAATTGGAATTTTTGTTTGCTCTAATTAAATTTGAACTCATGAGTCTTAAAGTTAATAATTTATCAATTGAGCCTTATATCACAAACCTGGCGGAAAATCCATTGGTCGTTTTGTAAGCAGCCAATAGCAAGCCATAATAAACACCATAATTATGACTGAACTTATAAACATTTTAAAAATACTCAATACTTTCTCCACAACCGATCAGAACAACTTTCAGTGACTGAATGAGATTTCAAAAATTCTTTTTCAAAAAAAAAATCATTAAACATAAAAAAATATCTGTAAGAGTCACAAGTTCATAGAATGTTGAAGATGCTAATGAATAATTGATTTGTATTATTGTGTTAAATTTCACCTTTTTGTGTCATCTTTTTCAATTCCATCTTTACCTCTATTACGTCATAAGCTGATTCTATTGTTATGACTGAAAGTAAAATCACAATGCAAAGAAACTGAAAATGTAGAACGATGAATATTTTTAGAATGTTTTTAAAAAAATGTGACCAAATGCGCACGTAGACGTGTGTTGTGTATTGAGAGAGATACTTTGTTCTAAAATTTTGATAAAGAAATGAATTTTGTAAAATGAAATTTGATTACACTTGATTGATTGATTTGTATTGTAAATGGATGCAATTCAGTTTCAGTATTGCTGTTTTTGATTCATGAAAAAATAAAAAATGGATCCATAGCGATTGAGTAAAATAAGAATCCAAACACTTCAATAAATCGTTCATTCAACATCACAACAAACCAATTCAATTTTTTTTTTTAAATAATCTCCAAACTGCTCTGATTAATCCAATAACTTTCGCTCCAAAAAATACTATTTTTTTTTATTTTAAAATATTCAAAAGCTCTCTCACAAATAAAAAAAATTAATCTCTTGACCTATTTATGTCCGATACCAAAATAAATTTAATTTTTAGAGCGCAATGTTTATTTAATCACTATGAGAATAAAAATATTTGATGCAAAGCTTAAAAATTTCCAATAAAACTTTAAAAGAAAAACAATAAAACTTTTCTATGGAAATTCTTTCATTAAGCAGTTTTACAAATAACTTTTTTTTTTTTGCTGCAACTTAAGAAGCAATTTTCCATAATTGCATGAAATTTTTTTCATTATTTTCAGTTATCCTTTCAATTTTAAAAAACCATCAACCATAGAATTGATTGATTGACATTTTAATGAGCCCGACGAAAATTTTATAGTTCTTAAAAAAATTCAATAATTACGAAAATTATTGCGTAAAAAATAAATTTCATTCCTTAAAAATAATTGAATTCATTAAAAAATGATTCAATGATAATCGATGATGTAATTACAGCTATTATCATAGCAATTTATTAATTTGGTTTTGATTTAATTACCTTTCATGATATTGAAAATTAATTAATATTTATGTTGAACATATCAAATGAATAATCTGAGTGGATTTATGATAAATTTTAGTAAAGTGATAGGTCATGTATTTGCATGACATCATTAACGTCAATAGTTCTCATATTGGTCGATTTAATTGATAGATGCAATTTGAGCCACAAAAAAAATCGACAAAAACCATGAAACGTATATATCCTCAGTTACTTTTTGAGTGCAACGTGGGACAAAAAGGTTGGTCACCACTGGATTAGATTATTATTTAAATTTCAAAATTAGATGTTTTTGAGGTTATTTTAATTTTATTTAAAATAATTAAAAGATTGAAAATTATTGAAAAGTTGAAAAAAAATTACTAGATTTATTTTAAAAAAATTATAATCAATTTACACAGCGAATAAAGTACCTAAAAAATCATATAAAAACTACAAAAAACTGTCCACATTTAGAAGAACACAAAAATCCACAAAAAACAGATGCAAAGCGAGCAAAAGGAAAAAAACAAAACCTCATTAAAGAAAAATATGTTTTAAATAATCAAAAGTAAAGTAAGGAAGCGACCGTCACAACAATTCAGCTGCTTTGCCGTCATTCCATACACCCTTTAAATAATTTTACGCATGAAGACATTCAAGTAAATCCAACTCATGCAGAAAGAGGAAAGGTTTTTGTCAGCATTACTTACGACGAGAGAGAATAGAGACATTAAAAGTTTGTCCAAAAGGACAAGGCTGTAAAAACAAAGCCAACAGATAAGCGCTGAGCAGAGCATTTTTTGATTTATATTGTTCGACCTTCTGGAGAGTGGAAGCAGAAGTGTTCTTGCACAAAAAATAAAAAAATAAAAGGCAGTAAAAAAAGTTTCTTCTTTAATTTTTCTTAAATAAAGACATAAAAATAAAGAAAAAAGGAAATGAAAACAAATGCAGGACATTTTTTTTCTTTATGGATGAACGCAAACTAGTGTGAATACAGACACACACCCACACATGATTCTTGTTCCTTTATCCATTTATAGTTCATTCATTTTTTAAAAGGTCCGATTTTTCTCTTTTTTATTGCTTCTCATTCATTTTTTGCTCGTGTCGTCCTCAAAATTTCTTAAAAGACAAGAAGTTTTTCATTGGAATTGAATACTTTTGAGTCTATTACGAAAAGTGGTTGAATCATGTTTGGTTTGGATATCTTCAATATTTCTGAAGAATTTTCTTTAATTACTGTATCTAATAAAATTTAAAGTTGTCAAATGTCTGATTCCAATCTTAAATCTAATGATTAGTTCAATTGGCTACCTTCAAGTTGTTGGTAAGTTTTGCATTCTCATTCGAAAAAAAAACTTTTTCCTTCATCATCATCAATTTTACCATTTCCACTTCCTTCCTCAACATTATTTTAGGAATGTTCATTAATTAAATTTCCTTGATTTTAACTTTTTTAATGGACTGAATTTTTCTGGTTCACATTCTTGCATGTGTGCTATAGTAGATGACAAAAAGTTTGCAGCATGTAATGGCAGTAGCTTAACCACAAAATTACAAATCGATTGGCACATGGCTAATATCATTGACTTTTCCTTTTCTTCCCACAAATTTTCCTTCTCAATTCACTTCCCTCATTGGCTTTCTGCTTTCCATTCACTTAAAGTTACACAACATAATGTGCTTAATATCAGGACTTGTCTTTTTTGAACAACTTTCTTTACTTAATATGTGAATTGGCTCTTCTCAGTTCATGTATATAATATTGCGAATGTGTATATGAGTACGTGTGTCTTACATCCACAAACTAATGACTGAAGAAGGACATCAGCAAAAGTTTAATAAGCTCATGTTCATGTTCATGTGTGTGCTGAAAAAAAAAGTTTTTCATGATAAAATTGAAGAAGGAAGAAGGAATGAGAATCTAAAAGATTGTGCAGGAACATGAAACATTGTCAATAAATGAACTTGTTCCTTCATTCTTTTTGACCTGCCTCAGGAAAATTCAATTTTGTTTTTCTTTAATTTCTTTTTTGTGATTTTTCAATTTTTTTATTGTGTTCATTCCTTCCTCATTTCCTCATTTTTTTGCATTGATTTTGTGAATATTTGATAAAGTTCATAGCATGATACACAATCAATCACAAAATTGTTGAACGAAAAACGAACTCAACGAAAGTAATTTTGAGAATCAACAAATGTGAACTTTGAGATTTTTTCTCATCCGCAAAAGTTTTATTTTAATGAAATTTCTTTTCCTTTTTTTTACCCTTGCATTATTGATTAATACCCGAACCCGATGACGACGATGATGATGAATTTGTTTCATAATTTATTAAATATTTGCCATACACAAATTACTTTTCTATTTGCTTACCATACTTTTCATAATATTTAGTTCAGTTTGGATATTGAAAGCATTCCATCATGACATGGAAGGTAATCAAAATAAAATTATTCAATGCCATCAGATGTTGTGCAAATGTGATTTTTTTTTCTCTCTATTAATATTTAATCCTGGTTCTGTTTTTTTGCTAATGATATAAATATGTAGGCGTTGATTTATGCTTTTAATTAGATGTTGAAATGGAATTAATTAAGAAAGTTTTGAAGTGAGTAAGTTTTGATAAGTAGATTAAATGTGGATTGATGCATGGAAAGAATGGAATTTGATGCTTAACTTTTAGGAGCTACTCATTCAGCTTACTTGTTGACATCGATGTGTAAATTTTTTAAACCTAAAAAATTTGGCTTGAAAAATCACGAAAGTTTAAATTAAAATTTTTTTAATTAATAATACGAAAAGTCATAAAGGCAGTTCTGAATAGTAAAGCAGACATAAAATATTTCTACATTCCAACAGAAATTACTAACTTTTATACCACAAAGAGTTTGATAAAAGTTTTAAATTAAATTCTAAAAATTAAATTTTCATGACAGTAGGAAGTAAAATACTCAAAAAGCAAAGGCAATTGTTTGATTGAGAATAAAGAATTGAAGAAATTGTCGTAATCAAAAGACATAAGATGAATTTTATGACTCACCAAACTTATTTTTGCATCCACAATTATTTACCTTTTTGCTTTCTTAACTCTTCTAGTTCTAAAAACAGAAGAACTAACAAAAACACATAGACGAGACTTGTTTTTGAATTTTTAATGATATTCAAAGAGAAGAAAAGTGCTTTAACATTTTGAGACTGAGCTATGCATCTCAACATCCAATGAACATATTTTTTTGGACAGTTTTGTCGAGTATTTGCTGTTTATTTGAGCAATCAGTTTGTCTTTATTGAAAGGAAAATAATTTTAAAGAGTTTGGAACTTTTTTTTATAGAATCAATCAGCAGAAACTTCATATTGTCAATAAATCAATAAATTTAAGTAGCAGCAGTTCAAATTTTAATACACTTAACAAAATATATTCAAAGCCATATCTTGCTAACTCCAAAAACCCCCCAAACTTCATCATTTCAAATTTGTTTGACGTATGTTCACAACAATAGTTTAATAGCTGAAAGTTAGGTGACTGCAACATAGAT
>CM047394.1:59681993-59918415 GCA_026123125.1 Chironomus striatipennis | reverse complement strand
TTTAGGGTAAAAAATATTGAAATTCGTACAAAATCAAAATTCGTACGAACAAATTTACAAAGAATTTTTTTCACAATTTTTAGACTTGAAAAAATTGCCTTTAAACTCAAGATTGGCCATATGTTAAGATCTTATGACTTTGCTCGTGCACTCTACTTTCCAATTAAATTAAGTCAAGGCATAAATTAGCACTGCTTATACGAAAAAAATCCACCTCATTCCAAATATTGAAATTCGTACAGAAGAAATATTGAAATTCGTACAAAATTTCAATAGTAGGCGGTGAAGAATTTCAATTGTTTTTGTGTAAACAAATTAAATAAATTCAATTTTAAGGACAAAGAAGTAGCTCAGGATGAATTAAAACCTCCTCAAATGAAAATACTGCAAGAATATTAATTTTTTCTCAAGTTTTGGATGCAAAAATCGTGAGTACTTGGTGTACGAATTTCAATATTTGAGTGTACGAATTTCAATATTTGTGTGTACGAATTTCAATATTTGAAATAAAGTGGATTTTTTTCTGCTTTATGCTGCACAAATTGCTCTTTTCAAGTTCGAATAAAAAAATTTGGAATACAAGCAAAGTCGTAGGAAAAATTTGGGAAATCAGCAATGCTTCCAATAAAAGTTACAGGACTTTTAAAAAAATTTTTTCGTTTTGTACGAATTTCAATATTTTTTACCCTAATTTTTAAAATTTGTTGAAATTTTACATAGTTGCAAGCCCTTTTGTTTATGGGAATTTCCACAGATGTGTTTCTTTAAAAATTTTGGTCAAAAATCAATTTTCTCTAAATTAAGATATCTAGACGATGCAATGACTAGTTATTCATTAGTAAAACAATAAATTCTACTAATTTGTCTTATTATCTTCCTTCCAAACGCATTAATTAGGAAATTATTAGCGTTACTTTGCAAAAAATTAAATTCAACTTTTTCTTACCAAGTAACGCTCGCAAAAATCGAAATTGTTCACAAATGAATGCACTTATAAACAAGATTAAAGGACAAATATATAGAACTCAACGTTCTACATGACAAAAATAAGTATTTTGATCGTCTAGATAGCTCTAATAAGAGAACTTTTCATTTAAAGTCGATTTTTTTGAAATTTTCGATCTGTGGAAACGCCCTTATGTTAATAATTTAGTTTTATTTTAGAATTCGTAGAATAAACATTAATAAAAGTTAAAATAAATCTCATAAAACATTATTTTGCTGCTTATTGGAAGGATTTATAAGCAAACTGAGTCATAGCAAACCACGTTTTTACACAAAACTGATTGAAAATTCTTCTTGATTGCATAATTTCAATTTTTAAATGCGTTCAGTTTTCGTATAAAGTCGTGTCATAATTTTTTATCAACATTTTCAATTTGCAACGTGGATATTTGATAACCACACGTTTCTTCGGAAGCGCATAAGTATTTTGATAATTTTTCTACAAACTTCATTTTAAAAATTTATTTTTAGCAAAAAAAAAATATTTATTTGGCAAAAATAGACACAATAAAGGAAGATGAGACAATAAAGATGAAAAATTGCAAAGGACACGGTACAAAATGAGAAATTTTACAGTCTAAAGAAGGATGTGTAACAAATAATTCATTTCTCTTGCCTTCTTTTGCATGAAATTTGTAACGCAAATAGTCGAACCCGAAAAAAATAAGAAGAAGAAATTTTTTTTGCAACCCCAATCGTAAAAAGATCATCGTCATCTCGTTCGCACATACAAAAAAAAAAGTATGTACAGATAGAAATTCATACATAAGCAATCTTTTCAGGTATAAAAGTAGTGAGACAACTTCCAGGTAGGTTCATCAAAAAATAAGAAAGAAAAAAAAAAAAATCAAAACTGATTCTGAGAAGATTTAAGAGCTGTTGCTTTATTTTGCAAGAAAAAAGAGAAGAAAATTTGTTGTTTTTGCACAAATACTCACACATGTGATATCGTATTAATTATAGAGACATACATACATGGTGGCATTTTCTATCAACACACTAGATTCTTAAAAGAAACTCTTCATTGTCCTTATATCCTTTTATAAAATTCTATCTAAAGTATAAAATATTGTTACGTTTCGTTGTGTATAGTCTTATGAAAAAAAAAATAACTAATAATAAGTATAGGTGAAATAAGAATAAGAAGAAATTATAAGAGTAAAAAAAAGGAAAAGAAAAACTTGGGGTAGAAATTATTATTATTATTTATTTGTAAGGAATTGAATAAGAGCAGGAGAAGAAAAGGTGAAGGAATAAGAAGAACATAACATCTGCTCAACTGTGTCACCGTCTTTTATATAATACAGAGTGCGAGAGACTTATAATTCGTACTTTCAGTTGTACTTATAATATATATGTATCATGGAAGGAAAGGTACGCATATACACAACTTCTTCAACATCATTGTCGTTCGTCTGAACTAAATATTTTTTTTTTAAATTTTCATTCTATTCATTCTTGCATCAAGGATTATAATTTATGAGAGCAGCGATTTTTTTTTTTGGGTAGAAAAAAAGTTTTTGCCTTTAAGGAAGAAAATATATTTTTTCCGTTGCTGTCAGTTACGTAAAGAACAAGGAAGAAGGATTTAAATGAGTGGCATGGTAGAAAACAACCCTTGCATGAATCCGCGTATATTTTGTCATATTATGATGTAAAAAAGTCCAATGAGTACCTGTTCGACCGGATAACGTTCATTTCTGTTCTTGTCCCCGGAAATTTATCATTTTAATTTTTTTCAATTGTGACCATGTGTTTTGACTGTTATTACTTGACTCTATATCTTGATAAAAGTGCATTCATTGTCTCAAGATGATGATGGTCGTTGCCTTAACCCCAATCCAATGTTCCCATTCGATGCCTCAAGTTAGTTAGTAAGACCCTTATAAGTTTCCTTTTAAGAATCATTAAAATGTCCAAAATATGGTTTGACTTGCATATGCAATGTAACCAGCACATTGTGTGCCTTTTTGATATAAAAAGGAAATTTATTATTTTTTTCTGTGTTCCTTTTTTTTGTATTCTTACAAGAAACTCATCACATCTGACTGTCTATTCCCAATTTGAAAATTTTTATATATTTTTTTATTGCATTTTGTGAGTCAGTCGCCTTTAAGGAATATAATTACGCATTTCAGGTTGGTTACCTTTTTCTACACATACTCTCTCTCTCTCTCCGTCTTCCTTACGACGTTTTTGTTCTTGTAATATTACGGAGTAGTTCTTTATATTATTATTGTTATTTACAATCGAAGAAGTTGCTTTGCCAGCCAGCTGCAACTCTATCAAGAAAAGAAAAACAAAATATAAGGAGAGAGAGACCAGCTGCCGCTTTTTTTAATATCAAAATAAAATTATATTGTAAAAAGGTATTTTTGTTGGTCTTGCATTATAGGGAATCATGCAATATTATCGAACACAGCAACTTCTTTTTTTGTTTTTGAAGTAAAGGAATTTTTGTAGTATTTTTTTTCAAGCGTCCCGTGAGTCATTAAAAGCAGCATTTCATATAAGATTGTTATGTGTTGATTACGAATTTGAAGGAATCCAACAGCAATTTATTTATTGTTGTGTCCTGTGTGTAATTAACAAACTGTTGAACCCTCCACAATTTTTTTATTCTTTTTTTTTTTTTGTTCAAAGAGCTATTAGCGAAGGGGAACAGCGGCACAGGACATTTGGAAATGCACTGCATGCTCGTATGCAATTAACTTTATGATCGTCATTTACTTCCTCCTTTCAAATAATTTTATTTATTTTTTCAAGTTCTTTTCTGTTTCCAATCGCGAGACACAAATGACACCGTTAAAAAAATAAAAATAAAAAATAAAGTCAGACTCACCTCGATGACCCATTCAGCTACAATTTTTCGCATTTGTGGTGTTAGAGTTTTTTGAATCGTACTAAAGTAGCTACAGGACGGTGTCTTGTAGCGTTTCTGTGAAGTCAGTAGATTCTTCAAGCAACGATCTCTGAGGAATGTTGGATCCGTACATGCATTTGAATATAATTTTCCAATACCATTTGAGCCTAATTGTGCTTGAACAGTCGGTTGCTGTTGTTGCTGAATGCTACCAGCACTTGTTGCCAGCTTCTCATCCGACTGATATTCTACATACAAATTATATTCATTTTCATCATTAATCATTGTTTCGTTACAGGATAGATCCATCCTGGATTGTCTTTTATTTTATTTTCTTTTGTAGTCCTTTTTGTGATTTTTTTCCAATTTTTTTTTTTTTTTTTGTGTGGTTTTTTGAGATTTTTTTTTTTTTAGTCACTTTTTCACACGAGAATTTTTCTAAAATATTTTTTTTTTGTGTCACTAAGCTCTATATATAATATTCTGTGATAAGTTCAGTACATTCGTATTCACAACACTTTCAATTTCACCACCTTCATGTACAGCACAAAACTTCTTATTTTCTCTCCTCTTATTTAATATATATATCAAATAATTTTTTTTTTATTTTTAAAATCCACCACTGATAAAAAATTTTTCACACAGTACCTACTTCTTATTGATCTTAGTTCACTTTACACACTTTTCTTTTTATTTCATTTTTTAATAGTCGAGAGAAATATATAAAAAAAAAATATTGTCGAGCCGTAAATAAAAATAAAAGAAATTAAAATAATAAGGAAAATATATATAATAATAATAAAAAAAAATATTTCTCAATGCTCAGGTTCGAGTAATATTTTTGGATGTTTAACGTAGTAATGTTGAATGTAGAATAACGTCGATTAGGAGTCGCACAGAATGAAGTAAAAGTTTTTTACTCTTCTTCTTACTTCTGCTTTGTGTGTTTTCTTGTGTGTTGTCGGAGAGCGAGATCACTTACTGCTTCGGCTTTTCATACTCTTTAGCTTGTGTTATATATACATGTTGCTCGTTTTTTTTGTGTTCACTATTTTTTTTTGTGTAACACATTACGAGAGTGAGAATAAAGTATTGAAGGAATTGGGAGAGAGGCGAGATCACATTTTTCTACATATGTGAATGCCGGCTGTTTATGTGTTTTTTATTTACATCTCATTCTCACTCAATTCGAAAATGAAAACAGAGCTCGATCGAAAATATGCCGGTTCACTTTTTTTTTGCATTCTTCTCTCTCTCGGCTTTGCCTTGCTTCTAATTTTTTTTTCGGTTCAGTATATGTCTGATATTTCGCTGGCACTTTTCACTTCTCTTCTAACAAAAATTCCTTGATTTTTTTTCTGCTGTTACATATACAGCCTGAAAGGCTTTTTTTTCCTCCAAAAAATTATTATTATTTTAATTTCTTATGTATTTTACCTCAATATGTACATAACAATGTGTACATAAATGATGAACGATCGGCACCAGCGGGTGTAAGAGATGATGAGCGGAGCAATAAAGCAGGAAAGAAAAAAAAATTTTCACGATCTCACTTACATGCGTATTCACACATATACTTTGTATTCATTTATTATTTTCTACATGACTCGGTGGACTTTAAATTTTTAAATGTCGGAGTACATAGAAATACAGCAGCTATCAACTACGCTCACAAGTATGTGAGATAAGACTGTAAATTGTGTGAATTTGATAAGATAGTTTCTATACTAATTTTTTTGCAATATTTATTGACGATAGTCGTGGCGCTATTTTTTTCTAACTAAATTCCTCAACAATTGCCAATAATGTGAACTTTTTTACACTGCGATAATTTTGTATGTAGGAAATGCTGTGCTGGAGGAAAAAAATGTTGATAAGAATTAAAAAATTGTATATTTGAAGCGAAATATTTTCTAAGAAAAATTACTTCAACTTTGCACAAACTCACTGCGTGTCGAATGCGAAACTGAATGGAGTCTGATGAAAAAAAAAGTTGAATTTTTAAATGCCTTAAAATAAGAATGCAAACGAGAGCTTAAAACTAATAAAAAGTCATCTTTAAGAGACTCGAGAAACGAATTCAACGGGACTTTTTTGTATTCTGAGAAGTGAGAATGGTGATCGATGCAAAATTGTATTTTTTTTTTTGTGAAGATGCAAAAATTTTGGATATTTAAATTGCAAAATGCTTGAATGAACTGTTTTATTTTATTTTATTTTCTCGAGAATTTACATTCATAAGTCGAAAATTTTTGAGATGTAAACTTAATATATTTACAATTTTTTTTTTGTTCATAGATATAACTTGGTTATTAGCACTAGCGACTCTATTGATTTCGCAATAAAATATCACTTTATGAATTTAATTTTTGTTAGCTTATTTGATTTTCGACAGATGAATTCTTATTTATTCAAATTTCAAACAAAGACTGATGACAAAATTTAAAGAGTAAAAAAAAAATATTTTTAATTATAACAGTGGTGAAATAAATAAATTTAAATCGACACTTATGTAAATATCTAAATTGTTATCACACATTTTTTGTAGGCTTTTTGGGGTCTTTTAAAAGTCCTTTCAATTCACTAGAATATTTGATTAAAGTATTTGAATAATTTTGATCCTTTTTCGATTGCTTAAGAGTTCAATTGCCGAACTCTTATCATGTTTATATTTGAACATGAAATATCGATTCAGATTGAGAATTTTATTTATTTATTTGAAAAGGAATGAATTTTGATAAAAAAATTAAATCCTAAATTTATTAATTTACTTTGAAAAATATTAAATGCAATATTCATTTTCGATCTTTTTTTTTTTTAAAAAAAAAAGTCATTTAAAATAAAATTTGGAAAAACTTTAAAAAGAGATTTTTTTAAAGTTTAAAAAATTAATATTTCAGTTTTAAAAACTAATAAAAACCAAGTTAATTCAAATTCATAAATGTGCTTCAGTATATAATTAAATAAACACTGTCTGCGACTAAATTAAAACACTAGCAACTTCAATTTTAATACAATGTATTAGGTATATGCAAAATGTTTTTTTAAATTTGATAACATCTGAATGTATAAAAATTGTTGATTAATCAGCATTTACATAATATGTATTAGAAAAAATCATAATAGCATGTCGTGTATTTGCTACATTAAATATGGTGAAATATGAATGAAATCATTAACACATTATCAGAATATGCGAGAACTTAATTTAAATTATTTTTTTATTCTTATTAAAAACGTTTTTACAAAAATTATGAAATTCTTAATTTTGCAACTTTTGAAATCATTTAAAAATTTTTAAATCAAATTCAGTTTCAAACAAAAATATAATTATTTCAAAATTTTTGCAAATGATCAAACCTTGAACAAGATTTCTTTTTAAAAAAAAAAAAATTGCAAAATATTCACAATTATTACTCAATTGCATGGATTAATAAACAAGATGATGCTTCCATTTATAGACTACAAGATTTTCATACAAGCCAGTACGAGGTTATAAATCTCCAATATTTAATGCAAGACGTCCACTAAATTATCTGAGGAAATCACAACAAAATATAAATAAAAAGTTTTTTGCTCATTTTTAAAATCCGACTTCAGACGTGGAAGAAAAATTTCTTTCTCGAAAAAAAAGATAAATTTTAATTAAATCAAAATCTCTCACTTTTCTATTCAGTATTTCCACAACATTTGCAGGCATCTCCGTCGTACGATTGACGAACAAGAAAAGAAGAAAAAATTCTATAAATAATTCCACATGTTTAATTCCATTATTTCATATTGATGATCGTGATGAAATATCGATTAATTTTTTTTAGGACGTGTCAAAGCACCAGTGTTGACACTTCCGATTTTCATCTTACAGATGTAAAGCATAACGTTCAAATTTAGAGCAAATCTCGATAGAATTCATGCGATTATCATTTCAAATCTCATAAATTTCTATTAAAACCATAGCTATTTAATTGAGTTGATGGACGTGATTACACGTGGCCAGATGTGGTTATTTTTATAACAGTTAGATGTTGGATGAACATTTTTTTTTTAATTTGAGGTCAAAAGCCCGATAAAAAGTAGTGACGACTCAGAATTAAAACTGTATGAAAAATGTTACAGTTTCATGGACATTGTCGTGTTATGTTGACAGATTTATGGACAAGAATTTGAAGGAGAATCATAGTAATGTGGTAAAGCACATGGAGGTGAGGCTGGGGTATGTGATTGGGAATTTTAATGTTTATACAAAAATATTGCTAGGGGATGATCTGATTTTAGTTAGCACATTCATATGTGAATGACCCAAAATAATATTCAGAACTCAATATTCCTAATAAAATTCAAATCAAGTCTCAAAACACTTCCAAAAAAATTTAAATAAAAATTTACTAAAATTAATCTAAATATTGCCCTTATTTGAACGACACTAAAAACTTACTTGCTGTCGATTCCAATGCCATAAACACAATGTAACATATACCTACTAATATGACGTAATCACATTTTTATTGTGGGTATTACAAACGCTGTAAATTGGTAGTTAATTGATTACATAAAATTATCATCAAATTATAGGCTTATTGCTGCTACTTGTAGACATAATTCTATTTATTAGCTCAATATTTAAGTCTATAAAAATTCTATCCATTTGTTCTGCTCATCAGACTCGATAATCCTCATTTAGTTTGTAGGTGTTTTGACATCTTTGTCATGACTTGTGATTCTAAATTTAGAAATTCAACTTAACAAAAAATTCAATATTTTTATGAATTTCAATTTTCAATAGACACAAAAGAGTCACTAATTGGTGAGGAGCTGTCTGTCTGTAGATGTCTGTAAAGATTATTTTAAATAGAAAAAATAATAATTTGTGTAAATAAACAATAAACCGTCCATATCTGACATGCCACATAGAATTTCACGAACCTGACTCAATTCCAATTAGATTCCACCTATTAAAGACATTCTTGCTTACATTCCAGTGAATTTCATTTTCATTGTGGAATTTAAATTTAATATCCGCAAAAATATTTTCGTTCTTAATGATTGAAATTCAATGCTCGCAGACTTACTTACTTCGTCTCTTACTTCTCTTTTCATTACGCTGAACTTTAAATGATACAATTTATGGCTGGTATCCGTAATTGCATGTATGTCTCGATGACCAAATTTAGAGACAAAATCAAGTATTTTCATCAAATTGGCACCGCTTAAAGATGAGAATGAGGCAATACATGGCAAAGAAGAAGATTTTTTTCTTTTTTTTTTAAAAAAAAAAATTAAATTTCCATATGTAAGTGTACGAAATGTTCTCATGACTACTCTGGTGTGCACTTGCTGATGAAAAAAAAGATTTTTTTTGAGTTTCTTATTTTTTTTTAAATGTACAGCAGCAAGAATCCTTGTAGAAAGTATGGAAATTAATTTTTTGATGAGAATATTTCAATTGATCTTCTTGAGGTTTTTTGGCATTCGGGCGGATTTGAGAAGGATTTTTGAGGAAATAATCCGTTTTGCAGGATGATTTTACCTTTCATTCCTTCAGAATTTTAATTTCTTATTACAGGGGGTCCTCGATATGAATAAACTAGATTTAAATTGTTTCGATTTTAGTAACGAAAAATTTTTCATAAAAAATTCAAAATTTCAATTTTAACGGTCATTTTTCATACGTTTCGATTTGAATAAATTCAACTTGAATAAAAAATTTTTAGAACAAAAAAACTGCTCAAATCGAGGACCCACTTTATATTAAGAGACTCCATTTAAGTAATTGATTGGTTCCGGATTTTTTTGCAGTTCAATTCTGTTTTGTACAATTAAAAAATTTTTGACAAAATTTCAATAATTTTTTTTTGTCACAGAATTTTCTAGAACTTGACTTTCCATAAAATTCATTCACAAGGGATTGAATTGAGTCTCTTTAAAAATTTGACTGACAAAATTAATGAAAAATTCTGTTAGAAAAACCATCGGAATTGCTCATTACACTTGTAAGTCAAACATTCTTTTAAAAATATTTTTTATTTATTTATTTTTCCTTGCCGTATAGAAAGGCAAGCAGAAAAACAATTTTTTTTGATATGTCTTCAAAATGCGCCATGTCATGCGATTATTTATGTTCCCCATATTCGCTCATTCGTGGAAAATGTGCAATTGTATGCCATTACATTATTCTGGTTGTGCAAAAAAAAATATTTATTTATTTTTTTTTTTTTAAAAAATGTGCACATGACAAAGTAACAAGAACTTGAGCTTTAACTTCAAACCAGATAATAGAAATGAATACAAACGAAAAAAAATTTCATTACCGACAAGTGTTATCGCTTCGCTTACAAAATATTAAATTTAACGCCTTTTTGGCGTTGCCTTTTTCCCAATAATTCATTGATAAGCTCTATGTGTGCTACTTGAGTAGAAATGAGGTTAAAAAATCTAATAATTACTATATTAGACATAAGTAGTGTGGAAGAAGAAAACTTCAATTACTGATTAGGGATTTATGAAAAAAAAAACTAATTTGAACAATTTAATTCCTACTTTTTTAATCTACATTTAGATTAATTAAGCTGAAAATTTTCATAAAGTTGGTTAGAGTGCATTTTAAGAATTTTTTTTAAATAAATTTAAATTTCAATTTTAAATTGCCTAAATCAAAATTTTAAAAAATCAAGTCTACAAATCCATCCTTCAGTCAGTTTTAATTACATGAGCCTACATCGCTGATCTAGATGAATGACCGAGTTATAGCATTTTAATAGATTTAACCTTGAAATATTTGATTAACGCAACCATTTAGACATGAATTTTTTACCTGATCTAGACAAATAGAATGATTAAAACACATGGTTGAATGAATAAATGGGCAACTAGCAGTCAAGCTTACTAAACTGATGTATGGCTAATTAATTAATTTTATATGCAAAATGCTGATGTTTGAATTAAACAATGGAAGCATTAATTTTAATATTTGATTCTAAATTTTTCTGATATTTTAAAAATTCATTTGAAATTTTTATTTTTCATACCGAAGAAAAATTCCAAGTTTCAGATTTTATTGCAAAAATTATTCTTAAATAAATTTAATACAAATCTTAAACTGATAACTAAGAACTTAAAATTTCAACAATCAATACCGATGTTATAAAATACCAAAAAAAAAAAAAAATTATCAAATAAAACCAAATCAACCATAGCATATTTATACATGAGCCTTCATCTCAGGCGCTTAAGTAATCAAAAAATGAGGAAATTAAATGATGATTTATGATTATTAAAAATTTTTTATTAAGTCCAAGAGGTCAACAAATTAGAAATATTAAATAAATAAAATATAGTTGATAAACAAAGATAACACTTTTGAACTGTCGATTAGATGAAGATGCTCACAGTCTCACATAAATTAATGATTTTTTCATTGACAAATTATCGAAATGACAAATCACTTTAAAAAATTTGTGCGTGCAATAAAAATTGATATTTTTTGATCTTGACTTAAGAAATTCATGCGTGCTGTGATTTTAATGTGAATTTTTTTCATTAATATGAGCATCTTTTTCTTTGGAAACTCGTATGTGAACGGTCATAAAAATGTGATATATTGAAAATTATGTTTTCCGTTTGGCTGGTGTCTAGCTCGGATTCTGGATTCTGTGAGAAAATCAGGTACGATATCATGAAAATCTAGGCTATAAAATTATTTATCCATAAAGTTTTTTAAGAGCTGTCAATGAACAACATTGTTGTCCATTCAACCCTTGTAGCTTCATGGTCGTTAAATTTTTTGTGCGTTAAAAAAATTTCGATTAATTAACGCACGAGTTTGGCAATCGAAAATTCATGTATGGAGAACATGAAGGAACTGGATGTATGAAAAATTGTATCACTTCTGAAAAAAATAATTCTCGAATGATTCATACTTGAACCTGTTCATTCCATGAAGTTAACTGTAACAGAACTGGTTTAAAACTTGAAATTGTCGAATTCTTGCGATTTTTGAGCTATTTCTGGTTCTAAAGCTGCTTTCTGATTGCTTTTAATATTCATGACTTATTTTTAAATGTGGCAATAACCTCACATTTTCAATATCCTTGAAACATCTTAAAATATCCGGCATTAAATTAATTAAATCCCTTCGTTAATTTTTTAATGTTTTAAGCCCTTTAGACACTTACCACCCTGCTGACAATTCGACGGTCTAGACTCCCTTTAATTGATACAATTTTTCAAAATCAATAAAAATTTTAAAGTCATAAAAAAGTTTCAAGTTCGCCTAGTTTCGAGGCAACATCAAAGGATAATTTATGCAAAATAAAAAATCATACATAATTAGGTGTAGCTTAGTATCAGCTTATTAATATTTAGAACCCAATAAATCCTTGGCAAAAAGCTCGTAAAAATGAAACTATTGAGAAAATTTTTTAAATTTATTTATGCAAGCATAGACAGTCATAACAGTTTTATTTATATTTGTTATTGTGAGATTTTTGACAGCTTATGACAACTGGAAGTTATACATTGTCGTTTGCTTATCGGAACAAATGTCATGAAAGGTTATAACATCAATAAAAGCTGTACATAATTCATTGAACTCTCTAAATATCTCAGCCATTTCCCTTTAATTGAATTAAAAATTGTAGTAAAAGGAGCGGCAATGACAAAAGAAATTTCCTAGAGATTAATGAATTTTTATTCATTCGCTAAGACAATGCAATTATGAGATCAATTCAGCTAGCGAAATTTTCTTTTTCTCCTTTTATTTATGATTTTCCAGGGGGAAAATAACCTGGCGTAAAATTTTTTTGGAGTAAAAAAGAGTAAAACAAAAAGAGTAAAAAAAGTAAAAAGCGTAAAAAAAATCGTAAAAAGCGTAAAAAAAATGTAAAAAAAGTAAGAAAAAGTAAAAAAAATAGTAAAAAAAAGTTGTAAAAAAGTGACATCATTCATTCAAAGACAACCTAAAACTATGATAATTTACAAGTGGTTTTAGGTAATTAATTTTTATGGTTAAATTATTTTTCAAAAAATAACCAATTTTCACTCAAATTAAAAATTGGAAAATTAAAATTTTCAAAATTTTTATGGAAAAAATGTAAAAAATTAATTGGAATTTTTGGAGCAAAAATTTGAATCTTCTGCAACTTTGCTCAGTAACAAAAGTGATGTTTTTCTAAATCAAAAAGTTTTGAAGAATTCATTAAGCATTCAACTTTTGGGGAAAATGGTTGAAATTGTTGAAAAATGTGAAAATTTTATAGAAATGATGGAAAATTTTGCAAAATATTAAGATTTTTTCTGTTAAGAGTTTATCATAGATTTAAAAACTTTTGTACATGTGATGAAAACTCGTGAAAATGGGTAAATCCCAAATAATGAATTTTCCAGGGAATTTTCCATCTAAATATATTAATATTTGAAATTTAAACCCTCAAAAAATAAAATTTTTGCATCCATTTTGAAAAATCCCAGGCAAAACCTTGATTTTTTTATAGAATCTTCAGAAAATTGTATGAAAAATTGCAAAATTTTAAATTTGTACAATTTTTATGAAAAAATTGGAATTAATTGAAAGGTTTTTGAGTGTCTGAACCTGCAATTAGTCTGAAATTGAAAAAAGTGTTCAAAAAATACATTTTAGAAGAATTTTGAAATGTCAAAAAGTTTTTTTAAACGATTTTCTTCACTTCTTCACTATTAATTGCTTTATCATGTCGTAATTGCTTTTGTAGCAAATTTCACAAACTTTATTTAAACAAACTTTTTCGCAGTGTTTTTGTAAGCAAATTTTTAGCGACTATCGTTAATAATTTACAGAATCACACAACGATTAGAAATTTGATATTTTCGCAGAAGATGTATTTCATTGAAGATGAGGTTTAAAAGACTTTTTTTATATTTTTGAACATTTTATTTCGATTTTAGATTATTTTGAAATGTCAAATTGTATTATTTTGTACAATTTAACTTAAAAAAATCATTTTCTAAACAAAATGAGCAAAATAGTTCGAAAAAAGTAAAAAGTATAAAAAGAGTAAAAAAGTGTAAAAAAAAGTGTAAAAAAAGTAAAAAAGAGTAAAAAAAAAAGTAAAAAAGAGTAAAATGAGTAAAAAAAGTATAAAATATTTAGGAGTAAAAAATTTTACGCCAGGTTATTTTCCCCCTGTGATTTTCTCACATTCGCAATTTGTTGTTGCGCAAATTTTTTTTTTAACATTTCTCTTTTGAAAGAATTATTAATCCACAAAACTGCTCAGGAATATTGAATTAAATTAATAGAAAAAAACCAAGTACCTATATTATAAGTAATAGATAGTAATAGATAATAGAATTACAACATAAGATCTTTAAATTACCTGCCATATTTTATTTCTTCATTCAAGTATTAAAAAGAATTTAAATGCCTTAGAATATAGATCAAAAAGAAGTACAAAGAAAACTAGTATCAACGTGGTCACTCGTGACCGACGAAAGCGCATTTTCCGCGATCAGTAAATAAACAAAGAATTAAAACCCCAAAAGTATAAAGCCAAATATTTAACTATAACCATTCTTTATTTACCGAAAATTTAAAATTGACATAAAAAAAATCGATGAAAAACATTACGTGATATAGAATCTAAAAAAAAAATAAAAAAAAAAGCAAAAAAAGAATCGGCCGCGGTCTAGGATCGAACCCATGACCTTCAAATTAGAAGCCGCGCGCTCTAGCACTTAGGCCACTTCTGCAACTTTTTATGTGAACACCAAGTGACAATTTAATTACTTATATTGATGAGTTTTTTTATATAAATGTAATTTTTTAAAATTTTCACATAATTTTCCGGAAAAACCATGAAAAATCCATGAAAATAGAAAATTAAGCAATTAAAATATCAAAAAAATATGAAAAAAAGTAATGATCTATGAAAATTGTATGAAAATATTGAAAATTTTAACAAAAATCGTCGGAAAAACTCGGAAAAATTGTGAAAATGGAAAATTATGACATGATTCAATATTATATGTCATAAGAAATCAAAAAAGTATCAAAAAAAGCAAAAAAAAAAATTGTCATCGGTGGGATTTGAACCGAGGAAGGCTGAGTTTTAAAAAAGTCAGCATTTTAGTGCATTCGACCACACTAACACATACAAAGAAATGGCATTTTTGGTACTTTTTACGCTGGTTCCAGCAGAGGAAGTGACCATTCGTGCTGATTTTTTCGCCAGCTCTAGCCAGACATACTACACACATTTTAAGCCAAAAACCGCATCAAAAAAGCTTAACCCTGAGGAGGAGATGCGGTGACAGACAGACAGACGGACAGACGGACGGACGGACGGACAAAGTGCGGACAATAGCGTCCTTTTCCCAAGGGGAAAATGCGCTAAAAATAAAAGTAAAACAAAAACTTCTCATTAAATTGCTTTTAAAAGAAACCACGCAAATTCGTGTGTAGTAAAAACAATAGTTGAAGTAAGGCAGCGAAAAAAAAAATTGCAATAAAACGAAAAAGCACTGCCATAAAATGTAATCTAATATTTTATTATTTTCCACAAAGTTCTCTTTTTAATTTTTAAAAAACTTAATATATACACAGACTTGAACGTATATAACAATTTTTTTTTGTGTTTCGTATAAGAAGACGAGAAAAAAAAAATTTACATGTGTTAAAGTGCTAAAAATATTTAAATATACACACTGACTGTTCTGCTCATTTTTCCAGCTAAAACACTCTCGATAAGAGTGACTGTACATAAGGCAAAAGTCATGGGAAAGTCTATTGCCTGAGATGAACTCAGATGTATTTATGATATTGAATTAGTTTTTTAAGGGGATGAGGTGGATTTGATTTTGGGGTTGAACTAAACAATGGTAATGAGTGTTGTTGGAATTGCATATTTTAAAAGCTCTATAATTTTTTTATAAAAGTTTTTGGAATGCACCTAAATGAAAGTCTTGGTGTCTATTAGAACTCATAAAAATGACTTGTTTTTGAGGAAGATATGATAATCTTGTGATAAACCGATAAAATTAAAATTTTTTGATGGGAAAGTGGGCATGGGCGAAAAATATGATTTTCTATGAATTTCATCCATAAATACAATAAATATTAAACTTAGCAAATAGGAGTAATCACAAATGCAATGACATAACCTATTACGTAATAATTGAACGACACTTTAGAAGTAACACATTCCTCATAGCCCTAAAATTATTAATCATCCTCTAACTATTTTGGTACAATAACTTCAACAGCTTCTGCCAACAACATCACAATCTGTCATTCAATAATTTAAAAGTCTTTATGTCGGGACATTAAAATGAATGTTCGAAAAAAAAAGAGTTATTTTCGGCAAGTCTTTGCAAGCTTTTAACAATAAAACTTTAAAAATCCCGTTTTGAGACAAAACATTTTTTATTCCCCAAAAATCAAAGACTCAAAGGTTCAGTTATATGACTAAGATCCAAAAGCATTATGTAACATTATTAGAGTGTCAACTTGTGTTGATCGAGAGCTTTCATTATGTTCTTTGTCCTCGTGTATGTATAATAAATAATAAGATTTTCTAGTTAAGAAGAAAGTGAATAAGAAATTCCAGTTTGTTGAAATCCAGAGAGATGAAAACGACAAGAAGAAAATTAAAACGACCAACAAGAGAGTACGGCAAAATCACATCCATCAATTAAATTCCCTGTTGAAAAACGTGTTCATTTCTACATTCTTTCTAATAGTTGAATTAATTTTGGCAAACAGCATCTTTCACATCGTTGTCGACGACAAGCGAGAGAGAAATTTGAAAGGAAAGAATCTTTCAAGTCCAAAGACCTCGAATCTCTCGATTCTCGATGATGTTGATGACTGCAACAACGAAGAAGCAATGAATATATTTTTTTTTTTTGATTTACAAGAAGAAATTCTTAATTTTTTTTTCAGCAACAAACTTGAAATGTGATTAACCCATTCGAAAAAAATACACATATATAAAATAAATTCTTTCCATATTCCTTATATGAAAGTCGACATCATCGCTGTTACTGTCGTTGTCGTTCGTCGTGAGAGTGAATGAATAAAAAGAAATTAGAACAATAAGAAAGAGTAAAGTAACATAGCAGATAACTTTTTTTTTTATTTTCTGCAACCACAAGAACGTGAATGTGTGGTAAAAGAATGAAATTTACAACAATGTAGATAGATATGAGCACAGTACAGGGAAATACGTGTATATGACTTAAGCAGAAGAAATTCCTTTTAAATTTTTAAATGGACTACGTGTATGTATGAAGAAACTTATTTATCATGTGTGTGCGATGATTAGAGCGCATTGAACGTGGATTACAAAAGATATGACTAAGCACTTTCATGCGAGCAATAAGTTTGAATGAAATTATATTTATTATAGCATAGAGGAACGAAAGAAAGTGTAGAAAGAATTATTGAAAGTTTTTTTGGGGGTCGTTCACTTCTGACATTTACGAAAAATGGGATTTTTAAGAATCATTCCTTTCTCTGCTTTAGAAAAGACGTAAATGCTAATGAAATTTGAAAGTTGCATGATTTTAGACACTTCCTTCTTAATGATGTAAGCAACAAGTTAATGAACTTGTTTAAGGAATTTTTAGAATATGAAACACGTGAGGTTATTACCATTTTATGAGGTATTGAAAATGGCCAGGTTTAGGATTTTTTGGATGCAATTTTGTAATTTAAAACTTGCTAGACATAAAGATCATTAAAAGGAGTTAAAATTATTATTAAGGACCTTTGAGTTTTTACTTTGACCCCTTTAAAATCAGGGATTTGGTGGTGGGATGGAGGAAATATAATTTTGCATTCTATCTAATAAGTGATCTGAGCAAAAAGAGGTCGGTAGAGCTTATTGCTTCGGTATCTAATGGTTGCAACAAATTCTGACACAGCGATCATGAGTTCGATACCCAGTAGTGCATTCTTCTATAGGATACAGGTTTTATGAAATGAGGGATTATAATTCCATTATGAACTGTCGAATCATCATTCATTAATCAATTTTTAGTACCGAAAAATTAAAGTTCCTTCCAGACTGCCAACCTTAATCATTTCAAATTCCAAACCATTTCCTAAAATTTCAAGCTAACCTCACTAAATACACATGAGAGCATATGAAAAGTCTGAATAATATTAAATATTTGTTATCAGTTTTATTAAGGCGTAGGTAAATGCATTTTCAAGTGTGTATTACTCTTTTAACTGAGTGTCCCAAATAATTTACAATTCGAATTTAAAAAAATAAGATCCGGAGTGACTCGGTTAAATAAATAAAAGAGTCAGTATTACAAACATCGATAAGCATTAAAAATGTGCATTTAAACATGTGTGCATAAGATGACGATGTTGATCGTCTTTATTTATTTACTTTTTGGCTTCACATTTGAATGACAAAATAATAAAATTCTTTAATACAATTTAAATAGCGATTGCATGCTTGGTTTTCTTATTCTTATCAACTTGACCTGTGATGATGATGATTTGACTGTTCTTGAGAAACCAAAAAAAAGAACTTTCGAAACTAATCAAGTGAGGTACGAAAATAGAAAAATAATTTTTTATGGTCGGTCTTCTTTCCTTTCACCTCTTAAAATTCCAAAAAGTCTTCTTTAATGATAGAGACAAATCAACCACCCAGTGGAAAGTGAATGAAACGTATCAGTCGCATTCGTCTTACTGAGAAAAAAAAATCTTCTTTGCTTGAGGCTCAAAAGCTTCTTTTTATCTTCTACTGATCAGAAATGAGTACTTTATTTGCTCAACAAAAATTATTATTCCTACATCGCGATTGAAATAGAAAATAAAATATAAAACGAGTCAAGGAACGGAGAAGTGAGAATGATGTGGAATGATGAATTTCGGGAATGAATTGATGGTAATTTAAATGAATTTTCGCTGCGGATTTAAATTCTGTTTTGAGTTTGTTAACCTTTTGGAGAGAGCTTTATATTGTGATTCCCTTTAAAAAAAAATTATTCTTGTGCTTTTGAACTGTTCAATGACTCTAGTCCTAGTGTTAAAGATGTGTGAATCTAGTAGAAGAATAAAAATGTGAAAGGTGTTGCGTAACTGAAAATATTTATATTTTTTAGCATAGAGAAACATCGAAAAGATGGAGACAGGGGATGTTACTATATTTGTAATGGAATTAGATTAGATGTAAATTTATTAAAAGAAGTAAACACTTCATCGATAAAAATTTTTTTATGGAGAAAATATGATTCTAGAATCTTTTTGGCATTTTTCTGTTTTATGAAGTTTGTTACTTTTGATATTTTTATGGGCTTTGCTGACATTTGAGATACTAATCTTTAAATCATAAATTATCCCATTTCCAAGAACCTTATTTATTCCAAATCAACAATATCTTTTTAAATCCGCAATATAATCTCCAAAATCACTAAAAAAATAAAATTCAAAATCAATATTGACTTTTTTGCAATACAAATACAGCATAATTTAATTAAAAACCTGGGTCATTGCCTTTCAATTATTTTCATTCAACTCCGCAAGTAAATATTGATTCAGTTAAATTTATGACCTTAAAATTCGGTGCAGAGCGAATTTGCAGAAATTACTTTAATTATTTACATCCACAGTGATATCCCAAAATATATATATTCACTCTAATAGACGATGCTCGTATAAAAGCGCTAAACAGATAGAAAATCTTAAGAGCAAATAACAATAACCTGCGTTTTAGAGGAATTTTCAAGGTCTCGGTCGCGTATATTCATTCGTGTTCGATAGAGACAGCAACATTGATGTAAATTGAGATAGAGACTTCTGGTCCATGAACTAACTCATACAATGTGTTTTATTTTTTATTTCAAAAACTTTTACACGTCTTTATGTTTTTGTTCGAGTTTATTGATAGATCATTTTTGATCATGATTGCTATGATCATTCTATTTTACATCTCCCTTCTCTTATGAAGCTCCCAACCTTTGAACTGGTTTCGGGATTCTCGATGACCGACGGAGCAGTGGTTGGTTCGATATGTTTTGCATAGATGTTGATGGTTGTTGAGATATGGAAGATGTGATATTTGCGTTTGAATTCAGAGGTAGATCATGCAGTGACTCTTCCGCAAAATAATTGTCTAAATTTATCCTGTACTGCTCTGAGTTAATGCATTTCTGATGATTAATTTGATTGGATACTGACTTATCAACTCGCAAAAATTTTGAGTTACGTCTAAGAATTCTATTATTATCCATACAAACTTCATACGATCTAGGCTCTGAACATTTATTTACAATGAGTCCTTTGGACCAAGTGTTGTTAGGCAATTGAACCCAAACTTTCTGATTTAAATCAAAATCTTCTCGCTCATAAGCATTGCGATTATAATAAAACTTAGTTTTCTGCTGTTTCCTATCGAACTTTTCACCTAAATTGTGATTTATCTTGGGTTTCAATAAACTATCCTTCATGATAATTTTTTGTTCTCATTCTCCTGTTATTTAATAATTGACTTGGAGACAAGTCAATATCAGCTAATGGAGTATTGTTATAATTATAAATAGCTACCAATACTCTATTAAAATCAATGCACTTCTTCATCATATTCTTAACTATTCCTACAGCCTTTTCTGCAAGACCATTAGATTGTGCATAATGTGGACTAGAAGTTACAATATTAATATCCCATTCTTGGGCAAAACTCCTACACTCAAAAGAATTAAACGGCATATTATCTGCAATTATTGTTTTTGGAAAGCCATGTTCAGTAAAAATCTCAATAAATTTAGAAATGACTGTGCTCGAATTCTTCGAACTTAAATATTTACATGAGATCCACTTTGAGAAGTAATCCATGACAACGAGATAATTCTTTCCATTGAACTCCAGGATATCGCATCCTACTTTTTCAAATGATCTAAGAGGAATCTCGTGTTGAATTATTGGTTCCTTCTTATTTGATCTCTGAAACTTGTTGCATTCTTCGCAACTATTAATCAAGTTTTCAATACTAACGTTAAGTGATGGCCAATAAACTGATTCTTTGGCAAAACGCAATGTCTTTGTAATTCCCATATGACCTTCATGAAGATCAACAAGAACTTTTTCTCTTAATGATTTGGGAATTATTATTCTGTCCTGATAGTAAACCAAATCATCAGAAACGTAAATCTCATTGCGCATTTTAAAATAAAATTTTACTTCATCCGCAACTTTCGATTTATCTGAAGGCCAACCTTCAGCAAAGTATTTTTTCAACAAAGAACATTCACTATCTTTATCTGTCTCATCTTGATAAACTTTTAATTTATCATCACTAATATTAACGGAATGAACCATTTGCTTCATGAAATTTTCCACAAAATTATTTGAAGTTTTTCCTGAGACATAACGAGATAAATAATCTGCTACTGGAATGCTTTTACCTGATTTATACTTTAACTCTATATCATATTTATGCAATTTCAATCTAATGCGCTGTAGACGCTTAGAGCCTATTTTGCTAATGTCCTTATTAATAATGCTTTCTAAAGGACGATGGTCAGATATTACGGTTACTTTTCTTCCATAAATATAATTGTGAAACTTTTTACATGCAAAGAAAACTGCCAAAAATTCTTTTTCAATCTGACCATAATCCTTTTCTGTATCTGATAAACATCGTGAAGCAAAACTAATAATTTTATCTCCTTGCTTTAAACATGCACCTAAACCGTATGACGAAGCATCGGTTTCTAAAATTATTGGCATGTTTTCATCGAAAGTTGTGCATGCAGTAATATTTTTAATTACATCTTTAATATTGTCAAATTCAGCTTGATGATTTTCAAGCCACAAAAATTCGCTATCTTTTTTTAACAAATTACGAATATTTACAGTTAATGAAGGTAAATTCGGAATGAAATCTCTAATATAATTAACTACTCCTAAAAACTTTTGTACATCTTCTATATTTTTTAGGATTTGGAATTTTATCAATTGCTGAAATTCTTTCTGGGTCAACTTGAACTGAATTCATCGAAAAAATGTGACCAAAAAATTTCACTGAACTTTGTGTGAACTGTAATTTCTTTTCATTAAATTTCACACCTTTGGCTAATGCCCTAACCATTAATTTTCCTAAATTTTCATCATGCTCTTTAAGCGTTTTGCCTGTTACTATAATATCATCTATATAAAACTTTACACCAGGCAAATCACCAAAATTATCTGTCATGTATTTTTGAAAAATCTCTGAAGCTATATTTATACCAAATGGCAATCTATTGAATTGCCATAAACCAAAAAGGAGAACTGAAAGTGCATAATTTTTTAGATTCTTCATCCAATTCTATATGCCAAAACCCATCCTTTAAGTCTAAAACAGAAAAATATTTGGAATCTTTCAAATCCTGCTTTAATTCTTCAAGTGAAGGTATGGGAAAATGAAATTTGTTTAATGACTGATTTAAATGTTTAGGATCAATACAAATT
This sequence comes from Chironomus striatipennis, assembly GCA_026123125.1. Taxonomy (NCBI): domain Eukaryota; kingdom Metazoa; phylum Arthropoda; class Insecta; order Diptera; family Chironomidae; genus Chironomus; species Chironomus striatipennis. The sequence continues at coordinate 59,896,105 of CM047394.1, read as the reverse complement.
CTAATCTTGTCTCCTTTTTCAACTACAACAATACTATTAATCCATTCACGTTGCTCATGCACCCGAGAAATAATTCCCAACGCTTCCATTTCATTCAATTTATTACGAAGTTTATTCTTCAATTTAAATGGAATACGACGGTTCTGATTTGCAACCGGAATGGCATTTTCTTTAAGTTTTAATTTCAGAGGTTTTTCAAATTTTCCTAAACCTGTGAATGCTTTTTATAATAATCTGTAAACTTATCCTTTTGCTTTTCAGAGCATAATAATTGATTCAACTGTAATGAATCTAAACGAGATATAAGTTTCAGATTGATGCATGATTCAAGGCCTAATAAAGGTTCTGTTTTTTACCGATAATTACAAATTCTTCTAGAAAAATATTATTATTCATTTTAATTGGAATTACTGTCTTTCCTACAGGGTGATTTACTTCACCAAAATAACTTTTTAACAATATGTTACTCTTCTCTATTTTAAACTTCTTTCCTAAACTTTTGAATATATCAACACTAATAGTATTAACCTGAGAGCCTGTATCCAATTTAAAATTAACCATCTTATCGTGCACAAGTAATTTTTTATACCAAATATTTTTGCCATCCCTATTCAACATATCACAATTAATTGTCTTTGCAGACTTACTGTTCACGCGTTCATCAACTGCAATGACCTTCTCCTTCTTCTTAGCGCCTATCAAACTCTCGTCTTCATAGTTTCTTATAACTTGCGAAGTCTTTACGCTCGAAGTTGTCGTTTGCTTGTGATGTATGAAGTCCGATTTCTGACTCACTGAAGCTTTGTCTGCTGACAATTCTCTTAATTGTTGCTGATTATGATGAAAAACCTTTATCTTGCTAATAACAGCATGCAATGACTTTTCTTCAGATAAGATAATTTTCTCTCTCAGATTTTGGTTTTTCAGACCAAACAGAATTTGATCACGAATAGCTTCTTCTTTAAAATTATTGAATTCACAATCCTCAGCTTGCGTTTGAACACTGTTGATGAATTTCTCAACTGATTCACCTTCTTTCTGAACGCGATTGCGTAACTTCAAACGCTCAATGAAGAAATTTGTTTTCGGTGAAAAATAATTTTGTAGAGCTTCTAAAACTTTCTCCAAACTCTGCTTCTCAGCTTCTGTTAGCAATAAATTGTTGATGATATTCACAGATTCATAACCCATTAGAAGTTTTAAATAATTTAATTTGATTTCTTCTGACTTCTCTTTGAGACCGTTGATTATCAAATATGACTGGAACTCCGATGAAAACCGTTTCCATTCCTTTTTCAACGATGAAGCCTCAAAATTAAACTTCTCTATGCTTACATACAGCTGCGCCATGTTTTATTTTTTATTTCAAAAACTTTTACACGTCTTTATGTTTTTGTTCGAGTTTATTGATAGATCATTTTTGATCATGATTGCTATGATCATTCTATTTTACACAATGTAATCGACGACAGATTTATGAATGAATAGAACTTTTTTGTGAAGTGATTTCAAGACAATTTTTTTTCTTTAACTGGAAAAGAGCTGCTGGCACTGAATGGAAATGGAATATCTCTTTTTATTTCAAATTACATAATAACTTCTTATTTCATTCCCTTTTGAAATCTGAAATCGTGATATGAAATAAATTTACAGCCGTAGTAGAGCCTCACCATAAATTACTCAACATTGATCGTGAACATTACCTGTTTATGATCAGAGGCACGTTTAATATCCATTTGTTCATTCCATTTCATTCATAGAAAAAATTGTTTTTTCTAATCAGTTTGTTGCAATATTCAAATTACAAAATTATGCTTCATGTGCACGCTTCATAGTAAATGTGAATGATGATAAACATAGCCGCATTCTATTCGGGTCGTGTTACATATTCGTTACAATTCTTTTTAGTTTATAGAAAATAGAGCAAGAACATTAAGTGTGGGTATTTGATGTGTGTTTTTGCAAAAATAAACTTTACAGCACACTTTTGTTTGCAGTTTGTAAAATAGAGTCAAGTTGATGAAAGGTTCATGGAATTATAATGAACTTAAAGATACCAAAAATCAGATTTGAAGACATTTTAAGAATTTGTAACTTGATTTTATTACGACTTCCAAAAAATTCTTCTCAAATTGTAAAGTTCAAAAAATTGCCGTTAAAAAAGAAAAATTCAAATTTTTTTATTACAAAAAATTTTGGCTATTTAAATTTAGGCCCCTTCAATAATAAAATACAAAATGGTGTAGATTTAGAATTGCTAGGAATAAGCCCTTAAATTCAATCAACATTCGTCATCGTCTAATTCAAGTCTGATGGACCATCCCATAAAAAATATTTTACATATACTTACAATCTAAAATTCATCAATAACTTCTGTAAATAAAGACTATCAAAAGGGAAATAGCAAAGGTGGGTGATGACTAAACTTGTAAATTACCAGCTGTAATTCAAGTGACAATGAACCGATTGTTATCGTATTGTCATCAAAACATTGATTGATTATAGTAATATTGAAATTAATGTTGTCAATAACAACTCATTCTAGTCAAACCACAAATCCTCCATCCATTCCGATCATGATAATTTCTGGAGAAAAAAATGTGCAAAATATTCACCAACAAGTTGTAAAGCATAACAGGAAATTTCTATCATTCCGCAATATTTTGAATGAATAATAAAAAAAAGCTGAAAAAAAAAATCTTTTACTTGAATTCAATGAATGAATGAGAGAATGATGATTAAAGACCGGTTCTTAAAATTCTGATTATATTCTTTTATTTTATTATTATTATTTTGTTTGGGGGTCGAATGCTAATGATGTTTATAAAATGATTCCTTTCTTAATAAAATCTTTGAGTTTCTTAGTACTAATTAGATATATGCTGAATATGAAGAGAAATTGCTAAAAAGGGGCATGAAACTATGAAAAATTGATGTAAAAGTTTGCATTGAAAATTCGTTAAATTATAAAATTCATTTGAATTTGAATTAAAAATTTACGTTGAGTCAGTTTGGCCCTGCTTCCTTTGACATCACTATTGAATACCCCTTTAACATTTTACTGAAAGATATTAATCAAAATTTTATGTATCACATATGTGTACATTTTTTGTGTGCAGAATGAGATTGAAATTCCATTAATTGGGTGGCATTTCATTAAATATAAATTGGCATTTATTGGTAGATTGATGATGATGAGAATCTCGGACGAGAAAAAGAAAGAGAGATTTTTTTTTTCTTAATTGAATTAATTTAAGAATGACCCAATGCCTGAAAAATACTAAAGCAAATGACCAATTATTGCAAAATTGCTGTTTTCCTGCTGTATATTTTCGAGAGGGATTCATGGCGTATCGAATCTCAGCAGTGAAACGATTAATTTAAAACTAATTAATTTACAGATTCTCCTTGTAAAATTATGGTCAATTGAAAAACAAACAAGTATGAGATTCAAAGGCAATTAATTTGAATTAGTTTTAAGCATCTTTGATTCTATGAATTTTTTTTTTGACTGCTAAGGATAGACGGTAGAGTTCTAAAGAGGTGTAAAGCAAAAAAAAGAGCTTGTTAAAGACTGCTAAGCTGAATAAATATATCATGTGTAGACTTACTAATTGATATTGAGTTAAGAGTTGGTAACTATGTAGAGTTTATTGGCATTAGGCTTTTATATTACTTTACATGTACAGATTAACAGATTTTCCTGGAATTGCGACTTTACAAAATAAAAGCTTCTACTAGGAAATTAATTTTGTCAGGTTTGTAAGAATTAAAAATTTTCTCCTTCTACATAATTTTAAAATTTTTATGAACTTAAAATCGCTCCTAACAAACTTAAATTCCAATTTTTGTATCCTCATTATGACAAAATTTTGACAGACAAGCTAATGATTCACATTACAACACTACACAGTGAAAAAATGTAAACGAGCTTCCCGCAAGCTTCAAAATTCATAATGAGTAAGTTGTAGTTAACAAATGCTGATGCTGTGAATGAATTTATTTTTCAATAATGAGAGTAATGATGATGAATAATTAATGAAAAATTTTCAAACAGGAAGCTCCAATCAGATGTGTTGAGAAAAAAATATTCTCACAAGTATTGAGAACATCAAAAAAAAAAAAAAATTGTGCTTGTATTCATAATGTGCTTTACATATGGATCCAATTCTTTTCGGAAACAAATGTAGGCATTTATTGCTGGAATCAAGATTAGCTAATCAAACTGAATCGTTACAATGAAAAATATAATAAAAATTTGCTGATAAGAGCTCAGAAAAAATTCTTTTAATTTCATTAAAGCACGACTTCATTCCAATTTATTGATTACATTTTTGCCTTCAAGTCATTCACAATATTGTTATTGCATAATTCTTACATTCCATCAGCACGTTATTCGCTTATTGCCAAAAAAATTATGAAGTGCATTACATAAAATATGTTTTTTGTATGTATGAAGGTTTGGCTAGGGGATGTGACTCTTAAAGTATTAGAAGATGCAAGATTACAATATTTTTTGTCTGAAATTTCAAAAAGTGTTCAAAACATTCGAAAATCTTTCAAAAAATAAAAAAAAGTTTTTAAAAATATTAAAAGCTTTCAAAAATTCCAGAAAGCACCAAAAGTTTTAAATGTGCTAAATATTATTCAAAAATCTTACAAAAAAGCGTTTTCAAAACTTATTAATGAACATTCAAAATATTTCCAAAAAATTTCAAACAAATCTCGAATAAAAAATCTTTAAAAAATTCCTAGAGTTCCATCCCTTGAATCACTTGCAAGCACTTGAAAATTAGGTACATATCATAAGGAGAAACACAAGCAAAAAATAATTGCATTTGAAGACCGCCGTGTAATTTTCCATCGTCGATTCTTACCGTACATACATCTTGCAAAGTTGCTATGATCATGCTCACATGGTAAGCATCAGAAGTGGAATAAAAAGATGATTTTTTGAAAATGAAATTTAAAGGCTGAGGAAATTAACTTAAACGATATGGAAACATTTAAAGGTAAATTAACAAGAATCGATCATCATAAATTCATCTCGGCAACAAAGATGAAAGAATTTCTTGTCTTCTTACCTGCATTGGTAAGTCTACAACCTGAAAAAAGTGTGGAGATTGTTTTAATTCTGCAATTTACAGATTGTTGTGGAATTTTTGGTTTTTAAATTGATGTTGAGCTTTTAATTCTTTTTAGTGTTGACTGTAAATGCTGTCTGTTTACTTCACAGCAAGTTTTAAGCCACAAACACTTAAGATTTCATCAGATTATTAAGAATTTATTTACATTTACACGAGCCATTGATAATCCAAAAAGCTTATTGATGATCTAACTGTCAATTCATGTCACCAGCAAACAGAATTACACTGTAAAGAAAATTCTCGGAACTTCAACCTGCTTGTTTAAAATTAGCAAAGAACCTGCCTGTTTAAGGAATGTCGAATCATCGATTGATATGTCAACTGAACACGAATTGATTGTCAATGAATTGAAAACATCAAAAAACAGAAAGAATGTTATTGAACTTAATTTCATGTCTGAAAGAAATGAAAAAAAAAAATTAAAAATAATTCTGCAAGGAATTTAAGTACGCAATTAAAATGAGTTAGAGACTCTAAATAAATAAAAAATAAACATTAATTATACTATACTAATAATGTGGTATGATACCCACTTGAGTATGAGTATTTTAGAATGTTTACGGCATCCTCATAATTTCATTCATCCGAATTCATTAAGTTCTAAAAAAATTTATGAGGTCTCTCTTGTTATGGAAGTTTAATGAACTTGACAATGAATGAGACACAAATACTTTTTACTGTGCATTTTATTAGGAGTTAGAGTCAGAGTAGTAATTAATTTAAGAGTTTATGCAGTTGACTTATTCTTTAAATTGAATTTTAAAGGGACTCAAACTCACTTCCTTACAGATTTTGAAATTAAAATATGAACAGTTTCCTTTATCTACGCTAAGTCCGAAAATACATAACCTCAAACTTGCCTCAAACTGCGTCTGCGTAGTTCAACTGCGTATTTATAAGCACAAAAACCAAACGCTATGCCATAAATCACTATTTAACCAGTCACAGGAAGTTGCAGAAAAAGAAGAAAAATTGTTATTGTGTTACAAATGCATGCAGGTAAAATGACATAACACAAACCTACCCCCATGTCAATTTGCATTTTCGCAGTTCCATCTGAAAGAATATTCTGAAATTAAATACAAATCGTTATACAATAGTTCTGAAAATAATTAAAATCCCATATATGTTCATTCATCTGTATGATTGATAAGAAGAATTTTATGTAAATACTTAGTAGAAGTCACAATATTTTGAAATTGATGCTACAAAAAAGGTATTAAATACTGAAAAAAAAACATCAAACAAATAAACAATTTGTGCTTTCATCATTCATAAAAATTGAGAAATAAACATCGCTGCTGAATCACGATTTTCATGTAGATAGTTAGGTAGTTTAAGTTGTAGCAGCGAACCATCACCACGTGCCTTATAAGACACGGTCATAACAAAAGGAGATGAGTAAAGAAAAACAGAGGAAAAAAGAGTTGAAATTTTTCAATAATGCCTTTGAGGATTAATGGATTTTAGATGATGGTAGTTGCCCCGTTCGTGTGACTGACTAATGGAAGAATAATGATCTTTCTCCTTAGCTGTAAAAAAGAATTTATGTTGATGAATGAAAAAGATCAAAATATTTTTTTTTTTTAATTCTTCTTTTTTATTAATCAAAAAAAGTTTTATCGTGACTTTTCATACACAAAACATAAAAAAATACAGCACAGAATTGAGCATTCAAAATGATTGAATAAATATCAAAAAATAACACAAATTCCGTTCGTAAATCAATTTAAATTTTAAAAGTCGTCCAATTGAAGTTTTTTAAACTTTTATTTATTTTTGTGTGTTTTTCTTTCCTTTTTACGTTTGCCTTATTGTGCGGACATTGACTCTTAAATTCGCAAATCACTGTCCATGCGAAATTTAAATGTATTCATCTACGATTTGTGTGTTTTGATTTCGCAATCTAGTTAATGAACCTTTTTTTAGAAATGTTGTTTGGTTTGAGGATGTAAAGTGCTTTTTGGTTCATTTTGTCTGATGGTGGTGGTTCAAATTGAAATGTTAAGGATATAACTGCAGTAACGTCAAAAATATAATTGTAGAACTAGTAATGAAGCGGGTCACGCTTCATGGGTATATTCACACCACCAGTAGAACTTCTTTTGATTTCAATTAGAGAAAAAAAATAATTATACTTTATCTACTGATTAATTTATAATCGCAAAAAAACTAATCTAATTAAAAAATTTGCGAAAAATAATTAAGAAATTTTCTATTCACTTTTAGTGAATAATATAAAAGAGTTATTTGAGCTTTGCAAATATTCTTCATTTTCACTTTCTCATTATCTTATGAATCGAAAGTCTGGAAACAGTTAGGGAAAATTATCACACCTTCACTTGCTTCGGCTTTTATAGATTACATCATAATTAATCGTTTTAAAACCCTACATCTGTTCAGCGCGCATTTAGCACTATAACTAAAGTACAGCCAAAAATTTTTCGATTTTTTTACTTTTTTGTTACACTACACATGAAAATTTTTTTGTCATTATAGTGTGAATTATACCTTAAATAATGCTTAATCTAACACCGAAAATTTCAAAGCATATTTTGGTCAAAAATGGCACATTTTCGTCCATTGTGCCTCACAGGAAGCAGCTCATGACTCCAAAAACTATACCGGTTTTCCTTGGGCCAATATTAATCAAATGCAAAAAACCCGAAGTCTTAACGTTTCGTTAAGATTGAGTTATCGCGGAAACTAACTTGCTAACTTGCTAACTTGCTAACTTGCTAACTTGCTAACTTGCTAACTTGCTAACTTGCTAACTTGCTAAATGACAGAATGCGTTTTTTTGCGATTTCTCTTGACTGGAAGCACCAAATGAGATGCGGTTTTCACTGTTAGATTGGTATTTTCAGGCACAGACTTTCCACCATAGACAATATGGGATAAAATTGTAATCCTGAAGCAGCAAGTTAGAAAATGTGGTTTTCAGTTTTACTCAAAAGAAATATATTCACCCAAATTGAAAATTTGGTGTGAATATGAAAAATAGTCTATTAGAAAGTTTGGTCCAATCAAATAGGATAAAATTGCAAATTCATGGGTTTAAATCCCAAATGTAAAAACTTGGTAAAAACATTGTTAAAAAAATACTTGAAAAATATTGCAGTTAATAAAGAAAAACGACAATTTCTAGAGGTTTAAGAACGATTAAGTCATACAGAAACATACATTCACAAACCTACCAGAGCCTTCTTTACTAATTTTACTTAGAGTCATCAAATGCGCCATACAACAATTTTTAAAAACTCTCAATGATTCCTAATTTAGATATCATCAAAGCCTATCTTTTCCAATGTCAACGCACTTAAATTTGAATTTATTCATTCTACTATTTGTGCCTATCATTCAATCGTCAACCGAAAACAAAAACATCAAACGCACAGATTTGCATATAGAATTCATAAAATAGACCACATAATGTTCTACGCATTTAAAAGAATTTACAATCTTAATTGAAATTCAACGATTGCCTTTGACTTTGGGGATAGGACAGTGCGTCGAACTGATTACGCATAATTTTTGCAGATATCTAGAAAAGTCATTAAATTTAGTATCGCAAAAAAGAAATTATGAATTCGTAGATTGCAATTTGTATGCTAATCGCACACGCACAACGGTTTTTAACGGTAAGAAAAAGTTCATTTAAATTTTTTGTCAATTGATTTTGTTATTTTTTTGCGAATTAATTAATAGAATTTTGATGAGAAAGAAAGAAATGCGTACGCATCAAGGCTTTTAATTTTTTAAATCCCCTCGAACAGAAATCGTAAATATTTTTTTTTTGCAAGCTATTCTTTTTAACTGCCATGAATTCATTTATTTTTTCGCAAAAATTCTAATTAGGTAATTTGCAAAAATAATCTTTAAAGGCATGGGAATCTGTGGATATTATAAATTTTTGCAAGCATAGAGATATTTTTGGATGGCAATGAAGATTTTTAAAATATTGTTCTGAAAATTGCTTTTTACAGGAGGAATTTTGCACAATGTGCTTTGGTAAATAATTGAATTTATTTTGAATGATTTTATGTGGTGCTGGCAACTTTTTTGCAATTTTAATTCTTAATTTAATGTATTTTGGAATTTCTCAAAAACATTTAAATATTTGTTGCAAGTTTGCTGCTAAGAGTTCGAGATTCTCTGTGTAGAATTCATATTGGTGTAAATTGCTTAAAGATGCTTAATTTTTGGCAAACTTAAGTTCAATTCTCATCAATTTCTAACAATTTTTTTAATACTAAATAAAATCATTGAAGCACCAATTTATCTCCAAATTCATTAATCTCAATCACTGACCCATAAAAATCAAAATTCCAACAAATTCTTAATTAATCCAAAAATAATTGTCTTCACCAATTAATTTCTTCACATAAACTAACGCCAAAAACTTTATTTGTAAAAAAATAAAATAAAAGAGTCAACACATCCTGTTAAAGAGACATTTAAAAAAATTTCCAATAAACAGAAAAACAAAAGGCAGAGAAAGAAATCCACACATTCATTCATGTGAATTCTTTAACAAATTCATAAGAACTTGCTACGGCCCCCCAAAAGCATCATCATCATCATGTGCAATATTTTTAAAGGGAAAAGAAGAAATATGAAGTAAGAAGAAAATTTCTCTCACTCATCTGAGAAGATTTTTAATGCAGTTTAGTTTGTGATTTGATGGAATTTGAGTTGGGATGGGGGTTATTTTTGGTGGCTGGGTGAATTTTTGTTCTTAGAGTATGAAAAATGTCAATTGCTAAAAACACGAATTTTGTATGAATTGAGTGAATTTTCTGCGATTTTTCAAAAATTAATAATTCTAAAGATTCGAACCTTCGACTGTTTGAAATTCTTTAATTTTTATAATTTGTGGAATATTGAGGCAGAATCCTTTATTACATAATTTTAACTAAATTATAAAAAGCGCTCATAACACACCAAACTTCCAACCAACTTGCACAAAAGATTTAAGACATAATGTTCATTTTATTATTTTTTTTTTCCTTCAAATTTCCATCTCTCTTAAATGTGGGATGTGATGTGGTGAAAAATTGATGGCAAAATATTTAAGGCGCTTAAACATAAAGGAACATTTTTTATGCATTTCTCTCATCATAAGTTTACATAAAATGAAAATTGATGCAATTTTTTTTCACTTCACACTGCTCTCATTTTTAAAGTAATGTTTTTGATATTGAACGACTTGTTGAATATATATTTTGTTTAAAAAAAGAGTGCCGGCATGTGTATACATTCAATGTGTATACATAAAAAAAGTTATTTTGTATATCTACAAAAATTTTTTTTTTTTTGGCTGTTGGTAAAGTTCATTTCACTAACAAGGCACATTTCAATGACAAAGTGTAAATTGATATAAAGTGAGTCACATAAAATATTTTTTGAGACATTAACACTTTTGACCGAGGCCTGTGCATATGTACAACGTATATATGGGAATGAGATAGACTTGAAACTTAATGTATACACTCATATTCGCATGCTATATAGAAGCTTAAATACTTTTGCGCAATGTGATAAATAAAATTGTTTTTATTATTCCTTCTACTGACTTTTATTTTATTTTTTTTGGGCATATACATATTAATGTTATTAGTATTATTATTTTTATTTGAGAATATGTGAACATCTTGGCACCAGAAAGAGGAAAAATATTTTTTTTTTTGTTGAATGAACTTCAATTCTTTTCCCATAAAAAAAATGAAAAGATACAATACACACTGGTTGGAATTATGTGAATTAAAATAAAGAAATAAGGCAGATAATTCACTGAGAAAGAAAAATTAAATAAAGATAGAAAGAGAAAAGGAGAGAGAAAAAGATGATCATGCTGTCGGTGTTTTTTTAGCGACATTACTTGGGTGACTAAGGGAAATATCCAAGGGATTGGATTTGATAATGAGAAAAGCTTTATTAATTGTACAATATTCAATTCATTTTGAAAGTTAATAGGAAGGTCAATAGATTTTGAGAATCAAAAGTGTTCCTGACCTTTAACAAGTTAAGAAAAACGTGTTAAAAAGGGTTAAAGTTGGAAAATCGAAACTGTTACTTCCAACTTTTGAACCCTTTCACCCTCCACTCGTCATAAAAATACACATGGCGTCATACCCCCACCTAAAAGTTGGATGTAATAATTAATCAAAAATTAAAGCTTTCATTTCCAATCGACAGTTCATTACAAAAGTTCACAGCCCACCCTAACGGTTTTTAATTGACTTTTAAGAAGTTAATGATCTCTCAAAATTTCAAAGCTCATCACTCAAATCCGTTCCGTAATTTATAATCTTTAACCTTAGAACTTTCAATCTATTCATCCTGCACAAGTATTTGAAAGGAGAAAAAGAAAGAAATATCAAGTATTCTTGCTTCTTTATAATTTATTTCTCTTTACTTACTTCTCAAATAAAATAAAATAACCAGAAAGAAAGACGGAAAGAAAAAAGTTTTTTAAATGCAGCATGAGGGGCGAAAGAGAAGCAATAAGCATCTCCAATATCTCTTGTAAATTTATTTTCTTCTTATGCCACAAAAAGAGAGAAAAAAAAAATAAGAAAGAATCCATCGACTAAAGATTATATACCTAAATCCATTTAAATTCTTAAAAGGCTCTACAAACAGCACACAAAAAAGTATAAAGTTTTTGGCAATTTTATTTTCTTTTCTTTTGCAGATTCATTAGCCACAAGTAGTGGTGGAATGTTGTGTTCTTTCTCTTCTGGCGTTGTCTATAAAACTACATACATATGAACATATAAGTAGGATGTTAAAATGAATAAAAATGCTTTATGAGCAGAAAATTTGGTAGAAAAGTTTTTGGATTTGATTATTAGAGCGAATTTTTAAGCAAAGACTAGGTTCGATAGTTCTGCTCTTACTGGCATAAAATGTTATAGTAAATTTGTCTTGGTCATCGGATAAAAACCTGTACTTTGAAGGATTTGACCGCCTAAAAGCTTAAAAGTATATTCTATCAAATGAAGATGAAGGTTCAATTTCTATTGAAATTTTATTATGATAAATCTTATTGACTACTAAATTAGAGAAATTATTTTCCAATAATTGATGCTATAATTGATATTTTTAGAGCTTGGATCAAATTTTTTTTTTCAAAAATTTTTAAAAGACTTAATCGGATCTAAATTTAACCACAAAAGATGACAAGAGACAAAATAATCACAAACTTGTTTCGACCATGAATTTCAAAGATAAAATGAAGGAAAAGAAAAGAGTTCTTAGAAAATTATGAAATACTCCAGGACATTAACACTTTAATTATGTCTTTGCATCCAACTAAAAAACACGTCGCAAGAAATTTCAGCTGCCTTTTAATGGCCAGTTCATCAACTTGTTATTCATTTTAATTCTCTCATGTTTCTTCTATGACCGATGGTGCGACTTTTAAATTTTTAAAAAACCTCGTGGTTGATAAAAAAAAAGTTTTTTTTTCTGCTGATTCTCCCACGTCAGCTGATTCGAATTTTATTACTAAGCGCAGCGATGTGTGAGAAAAAATGTATATTTTATTGACCTCATCTAAATTTAGAAAGGAAAATGTTTGTCTAGAATAAACACAGATATACAGTCAGATCATCATCATCATCATCAAAATCGAATACAATTTAAATTTAAAGAGCCATACGATTGTCCAAAATCCATACGTGATGCCAATGCCATTGCCAATTTCAATTTTTTGCGTATTTTATTATTTTATATATAAATGTACATATTATGACCAGGCATGGCAATGATTCAGGAACAAGAAATTTCAAGTTCATTGTCGAGAGAAAGATTGGTATTGTCTGTGACTGTATGTGTGTATATACAGCAAAAGTTATGTAATGAACAAGTCGTTCTGATGCTGATTGCAACACTTTGCGAGGGCGTCAATTGAGTGATAAAATTTTTTTTCGCACATCACAAAGTTCTCGCAATGCACAGCGGACATTCATTACAGAGATCATCATTAAAAAAAATTATTTCATCCCAAACATACAAATACACACACGAGGCAGATGCAAATATGCAAAAGATGATGATTATTTTTGCAGCTTGCAGCCTCGTTAATAACTCTTTTCTTTCTGTTTTGTGTGCTTTTTAAAATACGCGACGACTGGACGATACTCCAATGTTTACGAAAATTTAAATGTCCAAAAAAAATTCTTTTGCAGCAGAATTGTGGCATCTGCAGATCGTTTCCGAAAATATTATTTCATTAATATTATTTTTTATTTTAGTCGGCTATTCGCATAACAAAAAAAAAATTATTCCACTATGTGTGCTGGCTGACTCGTCTGTTTATATTTTTAGAGGCATCTTTGTGCTCTCCTTTTTATTTTGTTCATCCTTTTTCAATTCTTTAATTTGTTAGCTGTGCTTTTGGAGCGGTTGAATTTTTTGATAGCGGTTTGAGTGTTTTGGTTCTGTATGAGCAAGATTTGACATATTTAAGGTGGTAGCTTGATGGATATAATTTTTGCTAGTATGTATATTGTTGGATTTACATTGGATATGTTTAGGAATCAATAACTCATTTTTGGAATTTAAGCATTTTTTAGTTCAAAAAATTCTTTTTGGTAAAATCAACTGAGTTCTTTCTCTTGATATTTGCATAAGATTTCATGAAGATTCCTTGATCAAATCCTTTAGCGATTAAAAACACGAATTAAAATCTTTATTGAAAAATAAAAATTTAGAGTAATTTGATAGAAAAATTTATTTAATTTTTCTTTAATATCAGAATAAAAAGTTCAAAAATAAATACATCCATCATCCCCAAGCTTCTCCTCAAAAAATCCAAAAGGCGCCTTTAATCCACCTTAAAAGCCCTATCATGACCAATTCAACTCTTTTTGTGATCAAAGAAATGCATGATTATAAATTTCAGCGGAATTGCGAATGAGCCTATATCATGATGTTAACAAACAAAAAAATGCAGGCTACGAGGAACAGCTGCTTCCGCGCTGATCACAAATAAACAACATATAGCAAAGAGGCAATTTTTTCAGTCAAAAAATGAATTAAATTAAGAAAAAAAAATAAAGAACGAAAATAAAAGTTTGCATCTTCTTTTTGGCATTTTAATGCATCACTTAACCACTAGACAGTGAATCAGTCGGTAAATGTTTTTTGTCTACTCACACATGCATGTTCATTTAAATTTTTTTAATGCCTTTTTTTTGTCCAAGCGATGATAAATCACATTTTAAAATAGATGAGAATTAAAAAACACGCAGTGTAGTAAATTCATTTATGAGTCTGTGCATGAGAGAAGGATGGAAGTGGAAAAAGGAACAAAAATTTCTCAAAACGACTTCCGCTTTTTTTTGCATGTTGTCTAACTTTTTTTTATACAAGTTTCTCGAATGTCTCTGTTTTATTTCTTCATAAAAGAGAAAAGTTTTTTTTTTTCATGAAAAGACATAAAAAATAAGAGCCATGTATGTGAGATATGGAAGCAGAGTATGAAGGTCAAATATACGAAAAAAAAATTTTTAATAAAATTCAGTTTTGTTGAAAAGGCATCTGATGTAGATTTTGTGTAATGTGTTTGTGGTCACATGCTCTTTGAGGTTTGGAATGTCTGTTCAGACTAGACTTGTGACCATGAAATTTGAGGATGTTGATGATGTCGATTAGAATAGTTTTGACCAAAACCTGATCATTTTAGTCTCAAAAGATTTAAGTTGATTTATAAACCTAGAAATGAGTGTAATCAGCAACATCTCTAGCTAGCTACAATCCTGTCTTCAACCAGATACACTGTAACTGCCTTATTCACAAGTAACAACCAAAACTTAATTAGAATATGTAAAACTTAATACTCTCTACATGATGCACTTGTTCTTTTAAATAAACAAGTGAATTTGACCTTAGGATGACTTCCATGGGAGTCACACACAAAAAAAGCAAACACTTGATAAACAATTTTTCGCGAAATGAATTACAATGACTTACAAACATTGTGGTGGAAATGAAAGTGAATTGAGATTAAATAATGTCATTGAAGTGAATAAATGTCAAATTGATGTAAATTTTTACTTTAAGAATAAATTTTAAAATCAAGCCAAAAGAAATTGAAAATTGGAAATAAATTTTAGGATTCTCAAAAAAGTCTGCTTGGGTCTGGACTCTAGGAGAAACTTCGTCAATTTGTTAAGGTTTTTCGATGCAGAAAGAAATTGAAAGAATTTTGGGTTGCATTGGGTGCATTAAATTTGATTTTTGGCAATTTAAATGTGTGAATAGCTGAATTTATTTTTTTTAAAAAAAAAAATCTTCTTAATCTAAGGAACCAAGTCAAAATTCACTTTTAAATTTGCAATCTTATCTTCAAAACTAAATTGTCTGCATTCTTCAAGAGATTTGCTTAAAATAAAAACTTTTTACGGCCAATGAGGTAATAACACTTTTAAAGCACTTTAGAAATTCTGAGAATTTTGTGATAGCACCGGTTAATATGTGCTTTGAAAATTTTACAATTTTAATCTTATCTAGATCATCAAATTGAATGTTTTTGTTAGAAATCCAATGCATTTGAACTCGAATTCATATCTTTTTATTTGTTTATTTTATTTTTTTATTTTTTGTGAGGATTGTATGGCATGTGAAAGTAATTCAAAAATGCAAAGATAAGAACATTTTGCTATAAAATTATATAGTTATGACAATAATCTAAGAAATATTATGTCACTAATGTTTATTTTCTTAAATACAAGCAAAATATTCATCGTATCAAAAATCCAAAATATTGTTCTTTAAAATGTATATAAAGTCTAATTGGTATTAGAAAATGTTTCCAAAAATAGAAAACTTTCAACAACAAAGCAATCAGTCTATTTATGGATCAAAGAAATAGCAATAAATATTCATGCAATTGAGAACCTTAAAGGAATATTCTAATTTATCAAAATTAATTTTATTTATAATAGGCGCAATATAAATTAAGCATGATTTGAGTATAGCTACTTGAATTTTTGATTAACTTCCAAAAACATAAAAGAAAATTATTCAAAATGCTTTAAAGTCATAAAATTCATTTTATAATTGAATAAATGATACTTCAATTATCACTTAACGATTCATGTATTGCATTTAATCAACAGTAATGAAATTAAGCATTAAAAGTCGACTCATAAGTTCATCAGATCATTAAAGTGCACTCATTCAATTAAAAAGAGATTTTTTTTTCGTATTTTTAGAAGGAAATCTCGCGTTAATGTCATGCATAATCAAAATGCAAAAATTGATTATAAATTCACGCTGTTGATTCTGTTTATGACTTTGAGCTGGTAATGATATTGAATTAAATTTTATTTTTGGACATTAAAAATAAGAAGTTGGTTAATGACTAATTTGGAGGTATTTTAGTGTTTTGAGTTATTGCTGTAAATTTATAGTTTTATTGATGGCCAAAAAATTGAACAGACTTGCACTAGGCTTGGTTAAAATGGTAACAAATATTTTATTTTACAGAGTATACTCAAAATTGCATCTAAATTAATTTAAAATTCATACAGATTATAAAAGGGATTTCCCACTCATTCCAGACTTAATTCATATTTTTTATTGAAGGAAGTAGCAAAAGTTAGGTCAGTTATGATTATTTGTGGTTTATATTTATGCAAAATCAAGTATTTTTGTTATAATTCGAAGAACCAAGCTCATAATCACGAATATGGACTTTATCAACTTCCATTCACATATTCTCCATAAATGTTTAATGATTCATGGTTTAGCTTACATTTTTTGCAACATTGTAGCTTAGGATTTAAAACACTCAGCTGTTACTAACAAATTGACTTAAATTAATGACTCAAGAATCACAAAAAATCCAAAACAGGTGCTGAAATTCCATTCAAGGGTCAATATCCGATTTTGTTTTGAAAACACAGCACCGATGACTCAAGAAATTCATGAATTAATCTTTTGAATGTAGTAACAAATATTTTTGAAGCCTCAAACTATAATCTTGCTGTCATTCATAAAAATAATTTCTTATCAAACTTGAAACATACATCCTTGAACTGAACATGTGATATAAATAATTTCTAAATTTCTTTAAATGTCTTGATGTCTATAAATTCAATTATCACATCAATACATGTAAAATAAGTATACATGCCAAATAAGTGAGCTTCTGCAAACCATAAATTACCTCCAATAGTTCAATAATTTCGCTAATGAGCCTCACGCAATAATTTTTTATTTTTATTAATTTGAACTGAAAAACTCACGCAGCAAATAAAAAAATTTCATTGTGCAATTGAGATGTGTAATAAATGTGTATGATTGTCCATACAAGCAGGGATGGGGAAAGAAGTTTCAATTTTAATTTACAATTAGATATTTTAAAAATTTGATTGGAATGTTTTGGTCTGGATTTTATTTTAACAAGTTTTTTTGTAGTTTATTTAATGTAAGTAACTTAAGGGCCAAAAACTAAGAATGTTACACAAAAAACAACTTTTTAGAGCCTCTCCCATTTCGTTAAATTTTTTGGTGGACGACCAGGTAAACGAACCCTAATAAAATCTGCAAAATATTCAATTTAATTTTATTGGATGATTTTCAATCACCATCCCATCCCCAAATCCCATACTCTTCAGGAATTCCACAAATATAATAATCCTAATAACAGTGCTAATTTTCAAATAATAAAAAATGTGAATGCTTAAAAAAAATAATGTTCCCAACACTTTGTGAATATGAAACTCGGTAAAATTATTTAGTTCAATAATTTTTTTGATGATTTCACGAAAAAAAAGCTTTTGTTATTAGAGTTTAAATTCAAGGCCAGCTCAAATAAAAACAGAGAGGTGAGATGCTAAGCTATTTTTGTGGATTTAAATTTCAATTTAGATTTTTTTTTTATTTTTCATTTTTTTTGCCATTTAAAAATTAGTAATGATAAGATGATGAGGTAAGTGCATTTTTGTTGGTTTTTTGGTGTGCTTGTGTTGAATTGTAATTTGAGGATGGTCTTGGATTGAATTTTCATTTTTGTAGGTGGAATTTGGAACGAAATTTGATTAATTGTGTCGAAGGTGACACGTGGACTACTGAATTTATAGAGAATTTATCACGTATTTTATGAATCTTAGGTTTGAATCCAAATTTTCATAACTCCAACCATAACAAAATTTCTAACAACTTTTTTATGCAAAAAAAGAGAATCACAAAAAGTTACAAGTTTCAATAAAACACACAATTTTGTGCTGTATATACTTAAAATTTACAACGACTTCTTCCTTTCGGGAACTACAACCTCAAAATTCATTGGAAATAAAATAAAAAAAAAGTTTGTCGAGAATATTCTCACTACAAATGCAAAACGCGCAACATTTTGTTTACTCGTGTCTACACATTTATAGTCATACAAGATACGTGGCAGTTAAAATTCATTCAACTTCCCTTTTTAATGCGTCCTCTATCTCTCTTTCACTTACTCCATTCGTAATCCATTTCCTCTTAAATTTCCCTAGGTTATGGACATCACTTTCGTTTGACATAGCCACCATATAAGGGGTCACTATACTTCCTGAGGTATTTAAATCATACGAGTGTATTCATTTAAAAAGAATCAACGTCATCGTTCACAAATGTAGAATGGAATAAGAAGTTTTGTTGTGAGAAGCGAAAAAAATGTAGCGAGGTGGGTTTTAAATAAATGATTTATAAAGTTTTTGCAATGATTTTGTTTATGGTAGTCTGGTTAAGTCATAAAATCATTTTTAATTGCAGATGATTTAATACTTTATATCCATGCAGTTAATATCATGATATTTCACTTTTATTAGCTTATTTTATTTCGGTTTACACTAACAATTTCTATGAGGAGGAATGAGTGATCATAAAAAAGTTAAGTAGTTCATCAAATGCATGGGAAAATAAATTAAATTAAATATTATATTAAATACCACTGGTCACAGTCTTACGATATTAATTGGATCGAGTAAATGTCCAAGGTGTGGTATTTTTAAATTTGTATGAAGATTTTTTCAAGATTACAATCCTTGATAAAATTTGATTTTCTTTGACGTCCCTTTAAAAGTTGAGTAATAATACTTCTTTCCCTTATGGGACTGATACACAGCTTAAATCATTATTAATTAGTCACAGGAAATCTGCTTGCCATTTTTAAAAATTAAATGTTGTGAATTTCATCATATCAAAATCTTACAGACTTTTTAGATATTAAAATAATTCTTGCTGTTATTAAAATTCTCAGAAAATGATAAGAAAATCTAAATATTCTGAGAACATATGATTACAAATCATACTTCATGTTTTCGACTATGAAGTTGCTTAAATTCACCATAATACTTTTTAATATTATGAGAAAATAGTAAGGAACTTCCAGTAATTTTGATAAAAAAATAAGATAAATTGATTTCAGTAGATTGCTCGTAAAACAAGTCAAATTGATTCTAGTAACCTAAATAGTAGCAGTTACGTTCATTAAGATAAAAAAAATTGCAATAGTAAAAGGCTATCATAAGCATAATACTATCCTTTAAATTGAATAAGTGACTTTTATTTTCTATATTTTATAAGTTGTTTTATACAAACAATTGAAATTACAAATTAAGCTTCGTAGTACAAAAATCATGTGTGAATGGACCCAGCCAATGACACCTGTTCGTGACAAAAATAATTTTTAAAGATTAATAATTTTTTATTCTTTGGATTCTGACAGATTATTCATAACTCATAGCTTCCTCAAAATCAATATACCACTTAAGAAGTAGCAACACTACCGACTATGTCAATTGACTACTAATTGAATGTATCATGAGAACATTACAACCATCCACTCAACATTGTGTATAATACTCTTGTTCAAAATCCATATTTCATGTTTCACCAACATTACAATTTAATCTTCAAACGATTATATTCAATTAATTAATACTCATGATCAGTTCTAACATTTTAAGACTTTTAAAGACTCATCTGTGAGTCTATGAGGCAATAGAATCGAGACTTGCAAAATACATCAAAAAAAAGAACAAAATAAAAACTTTTTACACTCGATTTTATTATTAAGTGCTATAAATGATTATAAAGAATGAAAGGTTAAAAAATTTGAATAATGATGATTGCTGAAATTAAGATGAACAAAAGTTTAAAAGGAACTGGAAGAGCGTTCATTGTGCGATTGCTTAAAAGAACTAAATTTTGTGCGTGTATGCGAAACATTTGTGCTTTTGGAATAGATTATCTTTGGATAGATAATCGTTAACGTCAAATATAATAATGATGTTTTTTTTTAATTTATTAATCGTGCTTAATAGTTTTAGCTACGAGCCTTAAAAGAGGAACTGGAAGTTGGTTTTCAAATTGAGAAATTAAAAGTAATAGAATTTCATAAATTTTTTCCTTAATATTTTGAATTGTTTTCTACAAGTTTTCAGGTGCTAATCATCGTTTATGATAATTTAGGACTATTTGGTGGGGATTTCTAGAGTATACCTTAGAATTGACGTTTCGGATGGAACTTAACCAAAATTTCAAAAAATTACTATTTTCAGGTCTAAAATTTCAATTCAAGAGCTACTTTTGTTTGAATAAGGCAAAAAGTGCGTGAAGAGATTTGAATCTTGTTAATATTTTTTCCAATGCCTTAATTAGCAATTCAAGCCACAATTTAGCTCAAACACATGTGACCTCAAACATCAATTTTGATTAAATTGCCTAAATCAAGAATCAAGATCGTGGCTTAAGAAACAGATATCCGATCATTAAACAATATCAATTAAATCCAGAAATTTACTAAAAGCTACCTAAGTCAACCACATGCCCCTAGTAGAAATTAATTAAACAAATAGAAAATATTCCTCGTCGTTTAAAAATTCAAATCCTGTTCAATTTTATTCCAAAACTATTCTATATTTGCACAGCTTGATTAGCAATTCAATGCCAAATGATCAATCAATTTTAATTCGCAATAACCCTAAAAATATGAAAATCAAATGTCTACGATTGTATATAGTGCAAGTTGTCAAAGTGTTCAGTTCAATTCAACTTTTTTTTTCATCAATAAATCGTCCATGAGCAATAAATAAATTGTCTTCTTCGTAGTCTCGACAAGTCTACTTATGGAACTAGAACACTAAGGCAAATCCATATTGTATCCATATTTTTAAATTTGATACAGCCAATATGAATTAGATCAAGGTCAACATCGAGAGAACTAAACAGAATCTTTTATGGCATCTTAATTTCCATGTACAATAAAAAATGTACAACGCATTAAGACTGAATCACGATCTAAATATTATTTGAGCACTTAATAGAATGTGTCAAAACCCTCTCAGTTCAGTGTGTATGTCTATTTTGACAAAAAAAACGAGATGAAAAAAAATCATGCAAAAAAAATTTTTATTTGCGAAATCTACAGAAGAAACTTCATACAGTCGCTGACGTCTGTCTCTCAAGTATGAAGCTCATATACACACAAAGAAATTATTTTATCATCATGACTCAATTGCCATGTATGTTTTTAAATTTTTGTCAGCAGTATTCGACTGTCGTTGCCACTCACAACAAAGACGAAATAAAGAAGTCAATTTACATAGAACTTAATTTAAATTGCAAACATTGCGGACTGTCAGGAATTTCATGAGCATCTAATTACTGAAAAAAATAATTTCCATATTGCTTATGTGGCTTTTAATTCATTTTGCAATCAATAATAAAGTATATTGTGGAGAATAAACTGACTGAGCATTGGCTATGGCTTTTTGGTCATTGGACTAGCATGTAAGATTTAACCTTGAAAACATTTTAATTCTTCCTTCTATCGTTTTTTTATTTCAATTTTTTTCGTGTGTAAGTATTTGAATTTCCTATTAAATTCAATTTCTACGAATGAATTTTTTTCTCTTCCTAGCTCGGATGAGAAATGGATTTTTTTTGTTGCTGTTCATTTTGCGTGTTTAATTTATAACAAAATTTTAATGAAGATTTTTGTGAATTTTCGGGGTCATTTTGATGAAATTGATCAAATGGTACTTTATATGTATGGATTATATTGAGTTTTGATTTGTTTCATTCATTAAATTTACAGTTAGGAACCTTATTTTATGGGTGGATCTTCTAGTTGACCACGGTCTTTGGGATCATTCGTAACGCCAAAAATAAATATTTTTGACCCCTCCCCTCTGGCTGTAGCAAATTTTGTATGGGATTTTTAAAAAATTTGGATGAAACATCACAAACCCCTTCCCTCCCCCTACCTAAGCGTTACGAATTTTACGAGAGATCCCTTTTAAATTTTTGCTATAATTAGTTATCTGTGGTCGGCAAAGAGCTTGGAAAAACCGTTGAGATAAAAAAATTTGAATTTGAATTTGTTGTATTTTTAATCAAAAATTTGATTCTGAAAAATACGTTAGTTAATACATAAAATTTTTGACTAATTTTTAACTTCACTATTAGAATAAACATAATGTTTTGCCATAATTTTATAAATTTAAGCAATATCTAAGGGTTAGCATTATCTAATTTAACAAACAATCTGATATTAAGTTGAATTTAAAAAGTTCTTTTTTTCACTGGATCTCACTGGATGTTTGTTTACAATTGTCAAATTTCAGAAAAAAAGAAAATTATGTCAAAATTAAAGAGTAAACAAAGAACTGAATCAACGCAAAACATCCGAAATACATTAAACTAATGATTTTCAATGTTATTCATTAGTTTATTATTGCATTTGCAACAAAAATTCATAAAATATTTTATTGTTTACAAATTTTTCTAACGGTTTTAGTTCTAAAAATAAGGACTACTAAAAATAGTACTAAACCAGAATGTACTAAAAATAAGATCCATTTGCCGACCACAGTTAGTTATAAAAAAAATCAATAAGATTTAGACTTGAAAAGTTGCGGTATCATAGGTAGTTGATACCATTTAATTGTAGACAATTCCAACAAACATTCTCTCTTCCTTTTCATTATCATCGTCATCTTATCATTCGTAACATATTTAAATTTTCCTACACAGCTCATAGATTGACATCATTTACAATCCCTAGCTACATCATCCAAAAAAAAAAATTACCAATTTTTTCCTACAATAGAATTTAAATGGAAAGGCATTTAAATGCTCAATGACTGCTGTTTATTGCGAATGTGCGATTCTCTTTTTATTTAAATTTTTTCGTTCTGTTCATCTTATTATTTTAAGAGATGTACCATTAATTTATCCATACATAGAGACCCATAGAGACGAAGAACAAGAATCTTTAAATCTAGTCTCAATGAGAGAGAGAACTGATGACAATAAGAAGAATCTTTTTTTTTCATTAGATAATTTCGTGAGAATGTAATCAATTGCTGTGTTTGTCGGGGTCTATGAATCGACTAGATGAATTTCAAGAGGCTGCTTGCTTCTTGTTTGACTAATTTTGTCTCCATCATCATCATCTCCATCGTAGTCTCGCGAATGCACATGTACATGTATGTGGGAATTCAATACACAAAAAATATATTCTTTTGAGATGGATTATTGAACTTTTGTCCGTTCGTACTGAAAAATGTTGTTGATCTCTGCCTGCCTGCGATATTTTTTTTCATATTCTTGGCTTTTAAATTTAATTTAATTTTTTTTTCGCAGCATCTAATGTGAAATGATTCGCTCAAATTGGCAATTTCGGATCTTTAAAAAGTTTCGTTTTTTTGTGTGTTGGATGGCATTAAATAGGCACTGTCTATGATACATACATGAATCTAGCATAGGATGTTTAAATTTTTTTGCGTCTAATTCGAATTGCTTCTCATTATTGCTTTTATAAGACTTAATAACACTTTGGCAAGTTATACAAACTTCTCATGAACTCTTTACGCATTATGTGGAGCTGCTGTATGGAATTAAAGACGCAATTTTCGACAACTAGAGTCAACATGACAGAAGGAAACAATAACAAGGTTGTTATGGTATCTAACTAAATTTAATGATGATGTTTGCTTTATATGGATGAGAAATTAAGGATGTGATTCATATGAAAGTAAACACGAAAACTGCTTTTTTTGTTGCGATGGGAATTTAATCAAGTTACGGGGTGTTGGGTTTCAATTTATTTATTCTTTAAAAGATAAATACTTGAATTTATTGAGAGGTCATATTTGGAATTGTCCGAAATTGTCATTACTTGTTGGATACATTGTTGTTGATTGGAATGAAGAAGTGATGTAAAAAATGTGTGGCTTTCTGGAAGGTTCTTTAGAATTTTTTTTCGAAGATAGAATTGCTTGAAAATTGCTTATTTTAAGCGTAATTATTTAAACTAAATTCGGAAACATTTGATTAGGAGTCATTTGTTAATGACTTTCAACTTTTTAGGGGGATATGAATTTGTGCAACATAAAGAATTTTTTTGTTCGAAGATTTTGATGCAATAGGAGTGAAGGGGATTTAAAAATTAAAATCTTGGATGGACATCATAAGCGAATGATCCCTAATTTTTTTTAAGTGCTAGTATGAGCTATTAATAGTACCCAAATTATGAACAAACTTCCAAAGTTAAAGCATATCTCCACAAAATTCCAAGAAATCTATTTGCATCATAATTGAACTTCTAGAAATCCTTACTCATCATCAATATCACAATAGAAATCATGATCATACATCTATTTCATCTCTCTCCACACGAAAGCATCCTCATCTCTGAAAAAAACAGCATTTACTCAAAAAGATATGACAACATGGGTCAGCAAAAATGCCAAAACTGATCTCTTCGTTTGAATACAATAAATTATGATGAAATTTCATGAATGAGTTAAGAAGTGGACGGAAGATGACTAGACATAGAAATGTTGAAAGTTCAACAATAAACAAAATTTTATATTCTGAATCGAGTAAGAAGTTTGGAGAAATTTTCAGTGAAATTAAATTGATATAAAGAATATTTTGATAGGTCAATGAAAAGTTCATTATTAGAGGCTTCTTTTGTTATCATTTGTTGCGAATTTGGCAATGAATTACACGATGTTCTCACAGCATGAAAGTTGAAAGCATCATTATAGATATTAAGAATTTCTTTTTATATTCTTTTCATAAATGTTAAGAAGTAGGCATAGAATTTTAACACGCTGGCATTTTGATTGCATTGTTGTAGGGTAGAGCGAATTTTGAGTGGCTTTTAACAAGACATGGAAAGTTTGTGTTCCTAATTGTTTGTGGTTTTCTATTCACAAGACGTTTTCATCACAGCTGTTGTTTAAAGTGGTTTATTAAAGAGTGAATCTCTTTTATCATAAAATTTTGTGACTACGCCACTGTAAGGTTTTCAATCCCGGACCAAAATTTCAATCCCGGGATTACGGTATTCAAAAATTCTGAACCCGGGATCCCCCGGGATCCCGGGATTGAATTTCAAAAGAAAAAATCAAGAAAAAATGAGTAAAAATTAATTTTTTAGCTTATGAAAAAGCATTGTTATAATACTAATGGGTTTTTCTAAACAAAACTATAAGTTTTATCTATGTAGTATCTAGAAATTTTAATCATTAGCTTTTACTTTTAAAAAAATTTTGATTTTTTTGATTAAATTTATCTTTTCAAAATTAATTTTTTCTATAAAATTTTCCTTAAAATTGCAAAACTTAAATGACTCTTACAAATCATACTTGACTCATACAAATCAAGTTTTGAATACCTAAAAATAATTTTTTTTTTTCCCAAAATAAAGTTTAGATCAAATTTCGATTGGCTCTAAAATTTTGTATGAAAGTTAAAAGAGTTTGCCATGAAATTTCTTTGAGTATTATTTTAAGTTATTTTATGCTTTAAATCTTCTTTAATTTTACAATTGAAATTATTCTTCCATCCAAAAGATTAATAAAAGGTCCTATCAGCAATTAAATTTTATCAGTTTTTAATGAAATTTTTCACATTTTTTGTTTCAAAGCCAACTCTTCTAAGTTTCATATAAAATTTTTATTTTTTTCGAAATTTGTGGTGTCAATCGAAATTTAATCTAGTTTAACTTTATTTAGAAAAAAAAATTGAACTCATCGTGATTTTTCCTTGGTTTTTCAAGAATCGAAATGCTTGCTTAAATATAAACTCAAATATAAAATAAATCTAGAAAAGATTTTTGATTTATCAATTTAAAAACTCATTGTTTTTTATTAATCTTGGTCAGAAAATTATTTTTGTAAAAAAAAAGTTTAAAAAAATTTTTTTTTCATCGTTAATTTTTGTAAATTTAAGGAAATTTTCAATCCCGTAATCCTGGGATTGAGACTGTTTTCAAACCCGGGATTAGGTTACTGAAAAAACAGCGGGATCCCGGGATCCCGGGATTGAAAACCCTACGCCACTGAGCCAAAAGTAGATTAAGTTTTGAGTGATAATTGATGAGAACCCTAGTCAAGAAAAATGTTTAGGCTGTTCCACCCCATCCAAAACACAATTTTCTTCATTTTGATAAAAAGTTCTTAAATTTTCAAAAATTCTAGAATTTTTCATTAATCCTAAAAAATATACATTCAAAGTCAATGACTACCATCCACATGAAAATAACCAAGTAAAGTCACAACCTGCAAATTCATTTAACAATTTTCAATCATTACCCAAAATAGGATAGATCGATGCTGATCGTGAGCTACTATATCGCACGATTTTATTCATTTTTATTCGAGCCATAATGTCTAAGCGTTTTGCTATTATTAAACCCGTCATGATCAATTTTGAATAAATTTTGATAAAAGTCGATGATCACTGATTAAGTGGATCATGCTGAAAATTAAAAGTACTTAAGCTACCCAAAGTCAATGATGATCAAGATTTTGCAGCATCACAGCTTATTATGGCTAAAAAAATTAAGTAAACTTTAGTAAATCAGCACGTGTATTTGCTTATATCCAATCGTGGGCTTTTTCCACACAAAATTTTTTTGCAATTCAGCGCAAAAAAAACTTCTTCAAAATTTCTCAATAACCTTCCAAAAGTGCGTGGGGTGATCGGTTCTTTAAAAAAATTCATTTTTTAAAAAGCAGAAATAAAAAATTTGCAGCACGACAAGCTATTCAAAAAGAATAAATAAAGAAAATGTTTACAAGAGGAGCTTGAAGACGTGATTTATTTAAATACAGAATAAAAAGAAATTGATTTTTTTTTCCTATTAGAATTCCTCCCATCAGACTCTGTCTATGTTCTCATGACTTTCTCATTCGATTCTCTTATTAGCATTTACTTCTTAACTAAAGAAGCATTTATTGAAAGAATAAATTCTAAATTTCGTGAATAAATAATTATTAAGCTAATAGATGCTAATTAAAGAAAGCACAGATGAATGTGATTTTTGTTGGGGAATGACAATAAATGACGTCAATCAAAAGCTTTATTTAAGGTCAATTTCACCTACTTTTAAGTTCAATCTAGACTTATTTTTATCAATTTTAAGTGCATCCTTAAAAAACCCCTTCCAGTTCCCACCAAAAGTGAATGATCCCACCCGATAACTTCCAAATGGGATTTACTTAAAAAGGTAAATAAATTATTCGATGAAATAAGATTGTTCAAATAAGCGACAATTTTTTATACAGAATGAAAATTACATAAGAAAGTATTATAGCGTGAAAAAAGTTATCGCGAGAGATTGTGAAGTAAATGGCATGTGTGTATGTATGTATAAGCCAAGTGTACATTATGGGGTATTATCGTTAAATGACTTTTTGGAAAAAGTTTCAAGGCTATTTTAAAAACAGCTAAAAAAGTGATTAATTTTTTGTTGTACATACACAGAAATAAAAGTTTTTTTTTTGTTTATTTAATTCAGACAAATTGGAAGAGTAAGTGAATATAAATAAAAATGTGAGTTAGGTGGAAGATTTTTTGCATTTCATGCAGCATGTAGACGGTACCAACTCTACCGGTTTATATTCAGAATATTTAATGAATTCATATAAATCTTTTGGTATTTATCCTTTTGGTTATGTAGACTTTCTGGAAATACAAGTGTCTCCAAAATTTTTTACCGTTAGTTAACCACAAGACAGTCAGACTCGTTGGTATAAAATAAGAGTTTGTTGGGGGTTTATGAGAGAATATTTAAAGTCTTTTGAATTATGGATGAAGAATACATTTTATTTCTTTCAAAATGCACAGTCTTAATTTTGATCAATTGGTTAAAAATTTGAAAAAAAAGCTTTTTCTTTAAATTTTTAAACACAATTCGATCGAAATCAAACTTTTGCAATTTTTCAAAAACTTTCTAGAATTTTCATGGAATTTAATTTGCGATTTTTTTTTGTTGATCCAAATTAAAGCAAACAATGAAAATTTGAGATAAAAAAATGTTTTTAAGTAAACTGTGAAAAAATTAAAATTGCAATTGCTGGAAAAACTTGAGAAGAATATTTCATGAGTTAGTGAGTTTTAAGGTAAAAAAATTAAGTAATACCTAAAACGTATTACAAAAGCTAAATAAAAGATCAAAAGAAATTAAATTTTTTTATTGTTTGAAACACGAAATATTTCATAATAACTGATAAGATATTACCTTTATAGTTAGAAATTCATATTGAAATGAAATTTAATTTTGTTTTGATATTTTCGAATTTTTTAATATCCACACAAAAGTCAAGGCCAATACAAAACAGTCATTATCATAAAACAATTCAAATTTGAATTTTTCTACCCACAAAATTCAGTTTTCTAGTTGAATAATCAGAAAAAATTATAATTTAATTTTAATCGCTTAAAGTTCAAGCACCTCCGGAAAAACATTCCAATTTTTCCCAAATGACAAAATAATTAATGATCAGTTTTGCAACTTTTGCCAAAAAAATCGCTCAAATTCTTCAAAGCTTACCAAAACAAATCATTTTATTTATGAAAAATTGACTTTTTTTCTCTTTCAAAACCTGATTTTTGTGCGTCTTGGTTTCTTTTCATTTTCAATTTATAAGCTCAAGTTCATGACTACATACTTCATTGATATATAAATAAAAAAATAAAGTGTATATGCTCAAGTCTACATAGACCGTCAAACGATAAAAAGGTTCCTATTAATAGATCACATGATGACTTAATTATTTGCGCAGTGAGTTTTAAAAAGCATTTCAGAGAGGAACCAGCAAAAACACATTTTCGAATGTGTTGAAAAATAAAATCACAGTGTATGCCTCGCAACAGCTTTTTTGCGATTGCATATGAGTATCAATTAACAGCAGACAACAAATTCAATAATTAAAAAAAAGCACAAAACACAAACAAAAAAAAAATCTTCACTCATTTTCTTTGACTTCTGTAGTCACATATATTTGAAAATATATATAAAAAAATTGCACTCTGAAAATCTGAATTCTCAGTTTTTACACTTTTAGACGATTTTTATAATTTTTAGACGATTTCACACATTTTTCTAATTTTTCATCACTTTTTGATATTTTTTTATAATTTAAAATTTTCCACAAAATTAATTCACATTTTTTCTTCATTTTTATTATTTTTCTAGATTTTTCCATCATCGGAAAATGCTGGAATAATTTTTAGAAATTTCACTAGCGCGAAAAACTTTTAACACGGACTAGATGTCCCGATCACGTTGTTTTTGTTGTATTGAAACGATTGTGACTAAATTTTGATTTTTTCGCGTTTTATATTGAAGGAAATATGAAAAGATTCGTTGCCGAGGCAAAGCGAGTCAATGGTTTTCGTGTATTTGAGAGAATTTAAGTAGGGGAATTGAGAGGAGTGAGAGAAATTTCACTCTCTTTGGTGGTTTAGACGTTTTTAAAGCTATGATTTGTATTTTTATGTTTTTGGTCACTCTATAGATTTTTAAATTTATTTTGGAATTTTTGAGATTTTTTTATAAAAATTATATTGACATGATTTCAAATTTAGTTTTTAATTTTTATTCCCAGAGTCCTAAAGCTCAGGAATTTTGTACAGTTGTTAAAAAAATTACAAATGCTCACGTAGCCCGATCATATTTGTATGACCAAGAAATTTTGATTAACACTTGCATACAATAATTGGATACAATTTATTCATACAAGTTTTCTTAGTTCTCTCTTCAATTCTTGCAAGCAAAATATAGAAAGCTTGTATGCTGAATAAAGTGATGACACTTGTCAGATCTTCACAATGAAAGAGATAATATCGATAACGTAAAAATTTTGGCAAAAATCTGTTTTATTCTTTTTAAGTGAAATTATAGAATTTGAGGAGAAGGAAGGGGATGGATTTGTGATAAATCTGGAGCTTAATTTGCTGAAATGAGATTTTTATAAATCGAAGGCTTAATTGGACGATTCATTCATTTGAATTTTTTATTTAACTTTGCCAAATGAATTAATTTTTTGATGATCTAAATTATTCAAGAATTTTTCAGCAAAAAATTTCAATTAAAATTCCTGAAACTGACTTATTTAAAAATACCAAAAATTCAAAATAAAAAAGAAATCAATTTTTTTTAACATTTAAAATACATTTATTAATTTCTCCTTTTTCCATAAATAGCCAAAAACATGTTCTTCAAAATTGGCATTTTTTTTAATTTCCATATCCATCTAGTTTTTGTTTGTCTCGTTACATTCAAATCAACTTTTTTTTTTAATTTTATTTTTTTTACCATTTTTTAATTTACTTTTTTTCACAAAAGAAAATACTTTCTTCATTCATAATTTAATACGAATATAAATTTTTTTTCTTCGATTTTTTTGTGTGTTTTTCTTAGTTTTACTAAATTTTTTTTAAATGTATTTTTTTCACTTTTCCGTCTTACTTGAAAAATGTTTTCTTCATTTTTTTTAAATCATCGTTCACATCTATTTTTTGTTTTTGTCTTATGCGCAGCAAGTTTTATACTTTTTTTTTGGAAAAATATATATATTGAGTTAAGGTAGTTTATTAAGAGGGGATTTGTCATAAAACTTTTTTTTTCTCCACTTTTCTTATTTCTTTTGTGACTTTGAATTTTTTCTTGAAAATTATTATTTTTTTTTAACAATTTTTATATATAATCTTTTTATAAAGTTATTTGTTTTCAATTCTTTCTTTTTTTTTGTATTTATATAAAACATTAAGTATCTGATTTTTCTTAATGCAGAACTTTTCACTTTTTTATAGTCTCACATTTGACTTTCAAATATTATTTTTTTTCTTCTTGTGAAATCTTCATAGGGATTTGAAATTAACTTTTTTGAGCAATTTGAAAATTTTCTTAAAAAAATTAAAAATGTATTTTTACACATTCTTTTTAAAAAATCATTATTTTAATTTTCCATTTTTTAACAAAGTTATAAATTTTGAAATTTATTGTGGATTTTTTTTTTTTTTTTTTTTTGATTATTGAAAAATTTTTAACGATTAATTTTTTAATCTTCACAATTAATCCAAAAATTGTTTATATTTATATGTATATTTTAAAAGCGCTTTGAAAACTGGATTAATTTTTGAAGAATTTAAAAATTAGTTGATAAAAATTTTCCAAATTTTCGCTTTTACGCTGCAAAGCTGATTTTTTTTCTTTCTTAAATTTTATTTACTAATATTTTTAATTATTGTTGAATTTTTTTTTCTTCTTATTTTACTTTTTTAATTTCAATTGTTTATGACTGAAAATGTCGATAAGCATGCATTCAATTATGAAATTTAAGTCATGAGCCCCATCTGGACATGAGATAAGATCTCGTTCCTCTCAATTTCCAGAACAAAAACCCAAATTTCAAGATCAAAATTTCACTCATCAAAAATTCAGTTCCAAAAACTTCGAAGAAGATTACATAATTTTTTTTATTTTTTATTATAATTTTTTATTACAAATGACTTTTCTGCCTTAATATGAGAAAAATCATCGCTTATATACTTTTTTTTTGTCATAAACTCTATAAAGGACGATATTTTGAGATAGTTAATCAATTTTTTTGATATTTTTAAATTTTACTTCTCATTTTTTTTTTTTTTTTTTTGTATTCAGACTTTAAATTTAATTTAATTTCACTACTTTCATTTTTTAAAGTTTTAAATGAATTTTTGAGGATTAATTTGAAATTTTTATCAATTTCCTCAAAACTTCATTTAAAATTCCAGCAGTTTTAATTCTTATCAATTTTTATGAATTTTAAGCTCAAATTTCTTGGTTAATTGTACACAAATTATTTATTTAAACTTACAATTCAAGAAAATCGACCTTAAATCTTCAAAATATTGAAAATCCTTTCATCATCTACATCTTGTCTTCTTAAATTTGAGTATTTTTATATAGCTGCACTGTTAAATTTCCTTTAATTTGAAGATATTTTCAAGTTTTTTTTTTTTTTTTTTTGCTTATGAAAAATTAAAAAATAAGATTTATTTTTTTATATATTTCTAATGAGTAAATTTTAATTTCACTCGTATTATTTTTCAAATAAAAAATTGTTTTGTACTTAAATTAAAAAAATTTACTTAAAATTATTAACTTTTTTTGAAATAAATCTTTTTTTGATTCTCATAAATTCATTTGCACTAAAACGCGCATTTAACTGTTGTTGTCCATTTTTTGATCCATTTTTTTTGTTAAAATATTGTACGCATACTTTGAACTTTCAAATTAATGTAAAATTTTGAATTGGATTTATTAATAAAATTCATGTGAAAATATTTGTTAAAAATTCGCAATAACAAATCTTTAAAAAAAAAACATTTTGAACGAAAGAAGAGTTAGTAAAGTTAGTAAAGAGTTTTAAGTTTCTAACATATTTTAAAAATTTTTGTAGCATCAAATTAAAATTTTTTTCAAAATTATTTTGAAAATTTTTTTTCGTCATTTTGAGCATTTGCATTTAATTTTTAAACATAAAATCCAATTCTTGACTATTTAAATTAACAAAACTTTGCATATTAAACGTTTGTCAAGGACATAACCAAGAATTCCTTTCCTTTTAAATTGTTAGAAAAAATAAAAGTTTATAAGTTGGAAAAATAAAGAATTTAACAAAAATAATTTTTTAACAATTAACAAAGAAAATATTTCAATACAAATTTCAATAATTGAAAATTTTAATAATGTAAGTAACAAAACTATTTAAATTTATCATGTCCATGATATTTTTCCCATAACTAAATAAATAAATTCTCAACCTCGTTTATCGCAAAATTTTAACTATTTAATTAAAGTTAGTAATTTTTTCTGGTTTTAATTTAAAACTCTTAAGAAATAAATGTCATAAAATATTCAGTCTTACTTTTAAAAACTCTTTTTTTTTTGTTTAAATTAAATTTTTTCATTGTTTTATTTTTCACTGAACCTTTCATTTTAATTATTGACTAATAACTAATTGATTTCATATCTGTTCCACTTGAATTAGTGAATTAGTGCAAGGTTTCAAACTATGAAATCATATAGTTATGACTAATTGGTGATAAGTTTTGAATGTGATTGAAAGTTGAAGGTCTTTGGATGTTGTTTTTTCTTATTTGCTTTATTTTTAAAATTATTGTTGATAGTCTTTTAAAGTTTATTTGAGAACTTTTAGAAATTTTGAAAAATTATTTAAATTTGAATTTTTAACGACTTTTTGAATTTTTAAATTTCAAATCACATTCAAAAACTTTTGTTTTCTAACCTTTCTATTAAAATTAAAAAATCATCAAATTTACTTTTTCTTTCAGAATTCTCACTTTTTATTTCTTTTGTTTGTTTTTTTTTTTCTTTTATTAAATTCTAAAGTCACGAAATTTATAATTTCGATATTGTTTTAATTTGTTCTTTATATTTTTCAAATATATATTTCTTTATATATCTCTCATGTGTTAGTTTGATAACCACTAAAATTAAATTTATTTTTTTCATCATTAATATATAATTTATGTACTTATAATATAATTCATTTGAGCCTTATGTTCGCGACTGTTTTTTTTTTTGTTTTTATCGTAAAATTAAATAATAAAGTCAAAATGTGAGTAAATTTAATTGTTTTGATTTTATTGAATTTTATTGATTTTGTTATTCATTTTAAAATTAAACTGTTTAACTTTTCAAAATTTTCTTTTAAAAAATTTAAATTTCAGTTCAAAATTTAAATAAAATTTAAAATAAATAAAAAATACTTCAATTCAATCAAAACTACCCACACTCTGTAGAAATTGTAAAATATTCATTCACAATTTTCATGAAAAACATTTCATTTTAATTTTTCAATATAATAATAATTTCATTAATTAATTTATAATCTCTATATAATAATTGGAATACTAATATACAATTGAGATTCTTTTTCACTTAACCCTTTTTTTGAATATTTACAGGACTTTCTTTTCTTTTTATTTTAAAAAACTTTTAATTTTCATCATTTTGTATTTCTCAAAATTTTCTAGTTTTTGGTTTTCTTTGGCACATATTTCACTTTTTTTCTGCATTCCACAGATTTTTTTTTTATTTTTTACAAATTGGGAAACTTTTGGTGAGAAAATGTAGAAAAATAAATTTTCAACTTAAAATGCTTCAGAGTATTATTCAAAAATATGCTTCATAATTAAAAAATAAGTACCCAAAATTAAAGTTTTGTTAAGTTCTCAAACATTAAAGTTTTTTCAAAATAAAAATTTGAAACCTAAATTATTTCCCTTTTAAAATTGAGCTTAAATTCAAAACATAAAAAATTAAATCTCAATGACCAAAAAACATTTGCGTCTATCTAGTCATTTCAAATCTATAACAAATTATAAATGCAATTTGATTACAAAGAACATTCGTTTCTCATCATGTCTACATCTACAGATTTTTGAAATCATTTTCATCCTCATTCGACCTTCTTTTCGCAATTCTTGTGATTTTTTTTTTTTTACAAAAATAAATAATTTTTTTTTCTTTCTAATCTTCAATTGATTATGATCCATTAAATGAACCAAAATCTACCTCAATTCACTAAATACCGTTGCTCTCTTCCTTAAAAAATTTACAATATACTTTTCACTCTTCCGTCAGTCACTCACAGGCTGTTCTACTATCTACTTACAATTATCCTGTATTTCTCATTATAGAAGTCTTAAAAATTATATTTTTTTATAAATAGGATTTTTTTTTTTGAATAAAATTAAGACATTTATCCAATTGTCGATAAAATTGCTGAATGTGATGGCATTGGTGATGGATTTCCTGATGACATCATTGTGGATGATGCCGTTTCTTGTCCGCAACTTAAGACTTTCTCTTCGTATACTCGGTCCTGAATGGTTAAAAAGAGAAATTAAGTTTTTAATAGAAATAATTTGAGAGCTTTAATGCTTAAAATTTTTAACTTCCATTGCTTTTACAAGCTACTGAATAAAGGCAAAATTAGACCTTTTTTTAGAATAAATTTTGTAAAGTTTTTGGATGCTTGAAATTTATTGGCAAATAAAAATGCATTTAAATAATTTTAGGGGTTTCAATCCCCTTTAGAACCAATCTTGCCTACATATCTGTTCATAGAAACCCTCATAAAGTAAAACTGAGCAACTTAATCCATTTCTTACCTGAGCTTTATCATATTTAAATCTCTTGAAGAATGTACTCTTGCCAGGCTCATCATTGTAACCTGATCCATTATAATTGGGATTTGAGAAAGTTAGTCTTGCCTTGTTTTTCTCTTTCTTCTTTGAATGGCAAATGAGGACTGAAAAAATTGATCCAAAATTAATTTTAAATTTTTAATCTCCAAAAATTCCAAAAATTCTTACATAAGATAGCAGACACGACTAGGACCAGCAATGCAGTCATAATAATAATAATTGCAATCATAATGGACGATTCACTGCTTCGTTGTTGTACAGGATAGAGGTCTTCATTCTTTAAAATCGTTGTCAATGTTGTTTCATCAAAATCTGGCGGTTTCATGCTGGATTCCTTAATTTCTCGCTTACATGGTCTATCGATGTAATTTGGACATTCACAAACATATTTCTTACCACCAAGATAAAGACAAAGATAAGCACATCCACCATTTGACTCATTACATGGATTAAAGTAATTTGGTTGACGTTCAGCTGATACAGAACGAATTTCTAAAGCACCACGAAGATTATGCCTTACTTCTTCAGCATTTGCATTTTGATGACGTGCAACTCTCATGATGGACTTATTGAACCAATCGGAATAATAGAAATAGCTATTTGTCAATGTAAATCCAAATGGATGTTCTGCATGATCAATAACTCGTTTTCT
Source organism: Chironomus striatipennis (assembly GCA_026123125.1). NCBI lineage: Eukaryota > Metazoa > Arthropoda > Insecta > Diptera > Chironomidae > Chironomus > Chironomus striatipennis. The sequence continues at coordinate 59,859,787 of CM047394.1, read as the reverse complement.
GTGTTTTCCATCAAAGTCCGACATTTCAACACGATCATGTAATGCATCAGCCCAGAATAATTTCCGTGCAAGAAAGTCAATTGCAAGACCTGTTGGGAATCCTAAATCTGAATTGACGACAACTTTTCGATCACTTCCATCCAATAAGCTTCTTTCAATTCTTGCCGAATGACCCCAATCAGCAAAGAAAAGCATCTGCTTGTACACAATCATTGACCGAACATCATCCAAATCTGATCTCAATAATGTCTTCCTGTAATTTCCATCAAGTCTTGATACTTCAATCATCTTTAATGCAGAATCAGACCAATAAAGATTGTCAGCAATCCAATCGACACACAGTCCATTAGGCGTATTTAATCCAGTCGAAATAATTGTCCTTATGTCATTATAGTTCTTCATATTAACACGTTTAATAGCATCAGCATTAACATCAGCATAGTATAAATAATTTTTAGTATGATGATAATCAACAACAACAGCACCATGAACACCATCAATAGGTAAAACGACATCAAACATTTCGGGAGTGTCAAGAGAGATTCTTCCAATACCAGAGCGTAAAGCAATTAGTAAATATGAATTTGGCAAGTCTTCACAGTTTTTTCCATCCTCTCTCATTTTTAAGCCAGTTGGACATTGACATGAGTATCCTTTTGGTTTCCTTAAGCATAAATGTGAACATCCACCATTATTTTTGCCGCAGCTATTAACTTCAAGACGTTCATTTGTATTTACAACTTTTACGTCCATTAAGCCTTCGAGATTGCCGGTTATAATTGTACGGGCAGTTAAGTTATTTTTGTTGATGGAATGAAGAGCATTTGTCTTCCAATCCGTATAGTAGATTTTGGTTTTGGTCACTGCAATGCCATAAGGATGCTCTTCATTACGGAAATCAACAATTGTTTGATGGAAGTTCCCATCAAAGTCACACATTTTTATGTGATGAAGCTGTAAATATTAAGATTCAAAATTAGTACATGAAAAAAGAGTCTCTTCTAGTAACTTACCTTAGCATCAGTCCAATAAAGATTCTTCCTTTGCTTATCAACAGCCAATCCATTAGGCCACCCAAGTTCAGTAGTTATAATCCTCGATCGTCTTTCTCCATCCATATCTGATCTCTCAATTCTTGGCAATGTACCCCAGTCAGAGAAGAACAGATATCCCATTTCATAATCAATAGCTATAGCACGTGGAGATTCCAAATCCTGCCATACCAAAACTTTTCGATGACTTCCATCAAGCTCCGATACTTCAATGCTTCGTCGACCGGCATCAGTGAAGTAAATTTTACGTGAAATTGAACAAATGACCATTCCATCAACGCTGTCCATGCTTTCACTCAATATTTGTTGTACATTTTGTCCATCAGCAGAACTTCGCATGATTAAATCTTCAATATTATCAGCCCAGTAAATATCACCCGTTACTATATCAACATCGACAGCATAAACATTTGATATTTGAGATAGCGGAAGGACGACATCAATCATGTAATCAATATCTAATGAAATTTGACGAATGTCAGTACGATGAGCAAAGATGATGTAACTGCTTGGACCATCTTTACATGTTTTATTATCGCCTGTTAATTTCACGCCAATTGGACATGCGCAACGTGTTGTTGGAATTGATGTCGATGGAATTTCCTCAAGTGGACTTAATAAGCACATGTGTGAACATCCACCGTTATTTTTCCCACAAGGGTTACGAATGTTCTTTCGATTACGATGAAACACGCGTATATCCATCAAATCACTTGTCTCAGTTATGATTGACTTCCTTTCACGTCCAGTATTTTTATCAGCCATTATTACACTTTGTAAATCCCAATCAGATATGAAGACATATCGATCATAGATATCGATGCCAAATGGATGCTGCAGACCATCAGCAATTAATCGATTCCTTCCAGTTCCATCAAAATTGACAAATTCTAAAGCTTTAGTACCGGCGTCGACAAAGTATAGACGATTATTGGCATAATCAATTGTGATACCATTTGGATATTGTAGATTCTCAGATACAATCGGAGTTCTATGAGAACCATCCATTCCAGCACGTTCAATCAATGGAGTTTCACTCCAATCACTCCAAAACATTACACCTTGTAATGGATGGACGACAATATCACGTGGCTTGAGTAAATTTTGCCAGACAAGAAGAGCTCGTTGATGACCATCAATAGAAGCAACTTCAATTCGACTTGTTCCTGCGTCTGTCCAATACAATTTATTAGTTATCCAATCAAGAGCCAACCCAGCAGGAGAAACAAGCCCATCCTGAATGACTGTTTCTTGATTGCTTCCATTCAAGAATGCTCGATTAATTGTACTTTTACCGACATCACTCCAATAAATCCTGTCAGTTCTGCTACACCAATCAAGAGCAACTGTTGACTTCAAATTATCAAGTGGAATATTGTTATCAACTTCCTTAGGATTTCGTGACTCTAATTGCTTTATTCGAATATCCTTCTTTCTAGCCAATATAAGCAATCTATCTGGAACTGTTGTGCATGTCTTCTGATCATCAAGCAATGTCAATCCAATTGGACATGCACATCGTCGAGAATTACGGTTTGGTAAGCATAAATGAGAGCATCCACCTTTTAACTTCTTTCGATCTTCAGCACATCGATTTTCAAATTTAGGCTGACGAGCTTTGTGGTAACTATGAATATCCATTGGGAAGTGTAGTCCTTCATGAACATGACGAAAGTTCTTTCCTGTTACTTTGTTGGCTGATGAAATTGTCTTTGTATGCCTGATTGGAATAAAATAAGATTTAAAATTCTAGCTTGGATTCTTTGTAATAAAGAAGGTATCAGTCAGCAAACCACGAGTATCTACTCACCAATCTGTCCAAAACAAGTTATCCTCAAAGATTGTAAGTGCAAATGGATGAGGTAAGTTGTTGCTTAAAATTTTCTTTCGATCAGTTCCATCAAGACGAGAATTCTCAATGACATGATGTTTAGCATCTGCCCAAAAGATTCTATCTGTTGCAAAGTCTAATGCTAAGCCTGTAAAAAATATGAATATTAAGTTTTATGTAAACTAGCTGGTCAAATAAATCCTTACCATTAGGCCAGTAAATTCCATCATTAGTAATGGCAGTTCGTTCACTGCCATCCATGAATGCTCGTTCGATTTTTGCATTTGGACCCCAGTCACTCCAAAAAACGAAGCTGGAAATGATCAAAAATTTAGTTGACATCCTAAAAGCTGAATAAAGTTGAACTTACTATTTTCCAGGATGTACAACTATAGCTCGTGGTTTGTCCAAATCATTTGCTGCCAAAACAGCACGAAGTTTTCCATCGTATGTAGATACTTCAACTCTTCGTGTACCTGAGTCAGTCCAAAATATAAGCTCGTGTACCCAATCGACTGAGAGTCCTCCAGGACTTTCTAAGCCTGTTAAGTAATAAAATTTAAAACCATTACTAAAAAATCAATTCTTAACTTCATACCCCATTTGATGACATCCTTAACATTCGTTCCATTGATGAATGACTGCTTAATTACATCAGCAGAAACATCAGTCCAAAATAGTAAATCCTTTTCAAAATGATAGTCAAGGGCGATGGCATTTGGAAGGCCTTTGATGATTGACGTATATTGATTGTTACTTAAAGTCACTTGACGAATGTCACCTCGATTTGCCATAATCAGTTTTACAGCACCTCCAAGTGCCTTGCATGTTCTTAGATCAGGTCGTAAGACATAACCAGTGATGCATCCACAGCTATTGTGAATGAAATAAAATTAGAAATTATTAGGGAAGAAGTAATAGAATTAAAACCTACATGAAGCTTCCAATGGTATTGTTGCATGTCTGGCTGCACGGATTATTTGTGAATTCACACTCATTGATGTCATTACACGTGTATCCATCAGCTGCCAACAAATATCCAACTTTACAAGAACATTCTTCTTTTCCATTGACTGAATTTGTTGCACATAGCTGTTGACATTTTGTATTGTCTGAACACGGGTGAATTTTAGGACAATTTTCTTCATCTTCACCTTGTATGCAATCCTTATGTCCATCACAAATGTGCTTCTGACTCACGCAATAATTTTGTCTTCTTTCTCGTGGCGAAATGATTTTCGAAGGACATGAAAATTGTCCAACATCGCATTTTACATCGCAATCTGCTTCATCCTCGCCACGCTTACAATCTGATGTACCATCACATACCCAAGATTTCAAGATACATCGACTATCCTTGCAAGTATATTCATCATCATTGCATTCACGATTGTTATTTCCAATGTCACTGCAATCTTTCTCATCTTCACCACTGTCACAATCTTGTTCCTGATCACATTTCCATCTGAGTGGTATGCAACGTCCATCATCACATTTAAATTCATTTGATGTACAGCTGATGGATTTCTTTGGACAATTTTCCTCGTCTGACCAGTCACCACAGTCATTATCGCTGTAAGTTAAAGGAAATGAGTAAGTAATTGCCTTAAAAATATTAAGACATGATTCTTACCCATCACAACGGAAGCGCTGAAGAATACAACGACCACCAGGACCACCCATTCCTCCCAATAGTCCTTTACATTTAAATTCACCCTCTGGACAATTTGGAAGTGGAAAGTCGCAGTTCATCTCATCACTGTTATCTTCACAATCTTGTTCTCCATCGCATTTAAATGCCAAAGATATGCAGCTATCATCCAAGCACTGGAATTCATCATTCGTGCAACTGAAATTAAAAAGAGAGAAAATTATCATCTGGAAGCTGAGAGATTGGAACTGAGAGTAAAATTGAGAGTAAAGACAACAAGAAAAAAAAATCTTCATTGCTTCTGTCGAAATCTATTGAGCCGAGTGGGCGCTCTCTCTCATCATAATATGCGCCGTAAAATGTATCAATGATTTTCATTCATGCTTTTCATTTTCGCATAAAATTAGATAGAGATTTAGTGACGAAAAAAAAAGGAGAAAAAAAACACACACAAAACAACGGGGCGGCAGTATGGAAAAGCAACAATAACAGAAAATAGATGCCACCTACGCATCTTTGACATTGAAAAAAATAAGAGAATCGAAAGGAATGAGATAAGAAATGGCAATTGAGGTCGTAGAGGAGGAAGATAACAATGAAAGAATTAGATGATGAATCGAAAAGATTCATATTTGCCGCAAAAACTTAATGAATGAGGAGTTTTTACCACGTTACCACGTTTTTCTTAACTTGCTTTCTTGTCTGTTTGATTGATTGTCAGCAAAATTTTCAAATTTTATAATCGATTTTTCGACCACTTCTACTCATCCAATCGAGCTGAAATTTTTTACACTTGTGTATTCTGGATGACAATACAATATTTAATCATTTATATGTATTGAAAATGCATGGTTGAATTTTAATTAAATATTGAAAGTTAAATAAGGAGAAAAGAATCCAACATCAATGATGCATGTGTCTTATTTGCTTCATGCATCATGTCTTAAATGATGAACGTAATCTTAAATGATTATTATTTCATTAATTAATATTGTCAATTAATAATTTCATTACTTAAAAGCTGTTTTGTAATGAAATCTGATCATAAAATACTTTTTTCCACGGAACTTCAAAGCGAAAATTTAAATTTCAAAATAACGGTCAAAACGAAAAAAAAACAAGGGGGTCTTCAATATTAAAAATTGTTCAATATTTTAAAAAAATCACGAAAAATACAACAGAACATCGAAATATCAATTAGTTAATAATTGTATATGAACATTTAATCAATAATGTTTATACTATTTATTTCTGTTTTATAAATATTGCACTGAAAATCACATTTTATTTAAAGGGTAAATTTTTTGAAAAGTGGACTCCCTTTGCTGTAAACAAAATTAAATCTCATTTTGAAAATTAATTAAATTAATTGTTGTTTTGTGTTTAGTGACTGAAATTGTGACTAAATCTAATTTAAAGGACATAAATATTTACTGGATCTTCATTTAGAGGACATAAAAAGTTGCTGGATCCTGTTTGATGGACAAGTATGATTACTGCATATCATTCGTACATAAATGCTCACTGGATCTCATTTTATGTTCATAAATGCTCACTGAATCTCATTATATGATCATGAATGCTTATATAAATGCTCACTGGATCTCAATTTATAATCATAAATGCTCACTGGATCTCATTTTATGTTCATGATCCTCATTATATGATCATGAATGCTTACTTGATCTTATTTTTTGGTCATTAATGCTTGCTGGATCTCAATTTATGATCTTAAATGCTCACTGGATCTCATTTTATGATCATAAATGCTCACTGGATCTTATTTTTTTGTTCATGAATGGTAACTGGATCTCGTTATATGATCATGAATGCTGATTAAATCTCATTTTATGTATAGTTAGAAGATTTTATTTAAAACCGAAGGTTTGAACGGAATGAAGCGAAGCGAAGTGGAGTTCGACACTCATGTAATCTATAATAGTCGAACGGAACGAAGCGAAGCGAAGTGGAGTTCGACACTCCTGTAATCTATAACAGTCGAACGGAACGAAGCGAAGTGGAGTTCGACACTCATGTAATCTATGAAAGTCGAACGGAATGAAGCGAAGCGAAGTGGAGTTCGACATTCCTGTAATCTATAACAGTCGAACGGAACGAAGCGAAGCGAAGTGGACTCCTGTAATCTATAATAGTCGAACGGAACGAAGCGAAGCGAAGTGGAGTTCGACACTCATGTAATCTATGAAAGTCGAACGGAATGAAGCGAAGCAAAGTGGAGTTCGACATTCCTGTAATCTATAACAGTCGAACGGAACGAAGCGAAGCGAAGTGGACTCCTGTAATCTATAATAGTCGAACGGAACGAAGCGAAGCGAAGTGGAGTTCGACACTCCTGTAATCTATAACAGTCGAACGGAACGAAGCGAAGTGGAGTTCGACACTTCTGTAATCTATAACAGTCGAACGGAACGAAGCGAAGCGAAGTGGAGTTCGACATTACTGTAATCTATAATAGTCGAACGGAACGAAGCGAAGCGAAGTGGAGTTCGACACTCCTGTAATCTATAACAGTCGAACGGAACGAAGCGAAGCGAAGTGGAGTTCGACACTCATGTAATCTATAATAGTCGAATGGAACGAAGCGAAGCGAAGTGGAGTTCGACATTCCTGTAATCTATGAAAGTCGAACGGAACGAAGCGAAGCGAAGTGGAGTTCGACACTTCTGTAATCTATAACAGTCGAACGGAACGAAGCGAAGTGGAGTTCGACACTCATGTAATCTATGAAAGTCGAACGGAATGAAGCGAAGCGAAGTGGAGTTCGACATTCCTGTAATCTATAACAGTCGAACGGAACGAAGCGAAGCGAAGTGGACTCCTGTAATCTATAATAGTCGAACGGAACGAAGCGAAGCGAAGTGGAGTTCGACACTCCTGTAATCTATAACAGTCGAACGGAACGAAGCGAAGCGAAGTGGAGTTCGACACTCCTGTAATCTATAACAGTCGAACGGAACAAAGCGAAGCGAAGTGGAGTTCGACACTTCTGTAATCTATAACAGTCGAACGGAACGAAGCGAAGCGAAGTGGAGTTCGACACTCCTGTAACCTATGAAAGTCGAACGGAACGAAGCGAAGCGAAGTGGAGTTCGACACTCCTGTAATCTATGAAAGTCGAAAGGAACGAAGTGAAGCGAAGTGGAGTTCGACACTTCTGTAATCTATAATAGTCGATTGCAGATTTTGGATTCATAAGGCAAAATGAAGCTCAAAAATTTTTAAAACCTGAACAAAGTGAAGTGAAAAATTTTCATAATACGTCCCCAGACTTTGGATTCATAAAGTAAAATGTGAAAAGTTTCGAGCGAAGCGCGAACACATGAAGTTTTCATAACCATTCCTAACCACTTTGGATCCATGAGGCAATGCAGAAATTTTTTGTCGGATTTTGTAATGAAAAATTTCACTGTAATTTTTCCTTTTACAAAAAGATCAAGTTTTAAATATATGAAAAAAAATTTATGAATATATATATATATATATATATATATATATATATATATATATATATATATGTTTTTATTTTTTGCTTTACCTATAACACTACAAATTAGAAAATAAAGACTTTATAAAACAAACTTTTTAAAAAACCACGTTTTTCGCGTGGACTAAACAGTAGAAAATCACTTTTTCTTGGATTAAATATAATTTTCTTAAAAATATTAAAAATTTCAAAATTTTACTATTGGTTCCAATCGCATATGACCCAGTACACCTTGATGTTATCGTATACTTTGACAACCAAAAAACGTGGGCGTATTACTGGTCTGAAAAATTTCAATGCAATTTAGAAACTTCAATTTATATATTTCTTCTTTAATACGCCCACGTTTTTTGGTTGTCAAAGTATACGATAACATCAAGGTGTACTGGGTCATATGCGATTGGAACCAATAGTAAAATTTTGAAATTTTTAATATTTTTAAGAAAATTATATTTAATCCAAGAAAAAGTTATTTTCTACTTTTTAGTCCACGCGAAAAACGTGGTTTTTTAAAAAGTTTTTTTTATAAAGTATTTTTTTAAGCTGTTTTAATTCATCTTTATGAGAATCGCCTACGAATTTTGATATTTGATATCCATTAAGCTTAATTTTTTGGGGGGCTTTTCGAGAGGATTCACTTTTATTGAATTGTAATTGTTTTTTTTAGGATTCTTAGAATTTTAGGAAATGATGTAGGATGATGAGTATGAATGTTGTTTGGAATAAGATAAAATGATTTAATGAAATTCTTTAAAAGTGAAAAAATCTTGACTAAACCCAACCTTCATCTCTATTTAACAACAATTAAAATCTTAAAACCTTCAACTTCATCACCCACAAAACTTAATTCCACCAACATTTTTTTCTTCTCTTGAATTTTACGTAGTCCCAAAATACTTCTATAATGCACGTATCCAACTATAATAAAATAATAATTTTATCTACAATGTCATATAAACTCCATGGAAAAGGAAAAAAAATATCAGAAAAATGACAATCAATTTTCCCACATCTATGAAAATCAAGGCTAATAAAATATTTCATACTGAGAGAGTTCAATCGAACGATATTTCCTTTTTGTTCGTAGAAACTCCCGCATAGAGATTTATATTTCTTATTACTCATTTAATGCATTTTCTTGGTAGAAATTGTTATAAACTGCTGGTGGTTGGTCTTTGTGTCTTTGTTTGAGCTGGAGTGTTTTAAAGATTTTTTTGATTGTTAGGATTTTAATACTTATTGAAACTTCCAAAGTCTTTTGCTATATATTTGATATAAAATGTCTTAAATTAGCTTGGTACTAAAATTAATAAAAATTTTAGATTTCAAAATTTTGAACAATGACAAAATTTATGTCCGCAATCTTAAAAATTACATGAAATTTTAAATTTTCTAAATCAAATTTCAATTCTTTAAAAAATGCGCTAAAAAAAGCAAATTTCGCATTACAATAGACTATTGTAATTTTTTGATATGTTTTTCCATAAATAAGCCCACAGTAAGATCAATTATTCTTCACCCCTTCTTCTTTACATTCTCATTATCTTCATCATCGAAAGTAATTAATGAAAAGGAGAGAGAAAATATAAACTTTTCTATCATCATGCGGTAGGACGTATTAAAATAATAAAAATAATAATAAATCAAAAATGAATGAAAATTTAGTAAATTATTGATTTTCATCATCTTTTTCAAGTTCATCAATTCCCTCCAATAATTAATAACACATTGAAGTGTTATACAAACTTACGTTCTTGTACAATTTGATTCGTCAGATCCATCGCGACAATCATTGTCTCCATCTAAATGTGGAATGAGAAGAGAAAAAAAAATAGAGATAATTATAGAAAATGTTTATCAAGCATTAAGAAGTTATGTCAATTAATTGTACTGAATAAATAAATCTACATTTCATTTATTAATTACTATCTAGATATTCTGTTGACTTGACGACAAATAGTGAGAAGAACACGAGCATTTATATTATTTATGAATAAATAGGAATTTTAGTGAAATCTTCGTCGCAAAAAAGAGTTCTAAATTGTTCTAAAAATGACTCTTTTACTGCATTTTTTAAGCAGAATTTAATACTTTTCTTGAAATTTTATCTGATCTGACCTGAATATCAATTGATTAAAAAAAGTCAAACTTTAAATTCTTCATTTCATTCATTAATGATCATTGCAAAAGTAATTGAGTTTTGATAACTCCATAGATGTAGATGAACATCGTAATTTAATGGTTCAGTAAGTCCTATGTATGAAATTTTGATCTCTGCAAAAACTTTACTTTGGAATTTATTTTGAAGTATTTTTTTAAAGTTTGCAACGGTTATGAATTTTTAAAATATTTATTGTCATTAAGAACGTTTGTAAAAGAAATCTGATTTTTTTTTTTAATTTTCTGGTTTTTTCATTTTTTATTAATATCTCTGCTGAAGTAATTTATAGTTTGAAAATTCGAATTTTAGAGTCAATTTTCAGCAATTCACCAACTTCACTTGCACAAAAATTTCAAACCAATTTTCCTTTCTTTTAATTTCCATCAGTCTCCTCGTCTCTCAACTAAAAGAAGTCAACAAAACACATCAATTTGTTACAAAATTACTCACCGCACATCCATTCCTGAGGAACACACAATCCATTGTTGCACTCAAATTGATCATCTGAACAATTAGTTTTGGCTCCGCAATGTGTTTCGTCCGTAAAATCATTGCAATCGTCATCGCCATCTTTAAAAAATTTGAAAAAAAAAAAATATTTTCATTGTTATTGTTTGTTATTCAATCGAAAAGTTAGTGGAAAATGACTTTGAACTTTGATGGATTTTAAGAAAATTTATTGAAATTCCTTGAAATTTCAAGCTTTTGTTTTGGATTTTGTAGAATTTTCAGCCGACTGAACTAATGTGAATTCAATTAAATTAAGAGAAATTTGATAATTTTCCATGATGTTATGTGTCAAATCTGATAAGAATCTTCACATTCCAAAAAATCTAATGCTTATCATGATTGCCTTAAAATATCATAAAATGTAGATTTTTCATTCTAATCAAAAATATGCTAACACAAAAATTCTTTTAAATTCTAGAAATTTCCAGCAAATAAATCCTCACAACAAATCCAAGATCCACAAACCATATTATCACTGTAAACTTTTCCACATCCATAAAACTCACCGCACAGCCAATCTTCTTTAATACAAATGAACGTATATGGACACATAATATACTTCGACAAAGTATTTCCTTCACATTCACTCTTCATTTTCTTAATCATCTCCTCAGTTACTTCACATTCTTCTTCATCTTCAGCATCTGGTCCGCAGTCAATTTGACCATCACAATGTAAATCACTGTGAATGCATGAGCAACTTTTTGTACAGAAAAATTCAGTAGGGCCACATTTGAGATCACATTCAACGGATGGTGTTCCTGAGCTTTGATGATTACTTTCGAGTATTGCATCCTCCTCAAATATGATGTCTTCATTTTGTGAGAAAATTTTATCTTTACTAATGCCAATGCCGCCAAGGTATGATGAATCTTCACGTCTCGGACTGAATTGTGATCGTAATGGATCATTTACAGTTGGTACATGCATTGGTGTATTTTTTCCAAATCGCATATTTGGAAAGCTCGGTGGTCTGTGTGCTTCCTTAATTGGCGATATTTGAGCTGGATGATGAATAACCATAACACCATAATCTCCCTGATTCTCACGATGTAATCGATTCGTTATTTGTTGTTGCTTATCTCGATGAATTTTATTATTGAATGCATTCTCGTTCGTACTACGTAATGTTCCAGATCCATATGTATTTCGTGCAGCACCATTATAGTCATTCTTTCCAATATCCGGTAGATCAGTGACATCGTCACAAGTTACTGAAAAAAATTATTTAAAATTTTGTTAATATTTTGGAATTTCTTTTTTCATAATTTGTTAGAGATTTCGACAAGTAAGGAATATGTCGCAGTTATTGCAATGAAATTCGCCTACTCATCGAAAAATTCATCCATTATTCATAAAACTTTTTTTCCATGCCTTTCACAATTTTTTTTTTCATTTCTTTTCCTTTCAATCAAACGGCCTCGAGAAATAAAAGACTAAAGACTGGTTGGTGTATCATGTACTACATAGCGCATGCGCTAGACTCAAAAAAATTTTTTTGGTACAGAATCCCAAATCGATACTTCATCCGAGGAAGCATCAAGCATCCCACGGACAGAAAAAAATTTCTTTCTTTCTTTTGGATGAAAAAATGGATGATTTTTGCGTTTTAATTGCATTTATTTGTGGATATCTTACCTGATCCAATCGCATAAATTGACAGTAATGCTGTCGTTAAAACATAAAACATTCTTTGAGTGATCTTTATGTATTTCATTGAAAGCTTCGAATTTGAAGCTTTTTTTTTCTTGCGACGAAATTTTTTTAATTTTTTTTTTTTTACTGAATTTTAATTTTTAATCTTAGTTTTCTGTACAATAATAAATTAAGAGTTCTTTGTTGAGCAGCTTTTGGTTTATTTTTCAATAAATTCGATCCTTTCGATCGTTATTAGATAAAAATCTTCTCTTATATCCTTGTCGCATTATTAATCATTTAAATTAAATTTATTAATTAAATTTTCATCGGAAAATTTCCTTTTTTTGTATTTGTTGCACAAAATAAAGCTCAAAAGTTCACAAAACTTTTATAATTTCATGATAGACCAAATGAAAAAAAAGGATGTAGGGTGTGTTAAAAATTTTCTTCCTTTCACAACAACAACAATAATAAAATATATTTTTTAATCCTCAATTTTCAGCAATAAATTCAATATTTTTCGGACTTTTACTGCGTCATTTATCTCATAGACTTAAAAAGCAATAGTTTTTGATAAATTTTGCTAATTTTTCACAACTTTTTATCACTTTTAATAATTTTCTTCTTTTTTTATATCAAAATTTTCAATAGCTCGCAATCTTTTTCAATATTTCTTTTATTATTTCACAAACGCGATCCGAATGAGACTGAAGGTTGAGATGAAAATTTTTCATACTTTGCAAAAGATGCTTAACGAGTACTTTCCATTCAGAAGTATATATTCTCTATTTCGCTCTCATGCTCATAAAAGATTTTCACTCTCACATAATTTTTTTTTCTTTTTATTCCTCATCAAATTTCATTCATTGATGATTTTCAGCGACTGAGAATGGAAAGACTGTCTTTTTATTTTTATTTTGATGAATCATAAAAGTCATCACTTTCATGCCAATCGTGCTCGACTAACGAAAAATTGTGCCTGTAAAAAAATTATCTATGAAATTGACTTTTTTTTTTCTTCATGAATGACCGCATGAATGGCGGTCGTGTGACTTGTTTATTTACAAAAACATTTTTACGTTGCGTATTTCTCGCTCTTTATTTTTGACAGTTATTTACGGATGTTTTAATTACATTGGACGAGAAAAAAATATAATCTCATGCGTGCGGTGATTTTTTTACTTTCATTAAGAAAATGTCAAGGCAAATTAATTTAAAGTAAGAAAAAATTATGTGGTGATTAGTAGACGAATTTTTGTACTAAATTATTTATTTTTTTATCTTGTTCGATGATGATAACTGTTGATTCATATTCCAATGTATCCTAAAAGCTTCTCATTGGAAAGTTCAGCTTTTGCATTATGTCGAGCTTTTAAGGAAAAAGCAAAGTTTATGGTTCGTTTGAAATTTTTAACCGCTAAAAAACATCTTTGTTTCAGCAAATCACCTATTTTTCAAATTTTTAAAAAATTCTTGTGAGTGTCAAAAATATTTTAACGAATTTTTGCTGTAAAAAGAAATTTGAATTACCTAAGTCTAAATAAAATCAAAAAATGTTAAAAATTTATTTTTCTTTTTCTCATTTTTTTTATTTTCTTTATCGATTTTTTTTTCTTTGTTTTTAATTAATCTATTAATGTCTTTATTTTGTCTTATTAGTATTCTTCATATACTCTCATCGTTTAATTTTGTTTAGTTTTTTTTTCTCTTTTACATTTTGAACACTCTTCAAATAAGATTAAATTTTAATCAACTTGTAGTTCATTTCATATGTTTTCATCAAATTGTTAATTAATATTGATGAAATTTTTTTCTTCTTCAAGGCTCAAGTTTGTCATTTTTTTCTAGATTTAATTTTGATAAAGCCTTTAGTTTTGGTCGAAACAATTTTTACGATTTTCATCAGTTGTTGTTTATTCTTACAAACATTTCAGAATTGACTGCATCTTGTGTACATTTCTCATTGATTTGGGGGATAGTTTAGGTTTTGTGCTATTTTTGTCTACATTAATCATAAAACAGGAGTTTTGAGTAAGAATTAAAAGTCAAAAATTTGATTGATGTATGACAGATGCTGAATTAAGTAAAAGAAAATTTTTTAACAAATTTTATGAGTTGTAAATTTTATTTTTAAGAAAATTATTGTAGGATGATGATCATCATTTTGGGTTTATTGCTGTTACTTATGTCTCTTATTAAATTAAATCTTTCAAATAATAAAGCAGAACAATTTTTCGATAGATTCTAAGAAGCTCTTTAAAAGATATTTGTGGTTTAATTACTTTTTTTTATTGGTTTTGAAAATTTATTTTGCTTTTGCCTGTGCTCAAAATTAGGTTTCTTGCATACATAAATTCTTTTTTCAAAATTTTTTGTTTTTTTTTTGTCAATATAATGTTTTTCTTTATTCTTGTTTAAGGTCATTCAAATCATCTGCTTTACCGACTTTTTTTTAAGAAGAAAAAAAATTGATAAAAATTCAAACGAATATATTAACCCAAGGGAATAACTATGGTACCTAATTAATTTACGTTTAATTCTTTAGGTAATTCATAAATGCATTTCAAGCACATATTGAAGAGTTTTTTGAAATGTTTGAAATTTAAAAAGAAATGATCGAACCCTGATTTCCATTTTGAATAAATACGAGCTAAGTTACTTCAATTGTTAGAAAAATGGACTAAGAATGACGATAAACTTATTTTGAACTGATAATTATTCTTTAAATAAAGACTCTTTGTATTAAAATATAAATAAAATATCGTTTCTATCAATTTGAATCCGATAATAGCCTAAAATTCATTTTTTACTACAAAATTTTTTATCTTCGCATACATTTGTGCTCAATTCATAAATTCATAAAACATTCTCATGATTATTTCGTTAATACTTGGGTAGGTATTTTGATTCTATTTTATATAAAAATGAGAGGAAAAACAATTCCATTGATTTGGATTATTCAATAATTCTACGTCTTTAATTTTGAATGTCTACAAATATGTTTTTTACGATTAAACGAGAGTCAATTTAGAACATAAATTTTAAGGTAATCCGAGATATTTTGGAGGTCTGTGGACGATTCTAGTGATTATCGGATCACTAAATTTTAGCAGAATTTCGAAAATATAATTTTTTTCTTCTTCCTCGTTTCACAAACCTTGATCACATTTATCACTCGAGGACGTAGAATACCCAATATCCAACATTAAATGCTAAAAATGATACAGGAAAAATTACTCTAGAATATTTATCGATGATGTTGACATCCTTAATTTTTGGAATTGATGCACGAATGACTGATGCACCTCGTTTCAAAGCATGCAGCATTTTAGGACGGTGATTATTTTTTGCTGCACGATGTCGTAGACCGCTACGAATAGATGATGATGCCGATGCACCATACGTTCGAGTAATTCGAAAACTAGGTGGAAATTTTGCTAAGTCAAGATTGTCTGACGCACCACTTTGATAGTGTCGATTCCTTAGTGATGCTATTGGTGACATCCTAATATCCTGTAATTCTATTATATCTTCATGTGTATTTGATGATGAATGACTATGATGACTGTGATGACTATGATGATGACTATCTGATCTAACTGGAAATATATTGGATGTATAGACAGTCAGTAACAGTTTTATTCAATTCAGTGCAATCTACGGATCTAACGGAGGTAATTTGGAACTTAATCAGGCTTATACTTACTTGTAATCTTCTTTTCACTTCCCTTTTTACTTTTACTTTTCTTTTTGGCTCTTTTACCCCAATATGTATAATTTACAGCTGCATATTCTAACAATGCCGCAAACACAAACACAAAACTCATTACAAGATAAATATCAATTGCTTTTACATAGGAAATTCTCGGCAGTGAACTTCTAACACCTGTACTAATTGTTGTCATTGTTAAAACGGTCGTGATACCTAGAAAAAGAAATGATTCATGATTATGGTCATAAAAAATGAGCGATAAGAGGATATAGACATAGTAAGAAGTATAATTCAATTTACCTAATGCAACTCGAGCTGATGTTGCCTCATGATTTATCCAAAATGACACCCACGAGAGCATAACGATCAATATGCTTGGCAGATAAGTTTGAAAAATAAAATATCCTATATTTCTTTGTAGTTTAAATGACAATGATAGTCGTTGATATACACCCGTCGCTAGTTTCTCCTGTCATCATTAAAAAAGTCATCAAGAACATACATTATGCCGCTAAAGCAATTAATATCAACTTTTTACCTTCCTGTCATTCGTTTCATAACCCATAATTGTAAATTGTGGCAATTCAGCATCCTCAACACCACGAATTGGGGTATTACGCCAATACATAACAACATCTGATACCGTATAACCATCTATGGTGTGGAAAATAAAACATAAATAAATATGTAGCTGATGGAAGTAAGAAAATTTTAGATGACTATACATAAAGCGCATTTGAATTACTAGACACTAAATAAGTGTACATTAGACTCAATTGAATCCCCAACTCAAAATGCTTCCATATTCTATTCCTATTTCAAAATATAAAGTACAAGAGAATAATGTATGGCACTTACAGCTCTCAATTTCCACCGTACAATTTTGTGAATCGAGTGGATAATAATGGAGGTCCATCATACATGCTAATGTTGTTGTAAATCTCATACCATATGTAACAGATCCATCACCTTTGAATGATATACAGTAGGAAAAAGGAACAAGTCTTATGTAATATGAATTTTATGACAAAAATAAATAATAAAGTATACGTACCTGATAATCTAACCAATTTATTTCTTTCAGTGACATCATGAAGGAAGCTTTAAGAAAGAGAAAGATCCATTCAGTACAAAATTGAATGGAACTGAGAGACATAATTAGCTCACCTATTTTTGTCGTTAGCGAAAAAAGTATCTGGCACCCAAATTTTTTCAGCAAAGTCACCTGACAATGTTATCGTGTCTTTTGTATCATCCTCATCATCACTTATTGACATATATTCACTTTCATCAAAGCTATCTCCCTCTTGTGAATATGCATTAAATGCTAATCTCTCATCACGCCAATATTGATTTAAGTACATTGTTATTGTGTAATCCTTAAAGTGAAAAATTAATTGATTGTTAATAATAGTAAGGATGGTGAGGATGTAATATGTTTTCATGGTCGATCGAATAATTTTACTTTTTGGTTGTTGATGAAAAACTGTGTTTTTATATGAAAATGTAGTTTTTGCATCTTTTATTTAATAAGAACAATTTATAATTGATGCAAAAGTTTCTGCATCACATTTTATTGATATAAAAGCTTTTGCATTAAATTTTATTTATTCAAAAGTTTTGAAATACATTTTATTGATGCAAAAGCTTCTGCATCACTTATTAAATGATGCAGAAGTTTCGCATCTTCTAGGTGATAACTGGTGATAACTAACATTTTCAACTCTATTATAAGTTTAATCTTTAAATTGTTTTATTTTCAAACAGAAAACCCATAAATAGTCTTAAGTAAACCCATAACTTTAAATCCCCAAATCAATATTTTTCTTACCATATTGACTTCTGAAATTGCATCAAAACTAGCTAAAAAACACAAAAGAAATTTATATTCAATTAAAATTTTGCTTAGCAATCAAAAATTTTCTAAAAAGAAAATTCTTCTTCTCAATCTTACCTACTGTCAAATCCATTCCAACATGCAATGGCGAACCTTTTATAGAAAGGAAAACATGAAAATTGAATTTTTAGTTTGAAAGAAAGGAGAAAAAAAATGATTTCCATAAAAATTCAAAAGCCATTTTAAATTCATACATAAATGCACATGCTTATGAAAATCTTAGTTGCATAAAAATTTAGTATGCAATGCGCTCTGTCATATGATAATTTAAGAAAATGCATACGAACTGGTTTTAATTATTTTATAATGGAGATTTTAATGAGTTTCATAGAGGAAGGTTTTAGCAGATGAAAGTTGAATCACGAAAGTTCCTCGCTGTGCATTCTGATAAGAATATTAATAAGCGCTTTGGATGTTGAGATTTTTATGTATGAAGCATTGAAGTTTTCTTCTTTTTGAGATGTAAAGTTTGTGCGTCAATTTTAGGTGATGCGAAAAATTTACTTTTTATGAAAGAGGTGGAAAGCATAAATTTGATTCAAAATAATTTTTAAAATTGACCAGTTTTTAAAAGCTTTTTTCTGTTCAAAAATACAAACTTCATGAAGAATTAGGGTTCATTGCCAAATTATTTATGGAAGCAGACCTCAAAATTGCATTAAATAAATCATATTTTTTTTCTCACAATCAATGGACGCATCTTTATGCTCATTTTAATATTAAAGCATCTGACTAATATTCAAGAATTTTTTTCTCATTTGCATGAATTACGTGAGCCATTAAGCATGATAATACTGAGCCAAGATTTTTTTTAATTTAAGAAAACATAATGAGAAACTTTGAGGTGAGGTATAAGTCATATACATGCTTTGAATTAATGTGACATGTGCAGCAAAAGTTTTTGTTCTTCTTATTTTATGATATTGAAAGTCTCAAAATATTTGATTAAGAATCTTCATAAAATATCTAAAAACTTTGATATTTTCACTCATCTTACCTCCAAAATTCGGCCTCAATCTTATGTCATATCCTTCGAGTATTCTTGCAATCGTTTGCGTAACATTCTCTAAACGACTTGCTGCCATCATTTTCTGCTCGCTGTGTTGGATGAAATATGAAGGGGGAGGAAAAAAAACATTAAAATTGAATGAATAATGTGTTGATGTTGTAATGTGAGAAAAATTTATTAAGTGAAAATTATGCATGCAAATTGCTTTTAAATAATCATTATTATCAATAAAACATCAATTTGCATCACTTTGATCCAGAGATGGTTTTTTGTTAAGGTTCGAAAGTTTGTAAATAATTGTAGATTTTTATTCCCAAAAAGTCTGTTGAATTTTAAAAAATACTTGAAATTTATGAGACCACCTTCAACATATAATAGTGCATATTAAGCGACAAATAACAACAATCCAGTAAAAGGCAATTATAATCAACAATATAAAACAGACACACTCATTCATGCGTAATTTATTGACTTTAAATTACTCATTCAATCCACAAGATCTACATAATTTAATTACATTACAGCAATTTATTCTCAGACTTTAAAGCAAAAATTTTTACACTCATCACCAATGGGAAAAAAATTCATTGAAAAAACTTGCTCGTCAGATACATACAAAAAAAAAAAAAAAACAGAATCTTTCTTCATAGTCTCGCAAAGCCTACCCAAACACAAAAGCCCACAATGTGCAAAGCTTCACGCTTCATTTACTTGTCGGATAAATGAGCTGCCATTTAACACAAAATGTGATTAATGATTTTTTCACTTCTTCTTGTTTTAGTGTCCATGACTTGATAAAATCTGCGGAAAATATAAAACAATTGTCGATTTAATTCACTCGTAAAATTTGATTTGAATAGCTTCGTGATTCTTTAAATCTTGATTGGATTTGCAGACAATTTTTTTGTCATTTTAAAGCTGAAAAAACTCAATCGATGATTGAATTCTCACGTGGAATAACAATTTTTTTTTATCGAGATTTGTTATTTACAGCTATACGATTTCCACAAATAATTCTTTTTCTGATGACTATGCAGCATGAAATGCTTTTTATTTTAGAGAAAAAATATGGTAGGTGTTTTTGTGACTTAAATTATTGTATTTTATCTAGCGATTCCTAAATAGCAATAAATTAACGGTAAAATAAAATTTGAATATTCTGGTTTGCAAAACATAGATCAACATAAGTTAATTTCCCCTTTATAGTCAACAAATCAAATTTTTTACATTAAACAATTTACTTTAATTTAATTATTAGACATTAATCAATTCAAATAAATAATAAAATGATTCTGCAAATTAGATCTTACCTGCTGTAGCCATAAATCAAAATTCTACATTTATTCTTGATCAAACATTCATAGACTTTAGTGATAAATTTTCGAGTCACTGGAATTTCTATTAATTACGTCTACATTGAAATCAATCTGCATACATTATAGACATTTCAATAATCCTTCAATAAATATATTCATGAGATATTTCATATAAATCTGAATAAAAAATATTGATTTAAGCTTTTGCTTATTTTTCATACACAACCAGAAATCATTCAACTGATATTTTGAGAATATGAATTTGTGTATCGAGTAGATATTAATTGAAACATAATAAATTGATCAAAACTCTTGTCAATAAATCTATTCTTACCTTTGTTTAACTGAAAATCCGAATAAGAAGCAATGTGCGATGAGAAGAATTTGCAAAATCCACATATTGAAATTTTACTCGTTATCTCAATTTTATATGAATATGACAAGTCGGTTAATTTATTATGTTAATATTTTATAAACTATTTTACTAATTCCATTGAACATAATTTTTAATTAGTTTACTATAGTTCACTTTATAATATCATAATTTTTCACTTTTAATTAGCATTATAAATTCAATTACTTTATTTTTTTAGATTTTTGATTTATGTTACTTCCACTTTAAAATTTTCCTTTTCCATTGTGTATATAACATTTATGGAGAAAATTAAGTTATTTTTTTTTATAATTATTTATCCTTGACTATCGCTCAGCATATGATGGCTTTGGTACAAAAATTATCCGTCTATAAATAGAAGCATTGTTAATGAATAAATGATTTATAAAAGGACATGAGATTGTGTGACAAAAAATGGAGAAAAAGTGCGAGACAGAATTTTGATGAGGTTAAGAAATTGTTTGATGTTTGGTGGGAAGGACTATGATTTTTGATGAAAAATTAAAGCTTATTTTGTTTAACATGACTTGATTCTTTATTAAAATAAAATTTGCGTTTAAATTGTCATGGTTTTAATTTTTGAAAGACCTTTAAATTCGTCGAAAGCTTTCAACAAAATTTATTGATAACCTCGAATTTCTATATAAAAAAATATTTCAAAACTTTTAAATTAAGCTCATTAAAACTAAGCTTTGAGAATTTTTCTTTATAAAAATTAATGTCATCTTTAGAAGCGCTATGGAAATCAGCTGTTTATGAATTAATTTTCATAAAATTTTTTACGAAATTTATTCTTCATACATTTTCCATTATCATTAATTTGAATTAATAAGTTATTCAATAACAGTGATAGATTTTATATGTCTTTAAGCAATAATGGAAATTTCTAAGAATATGGAATGAGGTTGATTAATTAAAAGTTCAAAGTAAAATATTTTTCTTGGTTCTTATAAGATTGTTTCACTCTTGTCCTAGTTTTTAATGAAAAGCTCTTTGGGGTAAATCGTAAATCACGTCTCAAAAAATCTTAAAATCAGTTAAAATCTTTCTTTGATACAAAATTTTAATATTACATTATATAATATTTTTTTGCAAATGCCAGTATGAGAGTCCACAAATTTGCAAAATAAGATATTATTTATAGATGACCCTTGTAGGATCCCATGTCAAACTAATTCACTCAAATGAAAATTTATCAAAATATTTTTTCAAAATTTAATTTAATTTAATCAACTACTCAATTCCAAAATAATAATGAGATTATATCGTGAAAATTATCTGAAAAGCACTTACTAATCGACATGATTAAAATAAGCTCAATAACAGATCTCATAAAATTAATTAAACAATTCTCATGAAATAAAACTCATTAACAGTATAATTGATTCTCATCTTGTTGGCATTATTTTACGGAGACTACACTTCAATCAAATAATTTTTATTTTTCAATTAACTAAGTTTGACGGTAAAATGATTATTGAAATGCTTAAAAACAGCAGTGCAATAAAGACTTTTCAAGTTGTTGTACACATAATAATATAATAAAAAAAAAGTTTGGCATGGAAACAAAAACAGTTTCAATTGCATTTTTCTGTAATTTTTTAATCGCTTTGTTGCTTGTATCATCTCAGTATGGAGGGGATGGATTAGAGAAAGTTTTATAATTATAGAAATAATGAAGTGCATTTTGAGAAGCTACATGTTACGTAAAAATAGAGCAAAGCTTTTAATGTGCAGTTACGAGATGAGCCTGCATCTTAACCATGACACAAAAAAGTAGGAAATTACAAAGTGAATAAAAGCTTTAAAGGATATAACGACTAATAAATTCAAAGATAAATACTTGTAGGATGTGAAAGGAGAGGAACAGCAGGAAAGAACAGAGAATGGAAAAAAGGTCAAGAGACTGTGACATTGAAGTGGGTCTGTTACAAAAGAATGTAAGTGGAGATATTTGGTATCGTAATCATCATATTTCAACCCATATTAAATCTATTCATATGTTGATTGGAACGGTGGTAGAGGAAAGTATGACATAGAGTAACACTTTTTCTTTCCATTCCTTCAAAAATTCGTCATCGGAAGTTTTAATGAATATTTTGAATGTGCAATGTGAGGATTCCTGAATCGGAAAGTTCAATTTCATCTTTTTGTAAATTGATATCATTTGTCATTATTTTTCTGTTGGGAATTTGAAGACCTTTTCGTTGACAAAATTGATTTTTCTGTCTTTAATGTGAAGGCATTTATCATGCTTTTATGAATATTCAATCAATGATGAGTGAGACGGAGAGGGAGAAACTTTATAATTTTATTTTGTGTTTCTAACTTTTTATTTTAATAAATAGTTTAGAGCCTGAAGTCTTCTATTGAACTTCTTCAAGAACTTTAAATTCAATAAAAAGTCTAAAATTTACAATTTTCTTCAGTTAGCAATTTCAAAAATCAGAACATCGCTATACGGAAATATATTTATTCAAAAATTTTAAGTTATTTTAATTTTGAGGGGGGGGGGGGTGTCAATTTCCTACATTTGAATTCTTACACAATTTCACATTCATTCCAAAAACATCCAGTATCATTAAGTACTTTAAAATTTTCAATTAAGTTATTAAAGCACTTGATTGCCATTCATCAAAATCCTTTTTCAATCCCTTCTCATTCAAAATCCCGTAAAGTACGCAATTCATCATTCAACTCCTTTTTTGATGCAAATAAAATCTTTTATTTACATCCATTAGATTTTTTTTCAACTTCTTTTCACACAACAATAAAAGAAGATTGTTAAAAGCTGAACAAAAAAATAATAATTGCTTTTATGATTCTATTCCTGTGTATGTATATGCTGCAAACATAAAATTTAAATAAACAAAACGATTAAAATCGTTGAGTACAAAACAACTGCTAAGGAATTCATTATGGTGAAAAAAAAAAACACTTTTCCTGTTTCTCATCCTTTTCACATGCATAGTTATTTTATAAATGTGTATCAGACTCTCCTACACTTAATTCCATAAAATATAATTTTTCAAATGAGAAATGTGATGTAATTCAAATAAATGTGGTTTCATAGTAAATTTTTGTCAAAATGATAAAAATGCTCCGTGTGCTATGGGAATTATACAATTTAAGTGAATTGCTTTATGTATCCACACACATACATGAGTGTATACACACATGTCCATCTAACAATGATGAATGAGATTTTTCCTTAAAGATAATTATTTTATTTCAAACAAAAAAAAAAAAAAATCTTTCATTTTGAGGAAAACCACAGGAAAAAATTCATCCCATCCTATGGTATGGATTATATGTAGGATTAAAATGGAAAAGACAGAATGAAATGAATTGATACAATATGTATAGTCTTGTACCTTAAAGCAATTTTTAGCAAACTATTGGCATGTCAAAATCATTCTATTTCCCTTTCCCATTTTTCCCTTTTTCACTTCCATCCTCACAAAACTTCTTCATCAATTTACATTTTCAGTAAACCTAAATGTGTATTGATGCATACCACATATCATATTATATGTATATAGGATGAAAAAAGTTTAAGTTTAAATTTTTGCATATATACAAAAATATTTTTTTAAAAGTTTCGCAAATGTTGGTGACGAAGAGAAGGATGAGAGAATGAAGTGATCTAGAAGAGCTAATGTTCAAAATGAATATAAACAGGATTGTTAGTTCCTTGTTAAAACATGGTCATGTCTATTTTTTCTCATTACATCAAATTAAATAGTACGAATCTAAGAATTATGAGCGTTTAGCTCAAACTGACCCTAGTTCGTCAGACATTGTACTGATTCAAATCATTGGGAGTAAACGGTATGATTCATTAAACTAAAAATCATGTGAAAATACGTTTTGCCTCTTTATAAAACAAAATTCAAAATAACAACATTTTAGTAATCCTTTATTTCGTACAAAATGGCTGAAATGAGAAACACTTACCCTAATCCACAAAATTATTTAATTACTGAAAAACTCAGTTTAAGTTTGCAGAATGTAACTAAACTCCATCATGATAATAATAACACAATAACTAATGATACACCTAAAACCAAGACTATAATTATTCCAATCCTAAGTACAGACTGTCACAATCATTAAGAACTTCAACTACAACTTCCTTCATTAAACAAAACAAAGCTTCAATTGTCAAAACAACCAGCAAACACCTTCATTCCCTTTATTCTACGACACAATAAAGCATTTCAAAATAAAAGACGGAAGTGATATGTGAGTAACATCAATATAAAGTAAGTAGCGCAAAAAAAAATCCATTCAGCAATGACAAATAGGAGAAAGTAGAGAAGATAAAAAGTTTACATTATTTAAATGTATGCAATGGATGCTGGATGGAGGATAGATGAAGGAAAGGACACAAAAAACACGTACAATTATTGTATACAACTGTCGTCATATGGTTTAAGTAAAAGATAATAACATGCACATTATATACCATGTGAATGAATAGAAGTGAACGGAGTATGTAAATTATTATGTGATGTTGCATTTGTAGAATCGTGGATGCATACACTGTCACATGAAATCATGATAACTCAAACATCGTTTTCACTTCCACGTTCATTCTATTTTTCTTTCTTTCGTTCTTATTCTCTCACTCTATCCACTTCAACAAAAGCTTTTTGTCATTAAATTTAGGTCTGTAGAACATGTGCATTAAGTAGTGGCAAATGTACTCTGTATGTTCTTGCACATCTTCCGTGAATGTGAATCGGAAAAAGTTTTTTTAAAGTAAAGTTTTAAAATGGTTTGATGACATTTTGACTGGTTGGAAAGAGACTTGTTATGAATTATCCAGCTAGATATTGAATTACATAGATGCTAATTGCTCCTAAGATGATTTGTTATTAGACTAAGAAATTATTAATTTCTAGCTATACCAGTGTATATCTTTCAATTCAAGTCAGCAGACATCATACATTTTTTAAACAATATCCTCTAAAATTATGCGCTACAGACACCCAAACATAATAACCTCAAAAAATTTTTATTTTAATTTTCTCTCCTCTTTCTATGTACATGAAAAATAATATTCATGCTTTTCTTGGCAATGAATGGCTGTGTTTGAGAATTTGCATGTTATTCCTCCCATTTCTTTTTCCCTTGCATGTGATTATAATTATGCATATAAAAAAGTGTGAGATTTATGACACATTTAAAAATCATTGACATGAAGAGATTTCATGGTATTAGTTTGGTAGGTGTCTGAAGTGTCTTTTTTTTAAATCCACAAACTTTTTTTTTGTGCTCATTTGAATTCTTTTGATGCCATTTGTTTGAGCTTTTTTATGAGATTCTTGTTGAATATGGAAAATGTTCCCATTTGAATATGTGATCTGACTTGATTTCCTCTCGATATTTATGATGTTGTAAGTAAGTCTATAACAAATGGATGGATTAGTGGATATAAGTATGTGATACAATCTGATGGTAAAACTTAAAGAAAATAAATCTTTTCATGACTTGAGATAATGCCAAAAGATTATTGCCTTTATGAATGAAAATTTTGTCTTCATTATTATTGAAATTTTTTTTTAAATAATTCGAAGAGATGAGTTCATTATTGAATCCTTTCAATTTTAAATGAGCTTGTATTCTTATAACAAAATTAAAGAATATTGAACTTATTGTTCTGAAATTGGAAAGAAATTTTCATTGATTGAAAGGTTTCATCAATTTTGTGAACTAAAAAAGGATGCTAATCGACGAAAAAGATACAAAAAAATTATTTCTTGGTAGTTCTTTAAATTTTTTACTTGTGACCATTTCGATTTTTGTAAGACTTTAAATGATGCTTATCAGACCATTTATCAGCACCATAGCAGAGTCGTAGTTAAACATTAAGAGAGGGCAAAACTTTTTTGCATAATTCAATTTGAACGGGGGTTTATAATTTGAAATAAAAATTTTTCTTCACTAAATTTTTACATTCACTTCTATCTTATTAATCAATTAACTATAAAATCCAATAAATCAATGAAACTTTTTCAAATTGCCTTAATGTGTAATTTGAGTTTCCTTTACATCCAACATTATTTTCCTCACTACATTATTATAACTTTATAATGTCCATACTTAATGATAAAGATGTGAACAAGAAGAAATTAAATAAATTTTCATCACGTTAATATCAATTAAGTTCTCTTCTTTCGTCCGCTTTTACGTCACACAGCAAAAAAAGGAATTATATATTTTTGTAAGGAAAAAATTAAGAAGACCAAGTAAGAACTTTAAGATTGTTTAGTTCGTTTGAGAAGGGATTAGAAAGCTTGGTTCTTATTTAATCATTAAAATAGTTTTGTTGCAAATATTTTTTTAATGTCATTTAAAATTTTTTTAGCAATTGTTCCAAAAATACAAATTCCTTTCTTCCAATTCATTTCTTTTGAAGCCTAAAAATTAATTTTTACCGATCCTAATTAATGTAATTTAAGGACATTCTGACAAAACTTCAATTGCATCTCACACATTTTCCAATAAAGTCATGCTTAAAAATAAATGAATAGGAAGGAGAGATTGAAAGGAAATGGAAAGAGAATGAGATGGAGCAAGTAAAGGAGAAAGAGTTAATCCACTTAAAGTTTTCTTTTGTGTTTTTACTCTTTTTTGTGTGCCAGAAAAATTCTAAACCTTGAGTTTCTTTCTCATTTTTTTTTTTGCTTGCTTCGAGTCAAGTTGAATTACGCAAGAAAAAAAGACTTTTTTTTTTGAGGGAAGCAACACAAAAAAAAAAGTTTTTGATATCCTTCCAGAGATGAATGAAAAAGTCGAGCAGTCGAGTTCCCACGATGATGCTACTAAGCATGAAAAAAAGGATTGGATTAAAATTATTTCAAAGTTTCTCTCATTTCCTCCTTGTTTCTTGTCTTTTTAGCGCATTTTCCTCTTGGGAAAAGGACGCTATTATCCGCACTTTGTCTGTCTGTCCGTCCGTCCGTCTGTCTGTCTGTCATCGCATCTCCTCCTAGGGATTAAGCTTTTTTGATGCGGTTTTTGGCTTAAAATGTGTGTGACATGTCTGGCTACCATGTAACCAAAAATCAGCACGAATGGTCACTTCCTCTGCTGGAACCAGCGTAAAAAGTGCCAAAAATGCCATTTCTTTGTATGTGTTAGTGTGGTCGAATGCACTAAAATGTTGACTTTTCAAAACCTTAGCTGTCCTCGGTTCGAATCCCACCGATGGCAAAAATTTTTTTTTACTTTTTTTGATACTTTTTTGATTTCTAATGACATATAATATTAAATCATGTCATAATTTTCCATTTTCACAATTTTCCCGAGTTTTTCCGACGATTTTTGTTAAAATTTTCAATATTTTCATACAATTTTCATAGATAATTACTTTTTTTTATATATATTTTTTTTTTTGATATTTTATTTAGTTTTTAGTTTTATATTTTCATGGATTTTTCATAATTTTTCCGGAAAATTTTGTGAAAATTGTAAAATAATTCACTTTAATTAAAAAAAACTCATCAATATAAATAATCAAATTGTCACATTGTAATTTTTAAAAAAAGAACAGCAGTGGCGTAAGTATTAGAGCGCACGAGTACTACCGTGGGGTCTAAGGTTCGATCCTAGCTCCCGGCATGTTATTTTGTGCTTTTTTTACGCTCTTTTTTACTTTTTTGATTTCTTATGACATATAATATTTATTTATGTCATAATTTTTCATTTTCATGAATTTTCTAAGTTTTTCCGAGCATTTTTTTAAAAATTTTTAATATTTTCATATATTTTTCTGAAAAAAGTGATTTTTTTTTAAATTTTTTATATTTTAGCTGTTAAATTTTCCATTTTCCTAGATTTTCATAATTTTTCCGAGAAGTTTTGTATAAATTATAAAAATTTACATTTATATAAAAAATCTCATCAATATAAATAACTAAAATGTCACGTTAACACTTTATAAAAAAGAGCATCAGTGGCGTAAGTGGTAGAGCGCGCGACTCCTATCATGAGAGTCAAGGGTTCAAACCTAGCACGTGACCAAATACTTTTTTACTTTTTTTTTAATTCTATGTTGCATAATGTTTTTCATCCATTTTTTTTTCTTTTTTGTCAATTTTAAATTTTTGAATAAATAAAGAATGGTTATAGTTAAATATTTGGCTTTGTACTTTTGGGGTTTTAATTCTTTGTGTATTTACTGATCGCGGAAAATGCGCTTTCGTCGGTCACGAGTGACCACCGTTATACTTGTTTTTTTTTGTTAATGAATGGAATAGATTCAAAATATGCACTTTATGACTTTCCTTTATGTAACCTCAATCCTTTAACCGCAACACAGAACACACATTTAAGATCATTCAAATTTTCAACATTTATAGATTTTTAACAAGCACTGAAAATTTGTTTCACAATTTTTCACATAAATTGACACGATTTGACAAGTCAGCATAATTTCATGCTGTGACTCGTCCCCCAACAAGTTGTCAATTAATTTCTATTCCAAATTTAAAGTTCCATTAATCATTGTTGCTTTGGATTTGAATATTTCTCAAAAATTACTGATAACGGAATGAAGCATGCACTCAACTGCCGTCTTCCTTTACAATACGATTATTGTCAATTGATTGCTATACAATTCACTAAACACGCACTTGAACGACATGTCTTTTGAGGAAGTTCTTCTCACTTCCTTTTGCTCTTTAAATTTTTTTTTTCGCTTCTCCCTTTTACTTCCGTTTCACTTAATTTTTTTTTCACTTTAATTTCTTTTTTTGCTCAACATATAGGCAGATAGATGTACTTGTACAAAAGGAAATGATGCTGTATGTAAATATATCTATAGGTTGTAAATATGTTGAAATTTATGAAGCCGCGGCGCGAGATGAGACAGCATCAGTTATGTATCACAACATTTTCGATTCTGCGAGCAATGAACAGAAATAAGAAACTTTGTCCCTAATGTTCAACATGATTTTTCTCAATTTTTATACCGTTCTCAATAATGTGCTTTTCGGTTGATGCTGTGGCAATGAGATGAGAGAAGTCAGTTTGTTACCGACCGAAAACAAAATTTTTCTCTTTCTCTCGACTTTTTCGTCTTCGGGATTTTTTTTTTTTTTTTTTTTTTTTGCTTTTTTGAGGGGAAATTTTTTGTGAGTGAAAAATCTTCATTCAGAAGTTATTGCTGTTGCTGTTGATGTTTTGAACAAGCCGACAATGAAGGTGAGGATCAGTATTGATTTTTTAGGCATTTTCAATTTTATGTAGGATGAATTAAATTTACATTTTTAATTGTTATTTGTTAATAGCTGTAAAAGCAATAAAAATCTATCTATAGTTATGAAGAAAAAAAAAATGCTATGATTTGCAGCATATAACAATAATGGACAATAATAATAAATAATGAAAATATGCTAAACTTATTCCTAAGTATTGAAACTTTTTCATAAACATGGAAATTCATAAAATTGTAAAAAAGTTGCAAAAAGCAATAATTTTCAATTTTCTATTGTTGACAAGATACAATATTCCCTAATTTTCTATAAATTGGAATCAAAATGCATGCTTATTTCATGCATTTCTGAATAAAAGAAGTACATCAAACATTTCATTTAAAAAAGCTTTTGTGAAAATTTCAAAAAAGTTTTTTTCATTATATTGTGATGGAAAATTATGATTCTGAATGGCACGGCTGATTTGGGCCAAGATTCAAATGAAAATCCCGAGATGCACCTGAAAATCAAATTTAATTTTCTTATTATATTGAAAATTTATGACTTTTGACGCCTTTTGGCTGTAGTTCTAAATAAAACAGAATTGTCATTTAAAAAATATTGACTGTAGAAAAATTAATTCAAGAAGTTCTTAATAAAAATCCCACAATTCCAATAGAATTTAATTTCAAATAAATCTTATGACACAAATCATCCAACCATTTGACACAAATACTTGAGCTAATAAAAAGATTGCCACTTGCATTTCTCATAATCTTCTCAATATTATAGTTCATAAAGCTGCAATCTGTTGTTTGTATAGAAACTTTATTGAAACTTGTTTTTTTTCCATTCTTTTTATTCCTAGTGGATGTTTGATTGTAGATTTCATTGTGTGACGAATGGCAATCATTTTTGGTATCAATTCCTTGAGGATATTTTCTTTAATATCCTTAGCTCGTGAGCTGACAAAAAAGAGCAAAAAGTCATAGAAAATATTTTCGAAAAAAATGAGGAAATAACAATTATATTCATCTCATCTGTCGTTCATCAAAATTTCTCATCAAAAGCTGTATGCGGACAGCATAAAATCCAACAATATCTTCTTCTTTAAAGCTGCGAATCAGGAAAGAAAAAGAGAAAAAAAAAGTTTGTCCATTGTAGTTGAAGATAAACACAATTCAATATTAACATTCTGTCCATACAGATTGGTAGAGTAAACAAACATGACAGTGTATGATGGGGAAGTAAGTGAGAGACATGGAATGGATTGTTCATTTCATCGCTTTCTGATATCATCATCATGAATGAATTTAAAGTAAAATGTCTTATTTTGCTATGTTATGCTTACGAATCCATTCCATACTAGATTATGTACACTGAATTATTTAATTGAAAGGTTTTTCTTGTAATCTATTTTTGTGATACCTATTACGTATGACTACATTCCTACTACGTATCATTTTCTTTTCCTCACTTTCTTATCTATGATTTTTATTATTATTATGAAGTGAAATTTTCAGTTCCCCCCATCCTTTAAATAAACATTTAATGCTCTTCTAATAGAGACACGTTACAGACTTTTACTTTACAGTATTCCTTTTTCTATCCCTTTTTCCCCTATTTCTTCTTTTTCATGGATGCGTTATTTCTTTTACCATATTTAGGAAAAAGTATACTTTTCCTAAATTCTATTGTAAGAACAGCAATGAGTAAAATAATGAAAAAAATAATATTTTGGTTTGAGGAAGATTTTGAGCATTTATGGACGATTCTTTAATTTCGAATTAGTCCAAATTTTCTTATAATATTCTTTAGAAATTCTCATTCGATGAAAATTATCTAGTAAAATGATCACAGAAGTCACGCTTTATGTATTTTACTGATTTAAAGATTGAAAAGTCAGAAAAGTCAAATAGTGTATAAACAAATTGAATTACCTAACTTTAGTTGAAGTAATATGAGAAACATTACTGACCAAATTTGATTCAAGGACGTAGCCAGATATTTTAGAAAAAAAGAGAGAATTTGGATAATTTTTTTCTTTTAGGAAAACTTATCAGAATAAATTAATTTATCTGAAAAAAAATTAAGGATTAGGGAGTATGACATATAAACCATATAAAATTGTGTAACACCCGAAACCGTCTTTAACTCGCTATTTTAAATACAAACAAAAATCATGTACATAAAACAGCATAAAAAGTCATCATCTTCATGCTCTTTTACAGCATTCTGAATATTTCAAGAAGGAAAAAAGTCATAAATTAATTCAAAAAGTGAAACTCGAGAAAGTGAGAAACGGAAACATAAAAAGGAAATCTCGGAGATTTTTCATAATAAATTTTATTCTTTTTGACCATCAACATTATCATCCAAGTCATTTTGGTTATTCTAAGGACAATATTATTTACTCAAGTGGAAATTTAAGGCAAATGTTTTATGGATATTATTAAAGAAAAATGAAATTTTATTTCAATATTTCTGCTGAGATGAATACTTTGTCGTGTTTGTTTATGGAAATTCTTTTCTTTTTTGGACTCTTTAGGTTGGATGACAATTGATTAAATTTTTTTCGTGGATGGGTTTTGATGATTTTGTAAAGCTATTTATAAGAGCTTAATTAAATTTAGATTTGAATAATTTTCATTTGCTGTCTTTGAGTTTATATTTAAATTTTTAAAGCAGAAAGCTTAAATTTTCATGAATTTTGGATCCAACCTTCTTATTCAGTTCAACATCATAAATAACAATTCTTTTAAAAAAATTCAGTAATAAAGCATCTTGATGAAGCCATAAGCATCAAAATATTTCATTTAAATCCATCAATAAAGGAAGGTATGAATAAATCAGAATTAAATTTCAAATTTATACCTTTCTCTTTTATTGTATTTAGGATCTGATCCTATTTTTTTCACAGTCTAGACGATGAAAAATTCAGGCTTTAAATTATTCTCAAAATAATCAATCATTTATTTTTTTTATTTATTCTATTAATTTTGAAGGACGTTTTATCATATTTAAAGATCATTAAAGGAACAAAAATCTACCCTAGCTACAAACTTTCATCCAATTCCACTTCTTCTTTATATCACGCATCAATAAAATTTATCATCAGATATCAAATTAACAACTCTAAGAGCGTAAAAAACTATGTACATTTATGGTACATAAGGAAAGTAACCAGAGGATGAGGCAGAAGTTTGATGGAATATCGATGGACTTGTGTAATATAAGAAGTGAAATTCGACCGCAAAAAAATTCTCTCTCTCTCTCTTTTTCATGTCCACAGCATAGCATCGAAGGACAAAAAAAAGTAAATTTTCTATCACAAAATAATTTTCACTTCCCAATTGTTTTTTTACATGCCATGATGTCTAAAATCTTTTCGATCTTGATGAATTGATGTCCAAATAATACATCTCATGCTGTTGCTGTCACTGATATTGTTTTAATATGAATCTACAAGAATACAGTTAATGCGCATGTGCTGCAACATCTCTTTTACTGAGACGATGAGCATAAGCATAGAAATTTTACATGTTGGTGGGAAAAAGCCGTATCTACTGAGGATCTCATCCGAATTGAATGTGTATGAAAAAAATTTATTTTTTTAAGGAAGAAGCAACTGACGGAAAAAATATGTTCGCAAGAAAAAATTGCGGAATTCTTTCACTGCTTGTTGGAGTTTCTGTTTAGCTTTTATCATGGTGCGACGCATTTCTTGATTTTTTCGCTCATATCATCTCGTCTCGTGTGACTCAAAATAGTAACGGTGAGAGTTTTTACTCAATGTGATTAAATTCAAAATATTGCAAAGCTGCTGGAAGTGCAAGTGAATGACAAAAATTACTTATTTCCTATGTTTACAACATTATAATCTTATTAAGTTTAATTTAATAGAAAAGTTTTTCATTATAAATTCATGTGAACGTGATTTTAATGCCAATTTTTGTACTTCACTTTTTATTATTCTACGTCTTCTTCCGTGTCATAAATGAAAGTTTTTGATCTATGATTAAGAATTTAAATTGAAGCACATTGTTAGGAAAATAAAGTTGTAATTATGAAGCTTTTGTTCTTGAATGATGGAAAATTAGTCACAAAATTAAATTTAACTTTTTATTTTGCAATTTACAAAATTAATAATTTTCTAATTTTATAAAGCTCGATTGTTTTAAATAATTTCAATGTGACACAAAATATGAATTTCAATTTGATATTTAAAAGTAATTTAAAAACGTGTAACTTTTAGTAAAGTTCTTAATGAAGTGTGCAAAATTCGAGGATTGAGACCGTTAAAGTTTTATTAACCATATTAATTTGAACTTTCTTGCCGATAATTATTAAATCTCTAATTCAATAAACCTAAATCTAAATTATCGACAAATTTTCAAAAATTTTGTAAATTGTCGAAAAATTAAACATTGTTCAAATCAAAAATTTTGTGTTATTTAAACTAATGACAACCAAATCTTTTCAATCTCATTTTCCATTTCAAAATATAATTATGATGTTGAACTTTAAGTTTTAATTCATGAATTTTCAATACAAATAAAGCCCAAATCAAATTACAACAAAAAGAAAAATCATAATTGCCATCGATTTATTAGGTAATCGAAGCTCCTCATGATTCATCAAGACTCTTGACACAATTGCAAAACAAAGCTCTGAAAATAGATAAAGTTCAAAAACTACCTCGTGCCTACCAACAAATTTCATCTCTTACAAACATGTGCCTATAAATGCCATCAATGAATAGAAGCAAAACTACCCACAAAATCTCAAAAGTAAAAGGATTTATGGTTGTTATTAAACCCTTTACATTTGGAATAGATAAAAGTGCTTTTCAGCTATTGCTTTGCCTAAATGTAGCGCTTTATTAAAGTTCATTTGTTTTGTTCTTTAGCTATTTTGAGATATTTTTCATTCGCATTTATGTAGCAACATTTATCATCATCGTACATCTTGCACACATCTATTTTGTAATGGCTTAAAAATTTCCATTTTCTCACATTAAAATTCTCATTTTAGTGAAGGATCTTCCAACATAAATCCCTTTTTTCTCTCTTCATCTCATTTTGTATTAATCGAGTTTCTAATTTTAGCAATTAAAATTTAAAATTGAATTTAAGAGGATGTGAGAATTTTTCCCTCCAATTCTGTTACTTGAGTGAAAAAAATTACTGTCATTAGTTTGCTAATATTTAATGAGCTAAAGTTTTAAATTTCATGAATTTTTTAAGCATTCTAAATTATTCACTTTGCGGTTGATGAGTTGAGGAATAAAACTATGAATGAATTATTTTGAATTGTGAAAAACTTGCGGTAAAGTTTTGCTAATTAAACAGTTTTGCTCGTGCATTATTGTTGAAGTTTTTTTTACCTTGAATTTTAAGTTTTTATAAGAATTTTTAAAAGAAATTTTATTTTAAAAAAATTTAATAAATTCAGGTTAATTTTTCAATCAAAATAAAATTTTGAATTATTGATTTTAAAGGGTATGTAAAAGTGTCATTGTACAGCAACTTCAGTAAATAACGTCCCTCAAAACATTATATTTTCGGCCTTAACCTTCATTTGTTTATTTTTTTAATACTGTTGTTCTCCCAATACTGCTATTAAAAATAATGTTTCTTTTTCCAACACCAGCAACAAATTTCAAAATAATCCTCACACCTCTTTTTCCATTCACTGTATATGCATTTTAACATTAAGTCTGCAGGCAAGATTTTTATCAAAATATTTCTCACTTCATCACAAGCTCATAAAAAACCATCAAAAAACATCATTTATAATATTTTTCTATCAATCAACACAGCCGAAAAAAATTTTCATTTTTATCAGTTTTTCATCCTTGATTTTTGACAACATTCAAAATTATACCAACTGCTGTGATCTTTTTATGTATGCATGAAAATATACTTTATTGCATATAATGTTTTTACAAAAAAAATCTTTTAAGCATCACCGTCACAACATTAATGTCTTCAACAAATTGAATTTTAGAAAAATGTTATTATAACTGATTCATTATTTACTTGAGGCTTCTGTACGGTATCATTTTTTTGTAATTAACTCGGATAATTGAACATGCTTTCGATTCATTGTTCAAAAGTATTCACAATAGAAAGGGTATAATTCCGAATTATTTTATTTCCAACAAAAACCAACTTTTGATTCCTTTGAAATAATTCGAGCAGCATTTCTGGAAATGACAACAACTTGAAGAGCCTAAATTAATTACAGGATATAATAGTATATTGATGGAAGCTTTGAATTATTATTCAAGCTTTGTTTTTCAAAAAACTAATGCATCAATGTTGTTATCAGATCTATTTTTTAGAGAAAGTAAAGCAGCAGTTTTACTTGTGAAACACATAATTAGTAGGCATTTGAGACTATTATAGTAATCCTATTTATGTGAGGATGATTAAAAATGCTCATGTAAGAAATGTTTTTAAGTAGACAGAAAATTTCATTAATGAGTTTATTGATAGTAAGTTGGAGTTGTTGTTCAAAAGAGTTGTTGGCATCAAGTTGCTCAGAAAAAATATATTTATTTTTTAGTTGCATTGAGCTGATTACATTTTCATAATGAGATATTTTTCATAAAAGCTTTTCAAAAAACCTTATTTAATTACTCCAATTTACAATATTTCTGCTTTAAACCATTTGCATCTTAAATTTTAAATTAGGTATGCAGACAATTAATTAGAAAAAAAATTAATTATGAGGACTTCAATAAAAATATGAACTTTATTATTTATTTTAAGTCTCAAAACAATTCATAAGTATTTTATCCCAAAGTCTAAGAAACTTAAAGCCTTAAATTTGTCTATGTAGAAAAAGAACAGCTGGACTTTTGTTTTAATTTGTATTTTGTCTGCCAGCATTTTTCAAAAACAAGTGTGGTTTTTTCCGTAATTTTTTTACATTAGGTATGAGATAAATAAGGATATCATCCTGTGATCCATGTCATGACATGAAATTCATTTTGGTGGTTTAAAATACTCAACCACCAGCTTCAATCTCCATAGATTAATTAGAGACGAAACGAAATACAAATGTATGAGGAATGTGTCTGTGTGTCTAGGTCGACAGAGAGAAAGTAATCTCAAATGTGAAATCCCTTTTTGGTCTTTCTGTCTCTCATTCCTTCCAATTTAACATCTAATCCTTTTATTTTCCTTTTTAAGGCCTACCTATCGTTTGACTTTAGTTAAATTATATTTTCAAATTTATTAAATTTATTTTTTCATGGAAAATTTAATTTTGTACAAAAAAGATTTTGTTTGTAAATTTAATTTGAGAATCTGCTTTTTGTGAATGCTGAATAAGCAGAGTTGGATATCAAATATGATGAATTTTGAAGTTATTAAGGTGTCTAAGATTTTGTTACGCTCAATACTAAATTTTTGAAAATTCCATGAAAAATTTATTACGACCAGGGGGGTCAAAAATGGCATTTCGAATTTTACGAACGACCCCAGTTGCCAATTTTTGACTTAATTGTGAAAAAAACTTTTTTAATTTTTCGAACTTATCGTCAAAATTCATTATAACTATGATCCAATAATTTCAACTCTGCCCATTCAGCAAACCATAAAATATAATTTCTAAGACAATGAAGCTATAGCTCAAAGAAGACAAAATGAGACAATTTTCTCGAAAACCTTTTTCTGTATATTTATTAAGCACTTGCCTCTTTTTCATTCATTTCCTTAAATATTTTGGCACAAAATGGAATTTAATATTGCTTCTCCCCCAAAAAAAGCTCCCAACATATGAAGATGTTGCAAAAAAACAATTCCATTTAAAGGCAAGATTAGAAATTTAAGTGCATAAAAAAGGGTTCATCTTAACCTTTATAATTGAATTAAAGTGATCCCAAAGAAGTCAACAAACACATTTTAATGTCATTATGATCATTAATAGCTTGAATAACAAAAACAAAATAAGGAGCATTAAATAAAAATCTTGAGGCTTAATTTACACCTCTAATGTGGGTATTAGAGCTTCACAATGAAAAATTAAACTTCATTAAAACAATTTTCATGAGATGAAAAATTACGAAAATCCACTACAGCACGTTAAAGGAGCAGTTAAATGACACTTAAGTGTTTATTTCCGGTTTTTAATCTTCCGATTCCCATTTTCATGTCAGCAATTATACTAGTTTATATTGTGTATTGTTTGCGCACAGCATTTCGAGTTGAGTTAATGGTTACATGGGAAATAATTCTCTTCCTTTTTCATCTATGCTTCTCGGTTTATATAACAAATAAATAGACCGCAAATTTTAAAGTTTCATTTATGTCACTGAATATGTTCTCAACTCTATTATACTTGTCATATTGAGTTTCGTTTTTTATTGCTTACGTAGAACTTTGGATCATAATTATTATGTTGTTGCTGTCTTGATGGTGTTTTGTTGACAACTGAAATGTGATAATCGATAGCTTTAATCATAAATGTTTGTAGTAAATCAATAAAATGATAAAATTTCCTTTACAATCTCAATCACAGTAGACTTAGCTTCTTTAAATTTATTCATAATTTTAGGCGAATCTTCAAAAGACTAATATACATTTACAAAGGCTATAAGATATTTTCCTTCCCTAACAGACAAAAGAGTGTAATCAACGTAAGCAACATGAGTGTACTCACTCCATATAAAAAATGATGACGGTACGGTACCTATGTGAGTATACTCAGCGACGCACTGCACGCAACAGTTGCGCAACATGAGTATAGTGACTATACTCAAAAGTATAATCATTCTGAATACATTCAACTGAGTGTGCTCGTAAATAAAATCAACCGAACGCATGAAAATAATTTTTTTTTCTGTATTCCATGAGCATATTCATGATTACAATCATGCAAGCATAATCGATTACATATAGTAAAGAATACGATCTAAAGAACATACATATTTTTTGGGTTTCTATATTCGAGTGAGTTTAGTGGTGAGTATATTCAGTGGAATATACTCTTGCAAATATTGTCATCCCAATAATCATTTGAATGCATTAATTTTCCTTTTTTGCTTTAATATTGAGTATATTCATCAATATGATCTCGCGATCACTACAGCTAAATTTTACCTGAAAATTTAAAATGTTTCGATTCGAATAAAAAGAGGTAAATGATTTTTCTTAGAAAAAGTTTTATTATAAATTCTTTTTAAATTTTATTACAAGGCGTTAGAATACAAAAATTATATAAATAACAGAAAAAATGTCTAGAAAGTTAATTTTTTACAGTTTTAGTTTTAGTTTCTCACAATAGCTTAATTTGAGAAATAATAATAATAATAAAAAGTAGGGTTTAAATTTAGCTATTTTTTAAATTTTGGTTGTTTTTACGCTTCTCTAAGATGTTCATATCCACAGGATCCTCGGATTCACCATTCATTAACCTATATAAATTAAGAACACAATTTTAGAAAACTCAATTTTCTAACACCGTAAATCTTATTTTAACCTAAAATGTCTATGGAAAAAAATGACGCAGTCAAGAGCCTAAACTGCAGATTTTAAAATTATATTCAAATTTTTAGTTGATGACTCGTTGGATGAATATTGCATTCAGAAGCTGAAAATAAAAAAAAAATAAAGATAATCATGAAGATTAGCGAATTACTTTTCGAACACTTAATACACTATGTTTAAAAAATTTAATTTTTGTTCTTATACTTACCTTAGTTTTATCCAATCGATAATCATGTTGCTTGCTAATCGAATGAAAACGCCTCCTTCTACATTGTTTAGTTAACTTCAAGTATTATCTGAAAAAATCGATAAAGAAACACATTTTTTGAAGATATAATTTTTTTCATACTTTTACTTATTTGGTCCTAATTTTTAACTGGTAATAAAATCCAATTTTATATGCATTCCTGATCGGGTCTACGGCTGTTTACTAGAAAAGAAAAAAATTCATCTAATTTTGGAAACAATTATTTAATCAATATCAAGGTTTTTAATATACCTGTAGTTGCTGTAGTTTATGTTTCTTCGATCTATCTTTATTTATCTACCTAATTGAAAATTAAAATCGAGTGTGCCAAAATTTGGACATTGAAAAATTTTAATGTCCAAAAAATTAACACGTCTTTACTCTATGACGGTCTGATAAAAAATGAAGAATATTTGAGAAAAAAAAGTTGAGTGTCAAAAATTTGGACACTGAGTGTCCAAATTTGGACATTGAAAAATTTTAATGTCCAAAAAATAACACGTCTTTACTCTATGACGATCTGATAAAAAATGAAGAATATTTGAGAAAAAAAAAGTTGAATGTTCAAAATTTGGACACTGAGTGTCCAAATTTGGACATTGAAAAATTTTAATGTCCAAAAAAATAACACGTCTTTACTCTATGACGATCTGATAAAAAATGAAGAATATTTGAGAAAAAAAAGTTGAATGTCCAAAATTTGTTTTTTTTCAAATATTCTTTACTCTATGACGGTCTGATAACAAATGAAGAATATTTGAGAAAAAAAGTTGAGTGTCCAAAATTTGGACACTGAGTGACACTGAGTGTCCAAATTTGGACATTGAAAAATTTTAATGTCCAAAAAATTAACACGTCTTTACTCTATGACGGTCTGATAAAAAATGAAGAATATTTGAGAAAAAAAAGTTGAGTGTCCAAAATTTGGACACTGAGTGTCCAAATTTGGACATTGAAAAATTTTAATGTCCAAAAAAATAACACGTCTTTACTCTATGACGGTCTGATAACAAATAAAGAATATTTGAGAAAAAAAGTTGAGTGTCCAAAATTTGGACACTGAGTGTCCAAATTTGGACATTGAAAAATTTTAATGTCCAAAAAAATAACACGTCTTTACTCTATGACGATCTGATAAAAAATGAAGAATATTTGAGAAAAAAAAGTTGAATGTCCAAAATTTGTTTTTTTTCAAATATTCTTTACTCTATGACGGTCTGATAACAAATGAAGAATATTTGAGAAAAAAAGTTGAGTGTCCAAAATTTGGACACTGAGTGACACTGAGTGTCCAAATTTGGACATTGAAAAATTTTAATGTCCAAAAAAATAACACGTCTTTACTCTATGACGATCTGATAAAAAATGAAGAATATTTGAGAAAAAAAAGTTGAATGTCCAAAATTTGTTTTTTTTTTCAAATATTCTTTACTCTATGACGGTCTGATAACAAATGAAGAATATTTGAGAAAAAAAGTTGAGTGTCCAAAATTTGGACACTGAGTGACACTGAGTGTCCAAATTTGGACATTGAAAAATTTTAATGTCCAAAAAATTAACACGTCTTTACTCTATGACGGTCTGATAAAAAATGAAGAATATTTGAGAAAAAAAAGTTGAGTGTCCAAAATTTGGACACTGAGTGTCCAAATTTGGACA
This sequence comes from Chironomus striatipennis, assembly GCA_026123125.1. Taxonomy (NCBI): domain Eukaryota; kingdom Metazoa; phylum Arthropoda; class Insecta; order Diptera; family Chironomidae; genus Chironomus; species Chironomus striatipennis. The sequence goes on along the minus strand of CM047394.1, from coordinate 59,818,505 downwards.
TTGAAAAATTTTAATGTCCAAAAAAATAACACGTCTTTACTCTATGACGGTCTGATAACAAATGAAGAATATTTGAGAAAAAAAGTTGAGTGTCCAAAATTTGGACACTGAGTGTCCAAATTTGGACATTGAAAAATTTTAATGTCCAAAAAAATAACACGTCTTTACTCTATGACGGTCTGATAACAAATGAAGAATATTTGAGAAAAAAAGTTGAGTGTCCAAATTTGGACATAGAAAAAATTTGAATGTCCAAAAAACACATGTTTTTACTTACGACGGTCTGAAATTAAATGAAGAAAATTTATAAGGGAGAAATCTAGTGTACAAAACCTTAGACATTAGGAAAATGGTAATGTCTTTGGCGGTTTATTACAATAAAAATGAAGAAAACAAAAGGAAAAAAAATTAAAGCATCCAAGCTCTGCATAGTTCTAAATTCAGTTAAATATTTTTCAAATATTTTTATCATTAACTAGGATAAAAATATTGAAAAATATTGGAAAAAATTGACAAAGAAGACTTTTTTGTCTACACGCTAAGGTCTTTGATTTTGCTCGGAAAGTGTAATTTACAATAAAGCTTCAAGTAAAAAATGCTGAATTTTAAAAAAAATTGTATGTTTTGCAAAGAAGAATTTTGAATCTTTACACTAATTTTCATGAAAATGACAAATAAATAAAACTTATTTGTTTTTAATGTTTAAATTTGTACAATCCAGTTAACTATTATTGTATTTTGTTTTTTCATTTTTCAAGACATCAAATCTTCAAATTTAAAAAAAAATCTAGAAAAAAATCGAGTGTCCAAAAATTTGGACATTGAGTGTCCAAATTTGGACACTGAAATTTGGTAAATTATTATAAGAAATATGATTGGAAATTTAGTTGCTTCCAAGTTATTTAATAAACACTCTGATCGTCTGACGCTATAAATTTTTTGAATCTAAAAAAATTCCATGAAAGTTTAAATAAAAAATAAATAAATAAATAGATAAAGAATTCAGAATTGACCTTAAATTAAAAAATTTCGAAATATAGATTTTTTTTTCTGAAAATTTTTTCAATTTTTCATTCCAAGACCAACTAAATATTTTAAATTACATTTAGTACCTAAAACTTTTTATATTTCGAAAAATTTGATCAATTTTAATCGAAACAACCATTTGTGAAATAAGTTTTTCAACATTGATGCTCTTTAAAAGAATAAAAAAAATCGAGTGTCAAAAATTTTGACATTCACTGTAGAAATTTGGACACTAAAAATTCAGTGAATTTTAAAAGAATATTCAACGAAAAACCAATATTTCATTTGAAAAAAGAATTAAATTTTCCATATTTACTTACCAATTTCGCCTATTTCTCCGATCTATTTCGTTTGATGAAATGTAATTTTATAACGCTCACTGATTTTCACTTAATTATTTTTCAAATTTTATATTTTCAAACGTGATTTGTTGATTATGTTCATAAAAATGTTCAGTAGATATATTCATTCTTGCAGACTGTAAGATTATTTTCACTGATAGCGTTCAGGAAGTGCAATCAATTGCTTATAATTAAGAGAGTATATTCACTGAGCACAGTTAAAGAATGTAAACAATTGATGTCATCAATGATTTCATTCCGAATATACTCATATTTATATTCTCATACTGTATTCAACTGATTTCATCAATTGATTTTACTCAGAATATAATCTTGAGTATAGTAAATGATTATACTTATATGATTTTACAAAACAAAAAATTCAGTGTGACATGTGAGTGTACTAATGATCACAATCTTGAGTGTGATCACAGATTATAATCATATGAATACTACCAAAATGTCACACAACATTAGTGTGATTATACTCAGATTATACTCATGAGTATATTTTGTGATTGTGCTCATATGATTATACAGAAATTTTGCGTCGTGTGACATGAGAATATAATCGTGACTATAATTTTGAATATACTCACAGATTATATCACAATGACAATAATCACATGAATATATTCAGTGAGTGTACTCTTTTTATGGTGAGTATATGTGAGTACAGAAAATGATTATACTCATCGATGAGTATAATCGGTTGATTACACTCGTTTGTCTGTTAGGGCTTCTGAGAAAATAAACTCGAGTTAAAGACTTCAATTAATTCTTTTCATCTTTGTGGAAAATTTTATTCAATCGACTTGCTTTGAGGTGATACTTTAGTGAAGATTGAAGGCCATTTAGGTTTTATGGATTTTTTTGATAATCAGTAAGTTGTGGAAATTAAGAAAGGATTTTAACCAGTAACTTTTAAAATAAACATTTCGATTTTATTATGTAAATTCGTATCCATCCAAGCAAAATCAAAAATACGACGACTATGGAATAAGACATTTATCACACAATTTTAAATCAATTGCTTTAATCGGATTACATTATTATTTCCATACAGTACTTAAAAGATTTATTTTTGTCATTCACTTAAAATTCAAAGCTTTTTTGTAATGAGAAATATAAATAAGCATTAAAAAGAGTAATCATTGTAAGCTCATATTGATAATCAGTGAAATCAAAAAAGACTCAATTCGAACGATAATCTCAAACATAAATAAAAGTGACAAAGAGGAAAGCATAAAGAACTAGTATAATAATGCCAATGATATTCAATGTCGCATATTTACTCATCGTAACAATGTAAGTATGATTTTATTTTCATTTCATGATACATACATGTAGAATTTTTATTGTTTTTTAAAGAGACTTTAGAAGACAATCACATTGATCTATATTATTTAATGAAAATATCAAAATTTTTTGAGACACCTTGAGTTCCACTAAGATTTATTCAAAAGTAAATAATTTAATAATTTTTCCGACTAAAGTTTCTTTAAATTATGTCTGTCTGTCATAAAAAATTCATAGTTCAATACCCTTTGTTCAAAAACACCGTATTCTAAGAAAATAATTTAAATTCCCAACCAAATCAATAGAAAATTGAACAATGATCCTAGAAAATACCTAAACAAAATATAATTTGTTCTGCTTTACGTCAATATTTATCGATTGAAGCCTTTTTCCTTTGTACAGAAAATTTTCATTTATTTTTCATGCTTGCTAAATTGTTTTCAATATTTTCTGCGATGGGATTTTTTAAGAGTTTACTGCGAACAAAAATCGATGCAAATGAGTTGGTGTATATTTTTTAACAGTAACTCATTAAATTTTATACATCAAATCACATTCGAGTCGCATTTTAAAGTAATTTCTTAAGTATTTCAGAAAAAATGTAATTTTAAAGCAATTCACTTGTCACTTAGTAGACTTATTTTTGCCATTTGTTTGACATTAATAAATTTAATATGATATGAAGAACATCTATAAATAGGATTCTAGTATCACATCTTTTATCAATGATTGTCATATTTGGATCTACAAAATGAGATACAGTGTTTTCAACTTTAATGTTGTAATATTGTTTGTGATATAAAAATGTAGGTGTAATGCCTACATGTGTTGACTGATTTGAAATTTTTATTTATACAATCAAATTGTGATTGAATCATGTACGACACATATTTTTAGGCAATAATGTTGCATCACTACTTCCATCCTAATTTTACAAATCTCTAAACCAATTTTTACAAATAAAGCTAGTCAGAATTTCAAGTACATTGATGTTTAGATGCAGTAGTAAAATCTTAAATTCAACGTATGTTCTTACCTCATTAAACCACCTTATTACTAGAGTCTGCACAAAAAGCTAACAATCCCCTCCGAAATTCCATTCACTAGACAAATATTTTTCCTTACCAAAAAAGCTAGAAAGGAATTTAAATTCATGACACAGTAAAAATGTTAAGTAGAAGAAAATAATGTCACGAGATCAATAAAATGCTGCACTTGACAGCGCTTTTACTCCTTGCATCTTCATCACATTCACTGCACAATTGAAAACAGCTTACGAATGACAAGCGTAACAACTCCTGAGGCATGTAGAAGAAATATTTTCATGCAATCGATTGCATTACTTTTAAGACGACAAGCGCTGCACATTTGAGTGATCGAAATTCTTTCTTCACTGAATGTATCACTTGAGGGAGTTGTTAAACTAACAAGATGTGAGGTATTTCGACGATACGAATATCCCATTAAGATTTTGACAAGCTGTTTTACAATAAAATAGATGGAAAAGATTTTCGTCAACGAAACAACATTCTTGAGGTTTTTCCATGCATATAAATTCTTATCATATCCTCATAAAAATTCAATTTAATTTTCTTAAGCATAATTGCATGCTATTGCATGTAATAATTTCCTTTCATCATCACATTTAGTCGTTCACTCAAACAGAAGAGAGAAAATGAGGAAAATTTTCATCCTCTTACACTTTGTATGCATAAATGACATCATATTTGAATCTATTTACTGACTTTTTTAGGGACTTGTCTTATTTGAAAAAAAGCTTGCGGCTGTATGTATTTTAAGTGTAAAATAGACTGAAATTAATTCTTAAGATTTTTAGAATGAAAAGTCGTCATAACTTTGAATTTAAGTCGTTTAAAAATTCGTAACATATTTTTGACCCATCGGAGAGGTCAAGCAAAATATTTTAGGAAGCTGAGAAATTTTATGTGTATCTTAAAAAAATTTTGAAGCATTCTTTACAGCATCAAACGTTAAGAATTTTGAGAATAACCCCTGTTAATTTTTTTTAAAATTCTAATACGGGATCATATGCATTTTGATATTCCAATTTTTTGGTCCAATTTTAAAGTCAGAAATTCAAGGAGCATACAACCCCTAATCTACAGCATGTTATTCTATCTCTCAATAATGATATACATGTACACAAATCTCGTTTTGTTTCCTTATTCTTCTTCTTCCTCTTCTTATTTTTGTCTTTATTTTCCATCCTTCTTTTTAACTGTTTTGCTAGCTAACAGCGTCATCGTATCGTTATTATCTGCTAAATGCTGACACAGAAAAAAAATTGTAATTGCTTTTCATTATAGCGATAATGGATGTTGTGTGAATCAAGGATGTTTATAAGGAGACGTTTTAAAGGGCGATGAATCTTACAGAATTAGAAATATTGTAGCATTGAATAGATTTTTTAAAGGATTGAGGACAACAATGTTTCACGCCTTTATTAGAAAATAATGAAGTGGGTTTGGGGAGATGTTTGCCTTTGGCATTGAATTTTTGTGAAAGGTGAGCTTGAGTGCTGTGGGATTTGAATGAATGAGTGTTAAGTATTTCCTAAATTTGATGTTTAAGCATTTTGTAGTGAGGTTGACTAACAAAAGGTAAAACTTTATGGAAGAATTTTCGAGCTTCATTGGACTCTATTCAGTACCAGAAGATTTTTTTAGAATTAAAAGATTTTGTGAGCAGTCTGTAAGAGGTAGCTAAATTGGCAAAGTTTGCAACAGTTTTAGACATCAAAACAGTATTTTCATCTGTATTTCACAAATTTAAGCAAAAGATCATTCTTAAATAATGTCAAACTTTGAGAAAAGGGAAGAGGTCTATGGCTGTGTTAAAGTCATATACAAGAAAAAATATTTGTATGAAAATCATTCAATGGTAATCATTTAGAAATGAACATACAAATCTCAAAGCATAAAAACTTGGCGACACAATTTTTGAAAAATATGACAAAAAACTTTTTCTTAATTACAAAATATTAGAAAATATAGAAAAAGTGATAATTAGAGTCATTCTTTCCCTTTATTTTTTATTTCTAAAATCACCAAGACATCGTAGATCTTATCGAATAAATGGTAGAAAAATCAAAAAAGCTGAAAAGAAAAATTTTCTTTAAAATAACCTTTGACAAAAAAAAGAAATTTTCCCATTGAAAATATTTTCTATGCATTGCATCACATCCTAAATACCTCAAAGGATAAGATTACAAAACAATTTATGTATTTAATCTTCTATGACACAATTATGTTATACATAACCTGAGTACATAACCACAAAAAGGAATTTCATGAGTTGTTATAAAATAACTCTCCCAAGGTGTTTGTTTTAATTTCTATTATGGACAGTAAATCAAGATTCTCGACATGATAGATATTTCTTACCACAAGATGTATGACTGTATGATTACTGTTCATAAATTTTCATTTTGTTTTTGATATTTTGAACCTCGGGGCATACATTTCGATTGTCTTCAATGATTACCATTTTTTGGCTCAAAGAAAATTTCAATGAGAACAAGTGTTTGGATTTCTTATGTCCTGCATATCAATTTTCTGACATGTGATCAATTTATGTCATATAAATGGCATGCAGAAAACTTTATTGTAAGTGTGCCGGATAGAAATGTGTACATGAGAATTATGAAGTGTGAGATATGGCATGGGAAACAGTAAATTAATCATGTGGAAATGAAGACAAATCGTTGATAAAAGTGATACATTTGAGCTAGTTTTCTCATGGGATGTGGTGCTTGTTATGTTCATTTTGGTCAATTTTCAAAATTGTTATTTAACTGTTTTTTTTGTTATGAAACTCTAGAAAGAAGCTTAAATATTAAGCTGACAATTTCCATTTAAATACAAATCAATTTCCTCATCGGAAATTAAGAAGTTCAATTAAATTCACGATAAAAATCAAATATTGAATTTCTAATAGCTTATCGACAGCTGATAGATGTTGCAATTAATTAAATTCATTTTCTCACATTCCAAACACAAATTATATATTCAACAATTCGCGGTTAATTGACGCTAAAACAGAATCAACATTTTTCCAGGATTTAATTAATTTTTTTTAATTTGAATTTTAGATCAAACTCATTGGAGATGGAATTTGATGATCCTTGATAACGTATGTCGACAAAAAAAAAAAATAATTTTATAGAACAAGAAATTTAAATCGAAAATAAATGGCAGCAAATTTGTGGAAACTCTCATGCAATTCCTATTCATTAAAAAAGAACTTTCAAATGAAGTAATTCTCTTACATAAAATATTCAGCAATTTGTAAAATGATGCTGCAAAACTGAAACTAACAAATTGTCGTCACTGTTGTCATTTACTTAGTGTACACTCCATACAATTTACTCTAGCACTTGCAATGATGTTGTGGAAATTTAAGTTTCATGTTTGTTTTTCAAAATGAAACTTGAAATATTTTTTCGTTGTTCCTTTAAATAAGTTTTTTAAGTTGTTATTTTCATCCATGTTGCTGTCAATTTATAGAAATTTTTCTTTAAGTTATTGATTTTACTTCCGTTTTAAACTTTTTACTTTAACGTTTTGTTTGACATTTGGTATTTTTAGATGGTTCTACTTAAATATTAAGGCTTTGAAAATCAGTTGACTAAACAAGGGATGATAAGCTCTCCATCAAATTTCAATCAAGATAGTTGACATTTTCCTGTTGTTTAGTGCTTATTTATCCATCCATAAAAATACTATTGACATAATTCTATCAATCACAATCAGTTCTTCTGCGTGAATATTGAATGTTTTTAAAGCAAAATTAAGAATGTTATGAACTACATATTTATAAAGCAATTCTGTGTTACTTAGACGTAATAAACAAATGATCCCTTTGTTAATAAAACCATGAACGCTTAAGAAATGAAATTATTATCTTCTATATTCTAAACAAAACCTCAAGCAGATTAAGGCTTTTTAAAAAGTTTGAAGTTCTCACCATAATGGTTGGTGGTAATTTTTTGATGATTTCTAAAAAGCACTTTAATTATTTTGTAAAAGATTTTCATTTTTGTTCGCATTTACTGTTTACACAAATTAACTTTATCAACGTGATTGGCAATCCTTAACTAAGAAATTTTTGTAAAATTATTTTTCTTTGACCTGCTTTCAAACTTAAACCATTGTAAAAACTTGTTTTTCAATCTTAAATCAATATTTTGTTAAGTTGTTGATACTTTTTTTCTTTTCATCAAAATCAATATTTTTTTTCTTTTGAAGAGATTTTCGCAATTAATTCAATAAAAATATAACAAGGCTGTTAAGATATTCCACATACTAAAACTAAATAATTCTATTTTAAGGGACCAAAATAACACACAAATGTGATTATGGATTATAGTGAAACGCTTTCACAACTCATTAAGTCATTAGAAAAGTTTTATTGCCTTAATAATTCACAAACCTTTTTCTCTTCTGTTCAAATTAAAGAAATCTTATTAACAAAGAAGAAAATTAGTCAACTTTTTGTGTTATAAGAAGGAAAACTGTGGAGGAAAAAAAAATCTTTGTGTCTGTAAAAATTTACATTGAAGAGAATTTTCCCATAGAAATTAATTTAGCGTGACATGAGTACTTCAAATGTTTGTTTAACGAAAGCTTTTTGCCGTTTCAAGGTTGATAAATTTTATTTGTAAAAAAAAATTGAATTTTTAAAGCTCATCAATTTCAATTTTTATTTTTTTCTGTTGAAATCTTTTAAGTAAGCAACATCTTGGCGCAAAATGCCTAGAACAATACTTAAAGCTTTAAATTTCAGAAATTTTAAAAAAAAATTTCAAAAAATCAATTTTTAGCATTAAAATTTCAAGTTTTTGTCACTTTTTACTTTGTCCATATCAACCCCATTTAGTAGACATCTTGTCTCATTTTGTACACTTTTGAATAATCTTCAACATTCATATCTATATATAGAAGCACAAAAAAGTGTCAAGATCCTCTTTATTCACAAAAAAGGAAGAAAAAAATGAATATCTAATAAAATTTTATATTTTAACAGAATGTTATCTCCTCCAGTGGTAGCACAAGAAATAGAGAATAAGAACAGCAGTAATAATAATAAGAAGTCAAAACATTTTTCCCCAAAAGAGTGCTGGAAGAAGGAACAAAACATGTGTTTATGCAAATGCTCAAAAAATCCCACAAATTCAAAATAGCAAATAGTTTTCCCATTTGGCTATGTGGATATTGTTTTGTATAAACTGAATCTGTTGCTTTCTAAAAATTTATATGATAACGGCCATGTGGTGACATAAAGCATCTGCATACTTTCTCATCTGTGGATGGAAAAGATGTTTGAATAAGCAACGCGATTTTAATGTTTGAATTTAATGTTGATCAGTTCCTCATGTGATTATGAAAGTATTTGTATGTGTGTACGTGAATGTTAATTAAAAATTTAAATATTGGAAAATATGCATGAACATTCATAGAAGATTGTTTTCTATATTTTCATGGAAATTCTAAAAAAAAATTCTTATTCTTGCCCTTTTTTAATTAATTTCTTTCCTTTCCATTTTCTACAACAATCTTGTTAAAATATTTGAAGAATAAGAAGAATTTTGATCTCATTGGATTAATCTTTTTAGAAAATAGTCATATGACTATAGTATATTGTCAGTTTTAAAACAAAATGAGATTGATTCATCCTCAGTGTAACACAATATGATATGATTTAACTGGCATGTTGACATAATTTTCATTTTTTTGATAAGTTTGAAATTGACACTAGATTTGTCATAGTTTAATTTTCAAAAATAAATCAAATTAGCACATTTTCTTTCATATACTTTTTTCTATGACAACAAGTTATAAAAAAATTTTATTAAAAAAATATTTCTCAAAAATAAAAAAAAACTTCAACATTAAGTTCGATAGGTAGGTGTCAAAAAAATCATTAAAACTTTTTTGATAACTAATTTGTAAAGTATAAGGAAAAAAAATTCGACAGAAATTTTAAATTAGAAGAATTTTCATCTTAGTCATCTAAAAAGGATTGACATTGAGACGACAGACGAGGAATTGAATATTTACAAAAAAAAAAGTTGTTCAAAATTTCAATTTGTCATTTTAATTTAAAAGTCAAATATGTACATAGTTCTCAAAAGCAAATTACACTAATCAAATTTCAATAGCAAACACAAATAGAAGAATAAAACTTAAACAGATTAGATGCTAATTTATTCGTACTTAGCAATCAAATTCAGCAGAATTTTCACCACCTCAAGTGAATAAATTTATCATTGTTAAATTTCTTTTGTTTGAATTAAATTCTACTAAAAATTAAAACAACAAAATTAAGGAACTTTTGGAAGTCACATGAATGTCGCGTTTAGAATAAAGTTCAAGAGTTTTTGAAGAATAAAAGAAAATTTTACCAAGCTTTATTTGCATGCCTCCGCTTACTCTTTTTAAATTAATTTAAATCCATGTAAATTCGTCTCCAATTTCTACGGATATTAAAAAATCTTTTCCTTTTCTTTGTCACATTCCATCAATTTTGCTTGCTTATGAAGAAGATAAGAAAAAGTTGAGGAAAAAGAATTTTTCATAAAGAAAATTTTCACGAAGGTGTTGAGTGAAGGAGAAGTAAAGTTTTCGTATTTTTTTGCTTGATATGAGCAGTAGAAAGAAGAGACGAGTATTAAATTTTCAGAAAAAATTATTATTTGAACGCATTTGAAGATTGAACTGAATTGAGAAAATTTAAAATTTTATTTTGAATAATTCATTTTTATTTAATTTGACTGGATCTGAAGTTGATTTTTATGGTCCCCAAAAAACTAAAATTTAAGGTGTATTTCAAATTTTCATACTTTGACAAATCAACCCCTTTAAAAATCTATAAAATCTATTATGAACATTAAAGAGCGAAAAGAATTTGATTTCATGCGAAAAAGAAAAAGTTTTTAATCAAACTTTGCTTTATTCTCCTTTAAACAGCTCCTGTTGTTTATTCTATCATTACTGAATAACAAAAGCATGCACTTTTGAGAGTTTAAATTGAATGAAGCACACTAAAGTTATTTGTAAAGTACCTTACAAAGTGTTACGAGTGCTGCAATCATTTATTTATTTATTTATTCTGTAAACAACCTAATGATCATGCTGATGATGATGATAATGTAAATTTTTTGTAGAAATATACCAGAAAGCATCAGGGTTCTATTGACGTAAACTCTCTGTCTCTCTTCCATGAATACTTTTGCAAGCACTTGAAATGCAAATGCAATTCCTTTAAAAGCATTTAATGGATTAAATCTCACAATTACTATAAAGTGTGTAATTAACATAAATATTGTTAGAGATGAAAATTTGCTTCCAATTCCATCAACTGACAATTAAAATTTTTGTTTCCATGGCTTTTGGTTTTTACTCACTTTTTACAACTGAATCTTATTAAAAATTTTTGTTCTTCATTGAAATGTACAGACAGAACAAAAATCAATTAATTAAAACTTTTTTTCACTTACTTTCAACTTTTGTCAATAAGCAAGTCTGTTTGCTTTTTTTTCATCCATAGAACTCTTACAACATCAACCCTCGGACAACAAATAAACGATGATATTGATTTTTTGAGGAACGCAATTCAAATGGCTGTTGAGAATGATACTCAATTTGATGAGGAGAGCTTTGAGCAACAGGATGATTATAGCAGGTAATTTTGCCATAAATATTCCGATTATAATCATGTGAAGCACAACATGACATAACATATTCAAGTGAATAGATGAGTGCTGTTTTTATAGAAGGAATTTTGGAAAAATAACTCTGAGCTTTGTTTTAGGTATATTGTATTGTTAAAGGCTGTATTTTTTATTTTGAAAGGGATCATGCTTGATTATATTTTGAAAGGAAATAAATTGCTCAGTCGAAATAAATCTTTAAATTTTTCTGTGAACATTTTATGTTTTTCGTAGCTTTTGAAAAGGAAGTTTGCTTGATTTTGATATAGTCTTTTTTTATAGGATTCCTTACCTTAAGTTTTGGTTCAGATAAAACAAAAAAAAAACATGCCAAGAGGGTACGAAGGGGAGGTTTTAAAAATTCGTTTTTTGTGTAACGCAATTAATGAACGGTCCCTATCTATACAGTTTAGTGGTCGTTTGTAAAATTCGTAACGCTTAGGGAGGGGGGAGGGGTCTGAGATTTTGTTACGCTCCATATAATTTTTTTAAATCCATTAAACATTTTTTACGGCAAGGAGGGGGGGGGGGTAAAAATGGCCGTTACAATTTCTTTTTTAATTTATCTATCAATAAGTAAATTGAAAGCTAAAACTAAAAATATTTAATTATTTATGATTTTTTTTTTTATGAAACAAATTTATTTAAAATGTATATATTTTCACTTTATTGCCATCACTGCACATGAAAAATTTACCAGAAAATTTGCTAAGCTTACAAACATACGTAAATGTAGATGTTTTTAGTCCACCAACTTTCTTCTTCAATGATTTCCACATTCCTTTTTCAGTCATTGTATCTGACGACTCTGTTGTTGTGAATTCTTCAATATTTGCTGGATTTTCATCTGATTCTGGTGTTGTTGAACTTGCAACATCTAATTTGTACTCTATTGGTTGTTCTGATGATTCAATATCATTGTTAGGCTGTGTGATTAAGGTTGAAATTGTTGTAGGTAGTTCAGTCGTTGTAGATTCCGTAGCAACTTTAAGTTTTTCAGTAGTTGTATTCAAATCAAATTTCTCACTCAATTTTGGACTCTCATTCTTGACACACACATTATTCGTAATGTATCCTTTGTCCGAATCATATCCAATGTTTTTCCTAAATTTGCAATTCCAATCATTTACATTAAGCTTTTTCTCACTCAAATCCCCAAACGACAATGTCAGAATGTAAAAGTTTTCCAAATTCTCCACCGAGCAACATTGTTCATGAACAAAAAATACAATTTCTGAAACGTCATTAAATGAAAAGTTGTATCTATATAAAGTTCCATAATGCTCATGTAAAACTAGTTTTTTTACAGGATTTTCCCATGCCGATACTATTTTCGTCCACTTATTTAATCGAATTTCCGACAAATTATTATTGTCAACATTAATTTCATTTGATTTACATGCAGACAAATCTAATTCCGATAAATTATTGAAAGCAAATTGGACATAGTCCAAATTTGGCAGCTTTTCGAATTGTTCATCATTAAATGATGTCAACAAGTTGTGTTCCAAGTTCAAAGTTTCAAGTTTCTCATTCTTCATGAATAAATTATCTGGAATGCTTGAAAGATTGTTATAGGATATTGAGAAGTGCAGCAGATTTGGCAAATAGTCGAGTAGATTGGAGAGTATAGTAGTCAATTGATTATAGTCAAGAACAAGTATTTCTAAATGATTGAGTCCATAGAACGCACGTGGATGAATATTACTAATTTGATTATGTTGTAAGGCAATGATTTTCAACTGCGGACATGATGAAAAAGTTTCACTTTCAATCTTTGAAATTTGATTAAATCGCGCCAAAAAATATTTTAATTGACTTGCATTTTGAAAGTTATCAGATTGAATAGCTTGCAGATGTGTTTGTTCGACATCGAGATGTTTAAGTTGTGGAAATTTGATGAAAATGTCTGATGGAACTGAATAAAGTTCAGATTGACGGAATGTAACAGCTTCAACTGATGAATTTCTATCTACAACAATTATTTGCGTTGTTTCGTATTTAAAAACATTTTTGAATCCACATTGAAGACCCCGTTCCGTTTCTTTGATAAATTCACACTCAATGGATTGTAGTTCCGCTTGAGTAATTGTTATTGTTGCTATTAATAAAAGGAATAAACACCTGCGAAAATGGAAACAGATTTTTGAGCTAATTTTTAAGCATGAGAAAATTATTTTAATTACCTTAATATCATTTCTAATTTATTTTTATGAACTTCACTCTATAGCTGTTGAACATTAAATGACTATACTCATCCTTATTGACTCTCAGAGTATTTAATGAGAATATTTACAGTAAAAATAATCCCAAATATTTAAAGATAGACAGTCAACAAAGTATCAGAACAACAGAAGGAGATTTGTTTGTAAATGATGACTGTACGAATCTTAGATGCGTAGTTAATGAAAGGAAACACTGTCTTTGGTGTCTAAACTTTCTAACATTGATAGAGTTATTGGGAAAATTTTTATCTACCCTGGTATCTACGAAACAAAATATTCGGATTCTCCACTAACGCATCTCAAATGTTGTTTAACTTACCTCTACCCACTTGGTCACCACAGCAAATTCGATGCCTAATATTGTGTAACCGTTTTTGTTCAAAAAAGGAGAAAATCTTTAAAATTCAATAATTCTATCAATTTTATAAACATGCCTTACAAACAGCCCCAAACAGAAGTGAACCTTTAAAAAATCTTATTAATAGCCATCCTCTTCAAGATTTAATTAAATAATTAATATTAATGCTGAGTCGACTCTGTTATTGAGAAAGGTTATCAGTTCAAATGAGCTTATTTTTTTTTTTTTGTTCTTCTCAACTCTCCCAACGTCATATTCTCTGAACTCAATGATGATACATTTTGTTTTAATAAAATGTGATAAGGCTGTGTGAGTCATCATTCAAATAATTTAAATTGTTTTAAAAGATTTTTCTGTAAGATGAAGTACCTAGATTGCTTTGGATATTGTAAAATTTTTGAGTAAAACTTATTTCATTTATAGGATTAAAATTCTGTATTGTTTAGTTTGGCAAATTAGAACCCTTTGAAATGGTAATTTAGTTACGGTTGGTCATGTTAATCTGTAAAATTACATTAAATCATACAGTTCGCTTGATTTTCGTTACAATTGATGTGTTTTATCAAAAATATGCCTTTGATTATTTTCTAATTTCAAGTTCATTAAATTTTGATCTTCACAAATTTTAATAAAAGCTTGAAATTCACCCAAGTAATGTCTGATACTAAAAGTATTTCTATATGAAAAAAATTGCTTAAAATGTAGAAGAATTCCAAAACTTTTCTATAATATCACTTGAAATTGTCTCATCAACATCCATATATAAAAATATCCACATTGCCTTGAGATACTTCAACCACAATAAAAGTTCATTAACATTGACAAGTTTACCAAAAAAATAAGCAAAAAACTTTTATTCAAGAAGATAATCTTATCTAGAATCTCTCTTGATATCTAACTTGATTTCGAATCTTGATGAATTAAAGTTATTTGTTCTCGACTTGTAGACACAATTGACAACAAATTAGTTCTATTGAACTTATGGTCTGAGGTTTGATGGACATACACAAAATCATGAGAAAATATTGGTTTGTTTGTAAGGAGTAAACAATTTGAAGATTTTGAAAAGTTTTTCAAAGTGTCATCTGTGGATTATTTTGGATGATGCTGACTTAAAACATTAATCAATGTGGTAAAAAAGTCGTAAAAATTAAAAAAATTTTTGGATTGAAAGCTAGATTCTCATTCTTTTATCAGTGACATTTTGGAGCAATTTTATGCTTAATTCAATGTTTTCCAATACCTTTAAAGTAATACATACCTTCTTATATGTCAATCGCAATCTTTATTTCTACAATTTCAAGAATATAAGCATATTCAGTATTCAATTTCATGCTAAATTTGATTCAATATTCTCTTTGTCCATCTCTCAAGAATAAAATTCTCCCAAGCATGAATGAATTCTGAAGCCAAAGCAACATAATCTATCATAAACAACCCTACCCAACAAGAATTCAGACCTATTTTTTCCAAAAGAATTTTCTAGAAAATGATTTTAAATTACCTTAAATGAAGTCTCGTGTGCTGAATAATTTTTATTGTTGCTTGAAAAACACACGACAAAAAAAAACAACTTGAAGCCTTTAGAACAGTCTTTACTTTCTAAAGATTCATACACGAGCCTTTATCATCTATTTAAACAATTATTCCATACTCTTCATTTTTTTTACAATTCTTACTTTTTATTCACCATAAATCCACATCCAACATCCAAAACCATCAACATGTAAACATAAAAAAAATCATAGCGATGAAAATGATGATGTTGACAGACGTAAT
The DNA here is from genome assembly GCA_026123125.1 of Chironomus striatipennis. Taxonomy (NCBI): domain Eukaryota; kingdom Metazoa; phylum Arthropoda; class Insecta; order Diptera; family Chironomidae; genus Chironomus; species Chironomus striatipennis. The sequence goes on along the minus strand of CM047394.1, from coordinate 59,802,746 downwards.
GAGGGAAAAATTTACAATCTAACTGATATATTATCAACAGCATCAAGTGATATATATGAACAGCAATAACAACAATTTTATTTGCATAATCAGCTACATTATGTGCCATCTGATATAGCAGCACCAACAACAATTATGTCGACCGAAAAGGAAAAGACAAAAGAGCGGTATTACATATACAGTCACACTAAGAAAGTCGATAATGATGAAGATATGAGGATAAATAATCAAATAACAGACGAAGGTACAGGAACAGATGATAAAATACGAAAAGCAAGATCATCGTCACCGTCTGACAGGAAGCAAGTTAGTCGTAATATTTCACTTGTCCTGGAGAATCTCTTGATGAGCTATGAGAACTCACAACTTCCTACACATGGAGAAGGTTTGTTGCTAAGATTTTTTATTTTTTTTTTATTACACATTTTTATTGACTTCTGTTATGTCTGTTTGATGATTTATTGGATTTTGACTTGTTTGTTCCTGTATTGACTTCAATTGATGATGCTTTAAAGAACATTTCTACGAAATCTGTTACATGTTTTGAAATGTAAAATTTGGGATTGTTTGAGGATTACGTAAGGGTCCATACGAATAATTTGTTTTCCCCCTTTTTTTGTATAGTTTTTTGTATTTGTTTGACTTGCTACAAAAAATTTTAGACCCTCCTCTCTCCTGAAAAGCGAACGTACGAAGTAAATGGCCCCTAATTTAAATTTCGAATGTTTGAAACTAAAGCATGCTTATTTTATAAGTTATATAACATATGAATGATTCCCACGTGTTTCTTACAACTCTTTTCAATTTAAAACGACAGGGATGAAAGAAAAAGTATTGAATTTTGAAGTATGCATCTGTTCAGGCATGAGTTTTTGTCACACGTTGCAAATAAAAATGTTGTCTTTAAAATATTTAATGTAATAAAATGTGAGATTTTAGATTCGTCATTCATCTCAATGGCTTAAAAAAAATTTGTTCGACGCAGACTGCTTTAAAACTTGAATATTTTTTCTCCATAAAAGCAATAAAATTCGGTTTCATAAAGAATTTCCCTTCTTTTTAAAAATATTCATGTCATAAAAACATGAACATTGAAATTGCGAACACTGCACATACGACATACGACTTAATTTTCCTTTAAATAATGACACATATTTATTATTGTATATAGAGGCACTTTGTCGTTCATGTGTACTTATTCATAAATAGCATGTCATTACTATTGTTGTTATGATACTTATTGAATGCTGTACACATACAAAAAGAGGAAATCTTTTTTTTCGTTGCTACGGTTAAAAAAATTGATTTTTCTTCTTGGAAAAGAGGAAGAAAATTTACATGACTTTTTCATAAGAATTCATGCATTCATAGAGATTTAAATATGATGGTCTGTTATTGTTATGACAGAGACCTTATCAGTTGAACATTGATTTTTCATTCAATATTATTTTTAGACTATTTGTGTGCAATATTTTGGTTATAACTGATTCATTTTGGATTGGTTGTCATGGCTGGATCCTAGCTCCTATATACTTTAAAATATTCATGGATCTGCCTTTTTATGGTGACAGTGGCGTAGCCAGAAATTTCGAGAAGGTAAAAATTTAATTTTTTGTATGAAAAAATTTGGGGGGAGTGAGTTTTCGTTTTTTTTCACGAAATACAAAATTATTTTTTTATTTTAAATTAAAGTTCTTGAATGAAATCTGTCAAAAAAAATTTAAAACTAATTCTTTATTTAACTATTATAATTGGGGTATAAAAATCCCCAATAACCAAAAATTTTAAAAGCTAGTTTAAATCCAACTTAAAGCTAACTTTTTATAGAAAGATTAGCTAAAAGTTAGCTGAGAACTAGCTTTTAACTAACTTTTAAATTTTCTGATTATTAGGTAATCAGTTGTAAAACTACGACAAATGCGCATTAAATTTTCACAATCATTTTGAACTTTTATTTCTTTTTTGTATACACCTTTATCCCCTATGTACACTCAAAAAACCACAACAAAAGATTTTTTTGATGCAATGAAATTTGGAATGAATGATACGTTTTGGAAAAAAATGACACAAAGAAAAACTGTCGATTTATCGTCCGTATCGCGATTTTCTTTAAAACATCATCCCTTATTCTTCCTAGATGCATGCAAAACATTAATATTCATGAGTTGTGTTATTTATCATCGAAATATTTTTCTTTTCTGCATCTATCTAGGCATACCAACAAAAATTCGAACAAATATTTTGATAAGATCTATGGGACCAGTTAGTGAGAAAGCTATGGTGAGTATATATGACTGTGCATCATTCATCTTATGTTGCATAATGATATTTGGTTAAAGATATACACATAATATGTGCTAGCAGATTGTGCTGTCTTTAAAAATTTCTTTAAAGTTACAGTTTCAATTCCAGATCTTGTAAGATTTCTTCTTGAGTCGAAACTTTCACTATATCTTGAAGACAATATTTATACTTAGAAACTTCATTTAACAGAAATAATTAGAAAATGCCATTTTCAGTAAACAATAGAAATTCTTAGAACTTTTTACTTGAAATTCCTTTCATGACCCAATTAAACATGATTCTCATCTAATTAACGTCATTATTTTTACTTTCTATCCTTTTCAGGATTATTCAATGGATTGCTATTTTTGTCAATATTGGCGTGACAAAAGACTTAGCTTCAAGTCACCATTTAAAAGCTTGTCATTGAGCATTAAAGTGAGAACTTAATGGACATTAATTTTTTTGAAATGTCATTTTGTAAACAATACATTGAACATTTTTTTATTATTTTTAAGATGCTGGAAAGGATGTGGAAACCGGATACTTATTTTTAGTAAGTTAATCCTTTACAATTTAATGCTCAGCTTTATGTGGGATGTATTTTTATCCTCATTGATGGTTTTTTTACAAACAAGAAATTCTTCATGAAATATTTCAAGTATAAAATGCGTGGGTACTGCGAAAAAGATGATCAGAAAATTGAACAAGAATATTATAGATAATTAAGTCTGTCAATTTAGTCTTGTATCGCAAATTCCTTTTTCTTGCGTTCAATTTAATAAATTTTCTTCAGTCAATTAATTTTATGTCTTTATAATGAACATCAAAGTGATCTGCTTTATGAGTTTCATCAATAATTAAGGAATGCTTGAGAAGGATCAGAATGTGAACTATGATGCGCCCATAAGGCAATAAATTGATTTTATCTGGTTAATGTTAATGACATAATTAGTTTTGTTGCTTTCATGAGAGAATCTTTTAAATTTCTTTGTTTCCTGTATCAAGATCATGATGTGATATTAAATTTAAAATACCAATTTTTGCATCATAAGTGTGTTGAGAAAGTTTTTGAATATTTTGTGCGTTTAGCGAAATTTCGCATCTTAAGTGCGTTCAGAAATTTTTTGAATCTTTTGTGCGTTTAGCGAAATTTCGCATCTTAAGTGCGTTCAGAAATTTTTTGAATCTTTTGTGCGTTCAGTAAAAGTTCGCATCTTGAGTGTGTTCAGAAAAAATTATTTGCATCTTTTGCTAAATACTCAAACTAATTTATTTTTTATCCACTTTCAGTAATGCAAAAAAGAGTCACATCCACACAATTACAGTTCCAAATAAGCTTTTAAGACTGTCTGAAAATGGAGATATTTTGTACTCGATGAGGTCTGATGATTTTACATTTAAGTTCATTAACCCCACATCCCATATTTCCGTTCCCAAAATATATAATTTATCACTCAAATGTCCTTTCCTACTTATTTTTTTCATTTTCATCCTTAAATTATATTTTCATGATTAAAAAAAGTAAGTGAGGGATACTCCATACATGAGACTAATGGCTTGGGGTTTGAAAATGAAAAATAATGAATCATTCCGTTTTTTGTGTCTCTACCCCCATCTTCCTTTTCACACATTTTAATGCTCAGCAACTAACTAAAAAGATTCTTTTTCTTCATATTTTTTGGACAATGTAACTAATGCCTTTAAAAAATGGAAATGGAAACAAAAAAAATCTGTGAAGGCTAACAATACGCGCAAGCTGTCCAATGCAACTGAGAAATTTTCCAATGGACCGTCAAAGTTGTCCTCTCATTTTGGGATCTTGTAAGTTTTTTTTTGTCTTCTATTTTTTAAGATTCATCATAAAATGTCCTTCGGAACTTTTCTTTTCAATCCCTTCTCAAGATGCTTACACAAACAAGGAAGTTGTATATGAATGGTACAACAATAATTCTGTAAGTTTTGATTCCGGCATGGCGTTGAGGTAATGAAATATGATGATACTTCTAAATTCCTTTTTCTTTACGAGTCTAACTGGATGACATTTTGCTTTTTTCTTTCCTTTTTTGTCTCTCTGTTCTGTGCCATTTTTAGTCAGTTTGATTTAATTAGTTTTCGTCAAGAGAATTTAACCCTTAGACGACGAGAGGGTGATTTTAGTACACTTCAAGTGCTTTTCAACTTGCAACGTCATACTGGTTATTTCTTAATTCAGGTAATTATAAAGGATCATAAATTATATTCTAATTACCTGTCTACTATCCTAAAGGTCTATGTACCTTGCATCCTCATCGTCATCTTATCATGGGTTTCATTTTGGATACATCGAGAAGCAACAAGTGATAGAGTTGGACTTGGCATAACGACTGTTTTAACACTCTCAACTATTTCATTGGATTCAAGGACAGACTTACCAAAAGTTCGATATGCAACAGCATTGGATTGGTTTTTATTAATGAGTTTTTTCTACTGCATCGCTACATTGTTAGAGTTTGCTGGTGTTCATTATTTTACAAAAGTTGGAAGTGGAGAGATTCCAATTTCAGATGCTGGTATGAGTAATAGTTGTATGTGAGTGTCAATGAACCTTATATTGTGCTCTAATTCCTTTTAGATGAAGATGAATGGGAAGATGTAGATACAGTAGAAGAAATTGGAGGAACACTAAATCATTCCTTGGTATCATCACGAGATTCACCACAACGATTGCTTAATAATCGTCTACGAAATTCAATGATCTGTCCAATATATAATGAAGCTTACAATTCTACACATTCTGAATCACAATCAGGAACGCATTCACATTTATCGACAATGGAAAGAACCACACAAACCGAGCCACCAAGAAAACCAAAATGGAAACAATTTTGGCTTTGTTTTCTCGGTGACGATGAGTTTAGGAAGCAAAGAGCTCGAGAGGCTAATGCTGGGTCGAAGAAACATGTCAATTCAGTATCATTAATTGATCGTGCTGCCCGAGTTGCTTTTCCAAGTAAGTCACAATCTAAATACAATCTTTTGGCTTTATTCATTGAATTTCTTTCTTCCTCTTTCCTGTCCTTTTTTTACAGCTTCATTTGGAATTCTGAATCTGCTTTATTGGCTCTTTTTATATTATCATGATACATTTCATTCAACACTACCAGCCTAATTTGACTGAAACATCAACTGAATAAAATTCATCATGCAATGACAACACACATTTTTTTCATATCTATTGTCCAATAAGCTCAAGGTCGAATGATAAGAAATTGACATCATTTAATAGATTAACCTTGATAATATAGCTATTGATAATCAGATCATATTTATTATGATTCGGAAATTGAACTAATCATTAGGACATCATAAACATTAAAGAGATTGGTTTGGGAATAGCCTATAAATGATGTTTAAAACTATGGGAGTCTGTTAAATTTTTAAAATTGAACCTTTAAGAACGTTGATTATTCTTTGAGCTTTTAGAATTTATTTAATTTAATGATCCATACTGGACTGTATTTTAAATTCTGTTAGAAAATATGATCATTACTAATGACGATGACGTGTTAAGGATAATCATGATAGTGAAAGGGAGATGAAAGAATTACTCCGAATAAATGACCAATGGGACTCGAACACACTTTCTACGATTTGTTGACACATGCTCAACCGCTGAGCTATCAGGGGTTTCTCGAGTACATAGTAAAATTCACATAGAAGTTCCACTCTATTCGTTTTCTTTACACTATCATGATGTATCATTGACATGAAATTATATCCTAAAAATAATTTCTGTTCTTCTCACGCTAATCTCAAAAAATCTTTTAAAAAATAACCTAATTACCACAAGTTCTTATCTGTGAACTAATTCCGAGTGAAAGATTTATTTCTAGTTTCTGGTCAATAGATAATCTTGATTTGGTAACTGTTGACCACAAAACTAGTAACTCTTATTGACACAAAAAAAAAATGTTTTTAAGCCATTAAGATAACATTATTGGAGAAAATAAATGAATAATAACAATTAAGTCTAAATATACGAAACTATAGTTTTTACTTTAAATTTTTAGGTACTCACCTTGTGCGGTCTGAATATATTATTTCTTACAGTGCCTTTCTCTCATTGAAGAGAGTAATCGAACGAGAGTGACCTTGAAAACATCTGATTGAGTATTGAGAATATAAACAAAAAAAAAAAAAAAAAAAAAAAAAATCAGGCACTTTCCGTCTTTTTTCTCTTTACGTTTTTATCTGAGTTTCTTACTATTTTTTTCCTGTTCAACTTCGCTAAGTTAGTCAATTATCAGCTGTTGTTCGATACATACACGTTTATAAGTTTTATTTACACCAAAAAAATCATGAAAGTAATTGTTGATTGCGATACTGGAAACGATGATGCTTGGGCAATATTTGCACTTTTGAGATCAGAGGAAAGATTTAATTTCAAAGTCATTGCCATCACGTGTGTTCATGGAAACACAAATGTTCAAAATAGTGTTCAAAATACTTTGAAAGTTCTCGATGTCTGTGGTCGTGCTGATATTCCTGTCTATGCTGGTGCAAGATCACATTTGATTCATGATCCAGACAAGAAGGAAGAAAAGTTTCATGGAAATGATGGTTTAAGTGGTGTCTATGACTCAAGTGAGAAACCTAGTTATGATCTTGTACAGAAAAAGCATGCTGTTGAAGCTATAAGAGATTATATTGAGGAAGTAAGTCATTTTGCATTTACATTTGTTCATCGACTCCAAAATGCTTAACTTGTTGTCTTTATAGAATCCAAATGAAATTGTCATTATGGCAACAGCTCCTTTAACAAACATCGCTTTACTTTACAAAATGTATCCAGATGTGATTCCAAAAATTAAGAGTGTTCATATCATGGGTGGAAATCACTTAGGTTAGCTTAAATCTTTTTGTAAACATAACAAAATCGATTAGATAAGCTTGTTTTTATTTTTAGGAGTTGGTAACATAACAAAGCATGCTGAGTTTAACTTTTATTCAGATCCAGAAGCAGCTCATATTGTTTTTGCAGATACAAAATGTCCGATTTATGTTTTTCCATGGGAACCTTGCGTTGAAGCATCAGTTGCAATGCCATTTGAGGAATTTAGAATTAATGTACTTTCAAGTAATGACAATATATACTCAAAGTTCTTGGATCCTGTAGAAAAAATTGCTTATAAAGGCTGGAAGGAATGGATGCCATGTGATTTGTTTTTGGCAGTAACTTTTATTCTTCCTGGAGTTATTAAGAAGAGTGAAGAGCATCATATCACAATAGAACTTGCTGGAACTCATACCAAAGCAATGATGGTCATGGATCATCTTAAGAACAATAAGCCAAATGCAACAATTATCAAAGAGATTGATGTCGAAAGATTTAAAAACTTTTTAAAGTGGGTGTGTAATCATGAAGTGGAAGATTTATAAAGATTATTGATATGTCCTTTTTTGTGATTTGTATTTATCTCCCTACTGCATTTAATTACTGTAAACTGGATGTTTAAATGATATTTTTATAATTTTTATTTTTATAAGTTTCGCGTCTTTTTGGATTTTAGCATCTCATTTTCGCGTCAATTTTTTCTATATTCAAATTTCTGTTATCTGTTTTAAATACCAAAAAAAAAAATAATAATCATATCTAAGGCCAAATCTTGAATGACTGTGTGATTTTTGATAAACAAATTTAATTATTGTACAATAAACAAAATTATTCTCTTGACACTGAATTTTTTTATCTCATTTTTTGATAAGTATATCAGACAGAATTTAATTTGAATACAGCTTAGTATTTGAGTGACTTTCGTTTCATAAACAGCTGAATAATCATTTCTACCAACGACCCGTAAAAAAATGTCGAAACAAAAAGTGATTTTTGATACTGATGCAGGCACAGATGATGCTTGGGCTTTGATTACGTTAATAAAATGCCAAGAAAGGTGTAATCTTGACATTCAAGCTGTTACTGTGCTTACTGGAAATACTCCGTTAAATCACGGATGCCAAAATGTTTTATTACTCCTAAAAACTTTAAATCGAATGGATATCAAGGTTTATGCTGGAGCTGAGAACAGCATTCTTCCAAAACCTAGATTTATGACACCACATCATGGAAATGATGGTTTAAAGGATGTCTTTTCACCAGCTGAAAAACCAAGTTTAGATCTTGTACAAAAGAAGCATGCTGTGGACGCTATGAAGGATTTAATTGAGGAGGTAAGGAACTTTTATCTTTTAGTTCTATACTTAAATTTTAAATTATTTAGAGTCCGAATGAAGTCATCATTTTTGCTGTTGGTCCACTTACAAACATCGCATTGCTGTACAAAATGTATCCAAGAATTTCTAGCAAAATTAAGGCACTGCATATAATGGGTGGAAATTTTATGGGTATTGGAAATGTAACAAGATGTGCTGAATTTAATTTCTGGTATGATCCTGAAGCTGCAAGAATTGTTATTACAGAAAGTCAATGCCCAATTCAAATACTGCCATGGGAAATTTGCTTGACATCTAGTGAATTTACGCCACATGAAGGCTGGAGATTTGGTACCTTGAATACTGTCAAAAGCGATATAATGGACTTGATAGATAAGATTGAAAGCAATCCATCTAGACCGAATTTTACTCCATGTGACGCATACATGATTGCATGTTATGCATTTCCAAAAATAATTTTAAAGATAAAGCATCATTCGGCAACCGTTGAATTAAGTGGTGAATATGCACGCGGTTTAATGGTTTTGGATCATAAACTTTTAACTAAGCCAAATGTACATGTTATAGAACAGATTGATGTTGAATTGTTTAAAAAAGTTTTATTATGGGTTTGTGGACATGAAGATTCGGGGATTTAAATTTTAGCTTCCGCGCAAGCTCGGAAGCTGTTTTAGTATTTTTAATTATTTGGAAATGTAAAAAAAAGGCAATAAAGATTATTAATTAAAAGTAAAGTTATAGGCCTAATTTGTTTAATAATCATCATCATCGTCATCATCACAATTTTCCTTATTCTCAATGGTTTGTGCTTGCAAGCCATATTGTTGCTGTTGAAATTCTTCATTCATTTGTTCTCGTGCCTGTCGAATTAACTCTTGTTGCTGTCTAAAAAGTTCCTCTTCCGATATTGTTCAGTCCTTCCAAAATATGCTCGGCTGGAATGAAAAAAAAAAAATACTTTTTTGTCATTTCTGGATCTTGAAATTTCACAAAATTTATTCATTTACCACTAATTGTCTTCTTGTTCTTCTGATTACATATTTCATTAGCTTCAGAACTGATGAGATGAATAAATTCTGTACAGCAATTAAGGATTAATTCTCTACTTTCGTTGGCTACTCTTATATTTGGTACAATTTCCTTAATTATTTTGTTGATACTTGCTCGAGGTAGACTTAATTCTTCTTCCTCATTTGGAGGGCACAAATCATCATCATCATCCACAAATGACATGTCTATTTACCTCAAATTATTGGATATAATTAAGAAAAGGTAAAATTTAAATAAATTTTTATTGTTTTCAATTTTTTTTAACTTTAATTTGTAAACAAAAGTTTTTGAATTTCAAAAAACCGTTACAAAATTGACAATTTTTTTAAGTAGAAAATTAATTTTATTTCCATTTCCATTCATGTAAACTCAATATAATACCGATAATATCTTAATAAATATCAAGATTAACATTATGACCAAATAGGTGCTTCCAGCTAATAGGAATTTGAAGATCAATTCTGCCTTCTTTCTCGTTGATCGGTTTTTTCAATAATTTATTAAACTTCTCTGCAAATTGCATAGCATCAAACATGTTATCTCCTTCACTGACATACTTGAATAATATTATAGATGGAATTTGTTTTGTTGTTGCTAAATCATGCAATTTTGTGGCTATTCCACATCCATGAATTTGTGAGTTTGATGATTTATTGAAACTGGATGTTAAATGCTCACAGATTTTGAAGCTGTCATTAGCAACAAACTCAAAAGGACTATTCTGAACATGATGCTGTTCATAACTGTATGCTGATGAAAGCTGAATAATTTCACCAATTCCTTCAGACTTGACAAATTCAAGAATTTCTTCACAAAGACTTTCGACGTAAAAAGGAGTTATTGGACTTCTAATCTGCAATAATACAATCTTATTGCTTTTACAAATGAAGAATTCACTTGATATAGACAGCTCCTTTTCATTCTCACTAAAAGCCGACGGTCCAATCATTGGAATTATTGCTGTATTATAGAACTAAAAGGATCCAAAAAATTATAAAAATTGTTTATGATGAAATTTTGATGATTTAACTTACCAAAGCATACTTTTCCATTCTTAATGAGTTAATCAAGAGATCTGCTGTCAGCTGTCCAACATTTCCAGTCGATGCAGTGGCTATTATCAGCTGAAAATCCTTTAAAGAATTATTCCGCAATTTTTTGATTGTCATTTTTTTTTATTTCAGTGCTTCTCAAAACTTTTTGTTCAGTTCATACTTTTTTGAATTTTAGAAAACCGTTAAAAAATTGATTTTTTTTACTTTTTAATAGTAAATTTGTCATTTTATTATTTAACTTTTTATCACAGAATTTTATCACATTAATTCTACATTCAATTATAAAATATCATCGTCAAGTTACATATATTTCTCTAATTATTGATTATCGAGGTATTTAAGGACTTTCTCAGTTAATTTGATTACATCAGCTCTGTAATCTCCAATACTATATTTTAATAATATTACTGAAGGAATCTTTAAAATTGTAGCCAAACTATGGAATTTCATTGCGTATCCACATCCAGAAATTGATTCATCTATAGCCTTGTTGAAATTGGATGTTAAACTTTTGCTAATTTTAAAGTTTTTATTAGCAAGATACTCAAATGGATGTTGTACGATGCAATAATATTCATATTCCAATGATCTATTTCCAGGTGTTTTTGTACTTGATTGACTGCAAATGTAGGACTTTTCGAAATCAGGCGCTAAATTTCCAGGCACGATATTTAAGTATGTCTTGTTGAAATAGTAATTTTCAAAATCATATGCAGAAGACAACTGTATGATTTCAGTGATTCCTTCAGTTCTGACAAAGTATGGTATTTCATCCATTAAACTTGCATTAAATCGAATGTCCATTGGATTCATAAAATTCATCAAAACAACCTTTTTCCTCTCACAGACATAAAATTCTGTGTATATTTCCAGTTCTCTTTCATAATCACATATATTTATAGGTTGTAAAATAGGTTTATCTGATGTATTATAGACCTAAGAAGATCCAGTCAATAAATGAATGAAAAAAAATGATTTATTGAAAATTATGTAATTTCACTTACCAATGCATATCTATCCATATTTAATAAGTCAGTCAAGAGTACAGCTGTCAATTGGCCTACATTTCCTGTTGAAATACTTGCTATTAATAGCTTAAAACCATTTAAATCTGTGTATTGTAATTTTTCAATAGCCATCTTTTTAGCGCCTTTTTTTGAAAAAGAGTTTCTCAAACTTTGTGTCGCGAACCAAAAAAGATAAAATTTTGAGAAGCACTGTTAAAAGGTAAACAAACAAATTAGAAAATTGATAAAAAATTAAAAATGTCAAAAAATAGCTCAAAACTTGAGGATAAAAAGAAATTTATATGTTCACAATGTGGAATATCATTAAGCTCATCATATAATCTTAAAATTCACACAGAAACTCGATGTTCAACTGAGAAAAATCACGTAAGTTTGAAACTTAATTTTCATGATAATATTCTTATCATTTTTCATTTATTTTTCTCCAGATTTGTGACATTTGCCAATCTCGATTCTTAACTGTACACTCATTGAAGACACACATAAAGTCAATACATCAGGAAACCAAGAAGTTTATTTGTAATTTTTGTGGAAAAACATTTGCCAGCAAAGGACAACTTACAGTGCATGAAAGAGTACATAATAAGGCAGATAAACCATTTGTTTGTGAGATTTGTAACAAGGCATTCAGTCATAGAGAGACATTAGTCACACATAGTACAGTTCATACTAAAATTAAGCCATACGCTTGTGAAAATTGCAATCAAACATTTTCGTGTGTAGGAAATTTAATTAAGCATCGAAAAGTGAGGCCAAATACTTGTGGACTTCCTGTATTCACAAATAAGAAAATATGCAAACGTGCTGGTGTAAAATGTACAAAAGGAAAAGCACCTGTGATTATTGTCGATTCTATCAATGTCCAACAAGATCCTGCACCTCAAATTGTCAGTTCCGATAATATCCAAAATGAGATAATTTTGGTACAAGAAGAAAGACAAAAAGTAGTTCCATACAATAATGACCATCAATATATTGTCATAACAGAAAGTCAAAATCCAACAGAAGCTGATATTCAAAGTATGAAGGACTTTTCAAAAAAGGAAATGGAAGTTTTTGATTTTATGACTTTTGATATGAGAAATGTACAGGAACAGCAAGAACATTATACTGAGAATGAACAGGAAATGATTGTTGAGGAATTAATTGACGAAACTGAATATTTAGAGGAGGACTTTGAAGGAAGTTATGAGGCAATTGAGGAAACAAATGAGACTGAAAATGTCGTCAACAAGATTGATGATGAAAATGAAATATTACAGTACCTAACAATAGTTAATGACCAATTTCAATGTAAATTGTGTCCAAAAATTTATTCAAAAAGAAATATTAGTATTAAGCACTTGAAAAAGGAACATAAAATAATTTTAAATTGCTTTAATTATGACAATGCAAATCGTTACCGCAAACCACAAAAGAATCAGGTTTGGAAGTGCAAATATTGCCCCAAAAAATACACAAGTGCTAAAACCGTTGAAAAACATGAAAAAGTTCATGGTAAGGATGGCAATTTAATTCACAAATGTACATGCTGTTCCTTATATTTTCGTACTATTGATGAAATGGAAAATCATCAAATTGAGTCGCATGCTGATCGTCTAGTATGTGATATTGAAGACTGTCATAAGCGATTTGATCATCCTGAAAAGCTATTAAGTCACAAAAAGTATTCACATTCCGATAAAAAGTATCAACCAAAGAAATATTCCTTTGTCTGTACCGTTTGTGGACGTAATTTTAATACAAAAGTTGCTCTATCTGATCATGAGAGAAGTAATTGTGGACAAAATCCAATTTATAAGTGTGAATATTGCGATCGATTTTATCATTCAGCTGGAAGTTTGAAAGTTCATTTGACAATCCACAGTGCAGAGCTTAATTACGAATGTAGTTTTTGTCAAAAGAAATTTCGCACGAAAGGTCAACTTACTGTCCATAATCGTATTCATTTAAACCTTAAACCATTCAAATGTAAATTTCAAGATTGTAAGGCAGAATTTGCACACCGCGAGAGCCTGCTAACACATCACAGTACGTATGAAATTTGACCATTTCTATCAATCATTTTAATTAGACTTTACATTTTATTAACACAGCAATTCATACAGGAATTAAGCGATATGAGTGTGAAAAGTGTTTGGCACGGTTCTCATGTATATCGAATCTATTAGCACACCGACGTAGTCGTCGAAAGGACTGCAGTGAGTCTAGAATACAGAAAGTTAAGAACGCTGAAACAAGTTTAAAATCTGTCTGAGCAGATGTTAGAAATGAATTTAGACTAAAGTTAAATAAAATGGAAAAAAAAAAAATAGGTGTGCAACTATGAGCAGTAAGAAAAGGATAGTTCTGAATTTGATTTGCATAATATTTAAATCTAGGTAGTCAAATGATACAAACAAATCCATTAATATTCATTAGACATGTACTGTTATAGGTGTCGAGTCATAAAAATCAATCAATCAATCATAAATTGATCTTTTTTTTATCCTTCAAATTTCTTGTATCTTTAACAGTCACAAAAGAATCATTTAAGGTACTTATGCCGAGACATTGAATTAATTGCTTATTTTCCAAACTGTGCGTTTTCCGTAAATATGAGTCAGTAATTTATTCACTATGACTCAATTAAAACTTAAACCCCATTGCTTATTGTTACTCAGCCTAGATTAAAACTGAGTTTTTTTTTTTTTTGTCAGATTTAACGGTTTTTGTTGTAACATAGATTTAAAAAAAAAATTGAATTTTGATTTTCAAAAAAAGAATTTCAAATTTTGGAAAACCGTTAGATCAATTTTTTAGTTTCTAAAGTTCAGAATTTGAACTTCACAATTCAAACTCCAAAAGTTCGTTATTTTTTGAAAATTTAAAAAAAAACCGTTAAATCAACATTTTTATTAACGATAAACCTTCAAAAAATACGGAACAATTTTCAAGTTAATTTCAACAGGTCTAGTTCACGTAGCTTTATTGTGACGTCACATGTGTTCAACTTTTCAATTGCTCTAATGCAATAAGAAAAAGTTGATACATATATGAACGGTCAATTATTTCGTACCTTAATCGATTATTATTGAAAATAAGAAATAACAAAAAAAAGAGTGAGAACAAATTGAGTCAATAACACTATAAATTAAAAACTAAATTATGGTACAAAAGGAAGTATGACAAAATGTTAGCATAGAAATCAACTAACTAGGTAACTGGCGCTTGCTTAGCAACGAGCATTTAAACAGGCTTGAATGATTAATATCAATGAACTTGAAAGTGTCATACAAATGTTGCAAAAAATATTTATTACATACATGAAAGTTGAAATTCTTTCAATTACAATTTTTCAAAGGCACGAATTGAATTGTCAGTTTTCTAATCTCTTTTCGATCGAATTTGAATGACATTAAAATTGAATTTCTCATGTTGAACTGATTTTTTAGCACATATTTGCTACCCATTCAAATATGGATTGCTGCACTTGCTGGTGGAAAAATTTATTGAAAGATTATTGACGCATAATAAAATGACTTTAATGTAGCAACATTTTGAAGTTCAAGCATTAATATTGTAATCTATGACTTCCTCATTTTCATTTATGCGAAAATGCTTGTAATTTTTATTTATTTATATTTATTTTGTATTAGCTGCGTGCTTTACGCTTTAAACTGTAAATCCTATTTGTTTTTTGCTGCTTAAGTATGTGATTATTGAAATTCTATATTATTTATTTTTGCAGTTTGTCTTGTTGTTTATTTAAGCCGTGAACTTATCTCATGTGCTTAGAGTTATTTCAAGGATAATTGCAGATATTTGATAACTCTACGGAATTTTAACGAATTTTATTAAATTTGAAAATTTTCAATTTTTGGAATTTGAATTTTTAGATGCAAAAATTTAACGGAAACTCAAATTTTTGAATTTTTTGAATAAAAAGATGCGAAAATTCAAATTACTAAAAATCGTTAATTTCCAAGAATTTCGCATCGATTCTTTTGCTTTAAAAAAATTAAAATTTTGAATATCGACCGTTAAATAACCACCAATCAGAACCAAGATTAAAAGTAGAGCAGAACAGAAGCACATGCCAAACAAATACTAAAATTATACATAATTTACAACAATTACTTTACATTTTTTTTCCTCAGCTCGAGAACCATTTAAACTCGAATAAAATATGTGATCAAATAAGGTTTATGTCATTCTGCGAATATTTTCGATGGAAATGCGTCTCGTTTACAATATTTTCTTAAATTTATTATACATTTTATTATTATGACTGTAAACATTCAATTTCAAGATCTCCATTCATTCTCCCATACCTCAAACGATGCAAAATATGCGGCAATATAAATAAGTCTATATCTCTTATTTTTCAGAAATAAAAAAATTGAAATCATTTCGACATGAATAAAGCAGAGAGAATGAAGAAATATTGAGCATAAAATGTGCGATTAAGGTGAAGTAACATTAGCATTATCAGGAAAAAAAAATAAACAAAAAAGCGCAACCGTTTAGGAAATTATAAAGAATTAGATTGTGCCTGACACTTTTTTCAAAATTAATAAAAAAAAAAAAAAATCTTTGCAAATTGCAATTCACATATGTATGAATTGTATATTTAGATATGCATGCCTTTTATTAATAATATGCCTAGTTATTTCCAACTGACTTAATTCAAATTAATGTGCATGGGTATTTATTTCTTCTTAATTCTCTTTTTTTTTCCTTAAACTTCCCATGTGCATAAATTATACCGCTAAGTTACTTACTAACAGTTAATAAACGATTTTAAAACCTTACACTACATTATTAATATTATCCAATAGTTTGAAAAGAAATATTTTACAACGTCAAGTAATTGTTATTATTTGCAATGTCGAACGAAACGACGACGACAACAACGATGTTTGGTTGAATTCTTGTCGAACTTGAAATTCATTTCTTGGACATACATTAGTCTTTTGAATAATAATAAAAATAATAATAATAACATAGAGAGATAGATATTTAATTTTAAATATAGAATTGGGTGCATGGGAATTGCAAACATGTTTTTTTTGCACCCATTTATTGCTTTATTCTCTCTTTTCTTGATTTTTATTATTATTTTGTATCATTTTAAGCAATTTTTTTTTTTTTTGCGAAACAGATGGGGCGTTGAATTCAAGTTTTAATTGACTAGATGGGTATTTCGTTATCACTAATATGATTCCGAAAGCAAAAATACTTGGAATGTGCTGATGAGTTGGATTAGAAAGCTTCATTTTTTTCATATTTATTGAACGAGACTGTTAAATTACTCATAAATGCAACAAAGTAGATTTTAAATTAGAAATCGTCCAAAAAAAGTTTCTAAATTTGTACCGGTTTTTTTAAAATCAAAAAAAAAATATATAAAATAATATATTGAACTTAAAGCGACGCTTAAAATTGAAAAATATTTTGAACTTAAGGCGACATTTTAAATTTTGAAGCGATGCTTTGGATGTGAAAATGTTTAAACTTAAAGCGATGATTTGAACTTTTTCAATACTAAAGCAACACTTCAAGTTTAAATCGCTGATTTTTCAAAATTTTCAAATTGCTAAACTTTAAATTTTTTCATTTTCTTTAAAGATTAAATTACCTAAGAGAAAATTTTTCAATACAGTCGAAAATTCTTTAAAATCATTTTATTTTTAAATATGAAAGAAAACCAAAATTCAATTGCATATCATTTAAATTCATATCAAGGTTTTATGACCTTGAATAAGAAAAAACATAAATACAATCAAAGCTTCTAATTCAATTACATAGGAATTTATACCTGCTTCAAAACAAAAAATCACAACATGAAATTAATTAATAAATTAAAAGACCCCCCAAAAACCACGGAAGCTTCCGAACTAAAAAAAATTGAAATCACAATCGTAACCACCAATAAAACATTGTTGTGGTTCATATATAAGAAGAAATATTGCGCTCCATTCATTCATTGCATGATCTATTTTTTCAAAATAATTTTATTCAATTTTATTTATTTATTTATTTTTTTTTTTTGTATATAAAAATTTTGTGTTTTATTATTTCTTGCAGAATTTGCATTGTTAGCCTTCATGGACATTATTATTTGTTTCTTGTAAACTCGTGTGTGTTAGCTATAATTTTTTAATCTCTATTTTTTTCCAAGAATTTCTGCATTGACAAATGCAATTTTCGTGAAAACGCCATTCATGCACAGAGTGTATCGGATTGTGACTTGATGGGGGCCATTTGTAAATTACGTCAAATGGTGTTTTATTGGATTCTTTTATTGGACTCTTTTGGAATCAGAATTTTTAACGGCTATTTGAATTTTCAAAATTCGAATTTTTAACGGCTTTTTACAATTTAAATTTTATAAATGAAATTAAAAAGTTTAGGATTTATTCAAAAATTACGTCATTTGCCAAAATTTCATGAATTTTGACTACCCAACCCTGTCAAATCAAAGAGTATCACTCAAGTGTCCAATCCATAAACAATCATTAGATATCAATAACAAACGACCCACAGCATGCAGTTTGTGTACAAAATACGGATGAAGTTCAGAGGTCGATGAATTATTTCGCTCTCACTCCCTTTACAGCTGATCATTATTGGTCATAAAGCTATTAAATATTTTTTAAATGCCTTAACATTAATGTTTCACATTAAATCATAAAAACGTGATTAAAAGCAAATTTTAAGTGCCTCAGTATGCTGTCTTTTTGGACAACATTGTAAATCGCCACAGAAGTTTTTATTAGTTAGAAAAGTAAACAACATGCATGCAATGTATCAATAAGTTGATGTTAAGGCTGAGAGTGAAAAAATCCCGGTAGCATGTAAAAATGCGACAAAATTTATAATATTAATTAGTAAATTATACTTTCCAGCTTTCAATCAGCTCTTAAATATAGCAATTAGTGTAACTCTATTAGAGTGTGTATTGACAACTGTTTTTTGTCACTTTTAATACATCCAATTCCTTTGAAGGTCTCGGGCATAACACTTCAAAAACTTGTTTTATATTGACGGTTGCAGTCTCGTGAATGATTGAAATAAATCATAAATTTATTAATAAATAAATAATATTGAAATGTGTTTACACACAATAATAAAAATAATAATAAATGGAAGTTGTGCTTAAAGAAAAAGTGTTAATGAACTTTGCATTTGATTATGCTAAACGGTATGCTTTGTAAAACTTCAATTTATTGTGTACGCCCTCACACATAATGTCAATGAGTGCCTGAATAGAAATGTAGACATTTATTTTCATTCATATATATTTTCTATATGAATCAATTCAATTAATTCATAGTGCTGCTTACATTGGCGCGCACTTAATCTCTTTTTTGTGCAGGTTTTCAATTAGTAATAAGCAATTTCACGCCCGCTTTGTCTGTGGTATGTGCTTATTGCTTTTCCTGAAATTTTTCATTGTAATGGAAATTAGCTGGCTTTGTTGTTAAGAAAATTGAATCAAGATTTAAGGATTAAAGTTCTAGTTTAACATTGGAAATCTATGAGGCTTGCTCCTCCACAAGATAAAAGGTTGGTCATATAATTTTAGAAAGCGGTTAGGAGTCTAAGATTATGTTACGCTCTATATAAAAAATTTCAAAATCCCATGGGTGGTGGTCAAAATAGTCGACAAAATGACGTTTATTTTTAAGTAAGGGTGAGGGGGGAGGGATGGCATTCTTTTGCATAACAATTTTGAGGCAATGAAAGAACGCTGTCCTGAAAATCCTAATTTTAATGCACATCATGAGTGAATGATCCATAGCAACTACCGCCAACAATTTTAAGTGTAACAAAGTCTTTAAATCTGATCTATATCAACCTCATGTCAAATATGCCATAACCTGTCTTTCCGGTTTAAAAATTGACTTTATCTTAATTGAATTAGTTATGATTGTGATTATGCTTTATTGCCATCATTAAGCACCAATTTAAATAATTATTACAGCACAAAATTATACATAAGCAGGCTATAATTAAGAAATAGAGCTAAATATAGCACATGTTAATACATGGTATTACAATTTTAGGTTTTCTTGCTTGAGTCAACAAAAATGCGCTCAATTTAGATCACATCCAGAGCTTTTTCATTAGCTTTTCTCTCACAATTTTTTTTCCTCCAACTTCTATTTCTCCTTTTATGTCTCGCGCGTAATAAATCAATTGGCATTTTTTTATTTTAACAATATTTTTGCATTTGCTGTAGTCTGTAGTGATGAAATTTTAGTTGTCTTGCAGTTTTGTTTTGTGTCTCCACTTAGCCGTTGGATATAACTCTTGATTTTTGTGACTAAAAATGATGATGATGTCATAATATGTATGCTGTAATTCATGTAAATGTACATTTTATTAAATTCCTCAATTTGTTTTTCATGTTTTAAAATTGAGCAAGTCATGGTTTTTCAATTTTTCAACCCTCAATGACTCGATTCGTGAGAGAAAAGACATAGGCATGTAACTCTTGTTATGCTTTATGGAATTCTTTTAAAACTACTCAATAACCATTGAATTACCATTTATCTTTGATCTAAAGTTCTATGCTAATTGTGCACTTTATAGGATTAATTCACAAATGACGTCTATATAACAATAAAATTTACAACTTCCAGAATTTATTTAGTAATCATATGGTCGGTAATTAAGAATAATCCATTCTAATGGGATCGTGTATTTTACCATTTTTGCTGAGTGGTTGAATACTTTTAAGTATTGTGTTTAAGTACACTACACCTGAAATTTTAAAAGCATAAGATTCCTTTATGTTGTACCGAACAAAGCAAGGCTTATTTTCTTTGCCTATTTCATGCATAATTTCGCATGATCTTGATATAAGAGATCTCTCATATTTTTTAATATTAATGGTTATTAATTCTTTAATAGAAATCAGATAAACTCTAATTTGTTAATATATGTGTAAGGATTATTTATTTAAAAGTACTTACCAGAAAGCTTACTCATTCTTTGAATGTTAACATGTTTATTATTTGTTCAAACTTTGAAATGATGATGCAAAATTAAAAACGGGGTGTTACATATTGCAATTTTTAGTGAACAAAAAGCTCATAGTTTTAACCCTGCAATTAGCATAAATTTTGCAAATCATTCATTTTTGCATTGATTATCAAATAATCAAGACGTCAAGCTCCCGAACTAAACTGTCAATCATATCAGAATTATTTTCAATTAAATTGTAAAGAGTTAAAATAGCTAATATAAGTAAACTGTAAGGTTTCCTTTAAATCGCAAAACTAAAGAATTTGGAGAATAAAAAAAAAATTATTTAATACAGCAGGTAGTACAGTTTATTAATTACAATATTTTCAGCAAATAAAATCGCGTTTATTGGAACATTAAGATTATTCGGATTAGTAGCATGAATTTATCAAACGCCAATTAATTTTATTATTTTCAGCTTATTGCAAATTTTATGGCGAAAGTAGCTTCATCTTATAATGAATGGTTTTTATTCATAAATTATAATACACAACATAAAGGAAAAGATATTACACGCTAGAAATGACACCGATTGTTGAAAAATAAAAAAACATTAATTTCAGTTTTTCAATGCGCTAAGAATTCCATCATAGCAAGAAGCTGGGCTATTATTATTAAAAATAAAATAATGTTTAAGCCTTTACAAGAAATATATATATATCTTTCATGAATATCTTATAACAAAATACACAAGAATTTGAATGAATTTTTACAACCATATTGTGAACTGGATTTACCGTGATTTTAAGTTGTAAACAAGAGTTCAAGAAACAGCTGAGCATAATGTAATTCATCAGTCTGGAGTCATGAATTTCAACACCGATTCAATCTTAAATTTTAAATCTTTAGGGCTTTAATGTCTTCATATACCAAAACATACATTAAGTACCAAATGGACATTTTATGCAGAACAATAAGCATTCCTTCATAAACAATATTGTTCTTGATATCTCCATCTAAATGATTTCATTAATTCTAATAATAATTCAAGTGGCCATGTCATGTGGACAATCCCAGAATATTTATTAAAAATATGCACGCTTCTAAAAAGGAAAATAGACTAGAAATAAAAATAAATTAAAAAAAATTCTGATTAGATGAAAGCAAAAGTTGTGAGCGCGGTAAACTAATTTTTATTTTCCGGAGACCGATCGCAATTCAAGGGCAATCAGCAAGTTTTTTTTAAGGTAAATACATGCATAAACAAAAGCTCTCATATATGCTATGATATATCCAGTTTTATATCCATTGATATGTGTGGTGACTCCTATATTCATAGATAGATAGTTGCTCCAATTGAATAATATAGGTAGCATGAAAAGAAAATACAACTTTTTTTCTCCCCCTTCGTAGCCTCTAACTAAGTTAGTAAGACGACAATAAGACAGAATCGTTGAGAGAACAAAAAAAAATTGTTTTCATATAGGGTGTGGAGTCGGAGAGCATGCAGCAACAAGTTTGTATAAAAGCATGCGAATTTATTTTCTGAATTCAGTCTAGCTTTTCACATTACAGTTGGAAGTTTTATAGTTCTTATAATAGTCCACTAATTAATTTATCCTTTCAATTATCAAAAATGTTCAAGTTGGTGAGTTGACTAGTTCTACAGCATTCCTTAATTTGGACACACTATATGGATTAAATCAAGTGTTTATTTAATAATTCAAATAAAAAAAAGAAAGAAAAAAAAATAAATTAAAGCAATTAATCAAAATGGAATAATTAGTTGGTGATAATCTAATATGTGATAAATATTAATATTCTCAGGTGACATTCGTAACTCTCTTCGCTGTTGCATATTCAGCCCCAAATGCTGCTCAATACCCAGCCGGAGTAGATCCAGCAAAAGTAATTATAATTATCTAATTTTTAATTACTCAAGTGCTCGTGCTTTCAAAAAACAAACATGCAAAAAAAAAATTATATGCAGTGCAAAGTGTTTAGTGCTTGAAAGATTTAATAATAATGGACGTAGAAAATTGCAATAATTAATAAAATAAAATAATAATTTCTTAATTAGTGCCCTGGATTCCCAATCTGTGATAATGCTGCCCTCCATGCCCCAGCACCAAAATACAACCATTGGGAACAACCAGCTGCTCACTGGAACCAACCAGCTCCAGCATATAACCATTGGGATCATCAACCAGCTGCTCACTGGAATCAACCAGCTCCACAATGGAACCATGCTCCACAATACAATCATGTTGCCCCAGCAGCACCAAAAGCCGCCAAATACCCAGCTGGAGTTGATCCAAGCAAATGCCCAAATTTCCCATACTGCCCAACTCCAGTTCTTCCAGGACATCACGCTCATCATGTTGCTCCACTTCCAGGATTCACTGAAAGACTTTACCCAGCTGGAGTTTCAGCTCACACCTGCCCAAACTACCCAGAATGCTAAATACTTAAATGAATAATTGTTAATAGATTGAAATTATACATGCAACATTTTTGATATTGAAAGAGAAATAAGTTTAGATTCTATGTTATTTCCCAATATTACATTTCCAACCATCAAAGACCTTCAATACTCAGCATATTAAGATGTATGAAAGACTAAATAAAAAAAAGAAATGTCTCACATTTTAATCAAAAATTACTTTCTGCTTTTTATTGCTTTAATTTTACTGTTTGCAGCTAATTACGTTAATCATTTATTTGATGCAATAAATTCAAGGTGTGTTGATTTGAAAAAGATTAAATTATTTACCGATTTTTGAAGAGTTTAAATACTATTTTAGGTATTAAAATGATGTTTTTAGCATTAAAAAGTTTGAACTTCACTGATAAAGACGAATACTCGCTTTTCGCAAAATGGTGGTTCTGTATGATATATGAGAAAATGAATCAGTTAAGAATAATTTTACATGGGTACAAGTTTTAAATTTAAAAAAAAAAAAATGATTTCAGTTTTGAAAACGAATTTTTAAGTTATTATTATCAAATAAATTAAACCTTCATTTCATACATTTTTAAAGTTGAATTTATTCAAAAATTTGAAATTTAAACGATCATAAATTGAATAATCAAACAGTTTAATTAAGTTATCAAAAAAAAAAAAAAAAAAATTAAAATTGCTATAATAATTTGAAATAAATTTTGAATTCTGTAAATGATGAAAATTAAAACTAGTTTAGATGTGGTCACTCGTGAACGACGGAAGCGCATTTTCCACGATTTACACAAAGAAATAAAGCCCAAAAATTTGCCAAAAATACAAAACCAAAAAAAATTACGTGAGAGAAAAAATTAAAAAAGCAAATTGCTCATGGCTAGGATCGAACCCACCATGAACTAATTAGTGTATTTGTTTCAGAACATTTTAAAATGACAATAACAAGTAATATTTTTGAAAAAAAAGCCAAAACTTACAATTTTTTTTTTAAATTCTTTTCATAAAATTCATTAAAACAGCACAGGGGCTGTTCACTTATTACGTAACGCTAAAATTCGGATTTTTTACCCCTCCTCGTTTAAACGTTTAAAACAAAAGAATCACGTTGCAAGAACAATAGACCATAACAAACTCTCAGACCCCCTTCCCTCTCAGAGTGTTACGTAATAAGTGAACGGTCCCACATTTATAAAAATCTTTGAAAAAAAAAATTGTTTAAATTTAATTTCAAACATCTTTAAAGTTTATAGCAAAGGAGTTAGAGAAACAAACTAGTATTAGTAAATACACGCTATGCGTAGAAGTTAATTTTTAAATTTAAGTTAAATTTAAAAATGTTTTTAAATTACCTAAAAAATATGTAAATTTAAATTTTTAAAATCAATGTATTTTAGGTACAATAAGTTCATAATTTTAGGTTTCGTGTCTAAGTTAAATCCAAGATAAAAATATGCAAAGATATTTATCAAGTATATGTTATATTAATAAAGCTTAATAAATTATCACTCAATTTTAATTTTGAACTTTTTAAAATGTGAAAAGCTTCTCTGCATAAATAAATCACAAATTGAAATTCAATCTCAATTTAAAAAAAAAAAAATATCGAAAAAATTAAATTATATTTTTATGGTTCACGTCTGCACCCTTACGCTGCCTATGACAGAAAGAAAGAGTCAAGTTCAAATGTTGTTGAATTTGAAAAGCATATTAAGACAAAAATGGTGAGAGAATAACGAAAATCGTATAGGGTGTGGAGCCGGAGAGCATGCAGCAACAAGTTTGTATAAAAGCATGCGAATTTATTTTCTGAATTCAGTCTAGCTTTTCACATTACAGTTGGAAGTTTTATAGTTCTTATAATAGTCCACTAATTAATTTATCCTTTCAATTATCAAAAATGTTCAAGTTGGTGAGTTGACTAGTTCTACAGCATTCCTTAATTTGGACACACTACTTGGATTAAATCAAGTGTTTATTTAATATTTAAGAAAAAAATAAATAAACTAAAGCAATTAATCAAAATGGAATAATTAGTTGGTGATAATCTAATATGTGATAATATTAATATTCTCAGGTGACATTCGTAACTCTCTTCGCTGTTGCATATTCAGCCCCAAATGCTGCTCAATACCCAGCCGGAGTAGATCCAGCAAAAGTAATTATAGTTATCTAATTTTTAATTACTCAAGTGCTCGTGCTTTCAAAAAACAAACATGCAAAAAGAAATATTATATGCAGTGCAAAGTGTTTAGTGCTTGAAAGATTTAATAATAATGGACGTAGAAACTTGCAATAATTAATAAAATATAATAATTTCTTAATTAGTGTCCTGGATTCCCAATCTGTGATAATGCTGCCCTCCATGCCCCAGCACCAAAATACAACCATTGGGAACAACCAGCTGCTCACTGGAATCAACCAGCTCCAGCATACAACCATTGGGATCATCAACCAGCAGCTCACTGGAATCAACCAGCTCCACAATGGAATCATGCTCCACAATACAACCATGTTGCCCCAGCAGCACCAAAAGCCGCCAAATACCCAGCTGGAGTTGATCCAAGCAAATGCCCAAATTTCCCATACTGCCCAACTCCAGTTCTTCCAGGACATCACGCTCATCATGTTGCTCCACTCCCAGGATTCACTGAAAGACTCTACCCAGCTGGAGTTTCAGCACACACCTGCCCAAACTACCCAGAATGCTAAATACTTAAATGAATATTATTAATAGATTGAAATTATACATGCAACATTTTTGATATTGAAAGAGAAATAAGTTTAGATTCTATGTTATTTCCCAATATTACATTTCCAACCATCAAAGACCTTCAATACTCAGCATATTAAGATGTATGAAAGACTAAATAAAAAAAAGAAATGTCTCACATTTTAATCAAAAATTACTTTCTGTTTTTTTACTTCTTTATTTTTTTATCGAAAAATCATCACTAAAATCATCCGTTGAACCGCCAATTTTTGAAATGCTTTGTACAGCACAGCCGTAAAGCATAGCCGATTGAACTTAACAAAAATTTTGTGCAACAATTCCGATGTTACACGTATATTTTGTCTGAGTTTGTAAATAAACAAGTGGCAAGAAATATTGTAAATCTTGCATCATCCAAAAGTGGTTGAAATTGCCCTGGTTTTAACGGAATTTATTTTTTTGAATTACCGGTTAACTTAAAACGACGCTTTTTTCAAAATTTTGATATTTAAAAAAAACGTTAAATTTTAATTATATTTTTTCATAGTTTAAGAGTGTTTAAAGAAGTTACTCATTAATTAATAATAACGAAATAAATTCAGTGATCATCAAGCAGTGAATGAAGAAAGAAGTGCGCTGAAGAAGTCAGCAATAAATAGTGAATTTAAAACTTGTTTACAAGTGAATCAAAATTTTTTTTAACTTGATGACCTGTTCAATTTAATTCAACTAAATTTTTTCGTTATTAGTTAGTTTACGGGAAAATGGGTTCCATGATTTCGCGATTATTTAAAAGAGTAAGCTATAAGACATTGAAGAAATATATTAAAAATTGACATTGATTATGTTATATTATTTTTAGAAAAGAGAGAAAAGTACGTACGAAAAATTGGAAGCAATCGAGTTAAAAATAAAAGAAATAGAGGAATTTTCGGACCTATATCAATTAAAACAGAAGAGATTCGTTGGAAATGTTCTGTTGTATGGACTAGGAACGTCTGTAATCGCATTTTTAGTATTTTATTTTGCATTTTTGCCAAAAACACTCGAAAAACGAGTACTTTATTCGATTCCGATTATTTCATTGCCTGCATTGTAAGTATATATATATATAATATGGTATTTTGAACTTTCACTAAGGTTTATTACAAATTCACTTATCTCCTTTCCATTTCATTTATTTTTCGCGCTTCAGTATTTTTCTTCTTAAAAATCTAGTCGGATATTATTATCAAAGGAAGGTCAATTCAAATGCAGACGAATTAGCCGAGCTTAGGGCTGAAAAGAGAGAATTATTAGATCAAGTTAAGACAAAGGAAACATATAAAGACGCAGTTGAGATTTTACAAAGATTTGGCAATTCTAATGATCGTTCATTTTCAACACCATCACGTCAACCATCAGCATCGCCTCCTGAAAATGTCTCGAAAGTTATGGTTAATACAAGCACAAACATGACACCGATGGTGGGAAATTTCAAGACACCAGTCGCAACAAGACAATTAGTTCATCGTAATATAATGCAACAAAGAATGAATGCTCAAACGCCTCAAATGGATCCAAATCGTACAGTTGCAATGCCTACTTCCGTTGCCGTTATCAGAGGCATGAAACGTACGCCATATCCAATTATTGATAATAGTCAGAAATCTGTTGTGGATAAAATGGTCGATTACTTAATTGGCGACGGTATTACTAATAGATTTGCCATGATCTGTCAGCAATGCTATAAGCATAATGGTAATTAAATTTATTTATAGTTTAATTAACACAAAGTAAGTATGAATAATTGTGGAATGTCGTTAAATAGGTATGGCACTACAAGAGGAATATGAATATGCTGCCTTTCGATGTGTTTTTTGCAATTTCTTTAATCCAGCAAAAAAGCTTAGACCAATTGCGCCTAGATTATCGTCAGAATTAGCTTTACAGCCATCACAACCTTCATTCAACATTCAAAGTCCATCTTCGTCTGATTCAAGTAGTTGCTCAGGTATGTTCATAAGTTTTAATATTATTGACATTAAAGCATGTAATATATTCTATATTACGTTTTTTTTTTAGACACAGACAATGAAATTTCAAAGCGGAAACCACAAAATGTCACAGAAACTGAACCCAAACAAATTATTGAGTCCGAAGAGCTAGAACAGAATGACGAATTGGAAGTAGAGTCGGTAGGCGACGAAATTGAATTTATCGATAAACCAGAAAGACAAGACATTGAGAAAAAGCTCGAATAACAAGCATAGCATTGTATTGCATTGCATGGTGAATTT
The DNA here is from genome assembly GCA_026123125.1 of Chironomus striatipennis. Classification (NCBI taxonomy): domain Eukaryota; kingdom Metazoa; phylum Arthropoda; class Insecta; order Diptera; family Chironomidae; genus Chironomus; species Chironomus striatipennis. Next base: position 59,774,715 of record CM047394.1, on the reverse strand, counting down.
TATAGACTTATTTCTTTTCTTGAGAATCAACTTTGTTATCCAGTAAATTTTTAATGATAAACCTAATTAGGACTTCTCGTGCGGCCAATTAAATTAGTCGTATAAGAGAAACAAAGAAGCAAAAACAAATTGTTAATAATTTTATGAATGCATATAAAAATCAGTCAAGTTACGGCAATTTTTGGCATGTTTTAATTTTGTGTGCATTAAAATTTGTATCAAATTTGAATTTTAACGGATTTTTTATTTTTGAAAGAATTTAACGGTAAAAATTTGAATTTTTCGCGTCTTTGATGAAATTTCAAATTTTTGGAAACCGTTAATTTTTGAAATTTTAGAAACCGTTATTTTTTTAAAAGTTTTTTTGGTTGTATAAAATTTTTTGATAAATTTTCCTTGTTTTCTTGGAAAAACTGAATGTCAAAAATTACCATATCATGAATGAAACCATTTTTTGTTATTATTATTTACTTATATAATTCAATATGCAAGAGTCCTTATTTATTCTTAATTATTGCCAAGAAAAGAATTCTTTTCAAATTAACATTTTTGGTGTGTTCGGGAATTGAACAAAAAAATGAAAAAAATTATAATTTTATCACAAAATTGTTTCTTTGTTTTCTTCTTTTAACTGGATTTTAAAAGTGTGCTGTTGTGTGTTTGTTGAAATTTCAAAGAAACTTAAGAAAAGAGAAAAAAAAAACTTATTTTTAGAAAATAACAAGCAATAAGAAAACGACTTTTTAAATGCGCGGATTACGTAAAAGTGAAACTTGAACTTGAAAGTACTTTAAAGCTATTATGTTTCAGAGGTCGGGTGTCTCGTAGTTTTCATTACTTTTTTTAAACAGCGGCTTGCCTTTACGTGGCTCAACTTCTAAATCCCAAATTCCTGGCGCCGTCTCATTCGATGGATCTTCTTTTCTGCGCCTGGCAAATTTACTATTACACTTGATAATGACCATTCCATTATTTTGTGGCTTGTCACTTTTTTTCAACTTTTTACATCTCGCTTTCCATCCATCACACTTTATTGGACAATTGTTGATTTCATTATTGGCATCGGACAGACTTTTCTTCTCCATAATGTTGTCATAAAACTGTCAATAAAATATTGAAGAATTAATATTGTAAATCTGAGGATTAAAATTTAATCTTGTGGATTAAAAAATAAATAAATCGCAAGATTTAAATGTTAATCCTTAGATTATAAAATTAACTTACAATCTGACAATCAAGACATTCTCCTTCATAAGCATCACGTTCCTCAATTTGAATTTTTGGCGGTGTTGGAATTGGATTTGAATCTTCAAATAATTTATGTTTCCGATTTTTCTTAATTTCCTTTTGAATTTCCTGCAATAAGCCATGTGTGGGATTATACGTACGATCAGTAATGGAAATGACTTCCCTTTCTTGTGGTTCAATAAATATTACACTATTGCTATTATTACTCATATCAGATAGGAACAATTCAGGTGATAAAGGCGTTGGAAGAGCTTTAAAACTTTTATCGTCAGTTTTTTCGGTTTTAATTTTAATTCCAAGAGTTTTTTGTGGTGTCACTTCCTTTGGACTTTCAACAGCAGTTGATGTCTTTTCTTTTGGCTTTTTACTATTAAAATTTTCAAGAGTCCCAAAATTGAAAATGTCTGGAGTTTCAGCTTCTGCGACGGACTTATCAACTTTCTTTTCTTTTGGTTTTATTATGCTACGTTCTAGTTCCTCACAATAAGTCATGTCTTCATCTTCCTCTTCCAAAACTTCCTTTGAACTTCGTTTCTTAGCTGAAGAAGTTGTGAAGAATGACAATTTTGTTTGCTTTGTACGTTTCTCTTTGGACGGTCTATAATCAATGCTTATATCCTTAAATAAATCCTTACTGGATCTACTACTTCTTCTCGTCTTTTTTGTTGGTGAATTTTCTTTTCCAGCACTTGAATTCTTTTTTACAGTAACTTGTGAACCATTTTTACTTCCTAAACTTGATGAAGTTTCAGAAGTATCTAAGGCACTTTTGTCTTTAGAACGATTTTTAATTGAGGAATAAATCGCGTCAAATGCTTTATTGCAATTAACACTAAAAAAATAATTAACTAATTAATATCAGGCAACTAAAACTTATTGTTTGTCATTACCCTTCGTCAGCATCGTTACTACTATTCATCATTTCCTCTAATCTAGATTTCATTGCTGGATGTTTTGTTTTTGTCAAAAAATTGAGATTAAGTTCCAAAAATTGAAAATTTCAATTATTTAACTTACCATTATAATGAAGTAGAATCTTTTGCTGTGCATCAATCTGGATCTTTGAATAATGCAAAATACCAGGGACAATCAATTGATCGCCATTTGATCGTGATCGATGATCGCCGATCAGATCGACAATTGATCGATCGATCATTCGATCAATCGATCAATTTTTTGATTTTTTCAGAAAATTGATCGATTGATCGTCGATCATCGATCAAAAAACTTGAAATTGATCGTGATCGAGCGATCATTAGTCGATCACTGATCGCTCGATCATTGATCGCTCGATCAAAATTTAGGATATGATCGATCGATCAATCGATCATTCGATCATTTTTTCAAATTTTGATCGTGACGATCAATGATCGAGCGATCAGTGATCGACTAATGATCGCTCGATCACGATCAATTTCAAGTTTTTTGATCGATGATCGACGATCAATCGATCAATTTTCTGAAAAATGATCGAATGATCGAATGATCGGCCGATCTGATCGGCGATCATCGATCACGATCAATGATCGAGAAGTATAGGGGAAATTTTTTAAGAAAGTTTTATAGATTTTTTTCTAAATTTTTTTTGTCATTATTTTCAAATTATTTTCTTGACTAATCTTGTTAGTCTTCATCAATTTTCTATGATTAAATAATTCTTATTTCAATTTTTCTGTCCTAAGTTTGAAAAAACTTTTTTTTTATTAAAAATTGCTGATTTTTCTCTACAGATTAATCGGTTTGAGTAGAATGAAAATATTTATTTAATTAGGGTAAAATTATTGAAATTAGTAAAAAACAAAAAAAAATTTTGAAAGTCCTGTAACTTTCATTGGGAGCAATGTTGATTTCCCAATTTTTTCTAAGGACTTTTTTTCAGGATCTATATTTTATTGTTTAAACTTTAAGTGTGCAGCATAAAGCAGTAAAAAATCCACTTTATTCCAAATATTTAAATTCGTACACTACATTCTTACGATTTTTGAAATCCAAAACTTAAAAAAAAATTAATATTATTTGCAGTATTTTTGTTTGAGGAGGATCTGCATCATCTCCAGCAGCTTATTAGTCCTTTAAATTAATTTTATTTATTCTGTTTACACAAAAATACTTGAAATTAATTTTTGAATTTATTGAAAATGGTTTTATGCCACCAGACACGACCCAAAATAGTGATAGTGTGTCTTTACAAGCATGTTTGTATGAATATATTATCACCCAAATGTGCAGCTAACATTTTGGTGCCGATCCATGCAGATGGTTCTCAGAAATTAACAAAAAAGTGCGTTTTTAAGCTAAGCTTAACCGGTTATTGGAAAATACATTTAAAAAATTCCCCACAAATTGCGAATTGAATTTTTTTGATCAGAATCAATAAAACAAGGAGTTTTGCTGACAAAAAAAAATTCAAAAAAACTAAAATATTGAAAAAATTTGTGTGGTTCACTGTGTGTATGATTTTTTTTTAAACATTACTGTATTTGATCAATAAATTTAAATACATACATCAAAAATATTAAAAAATATCAAAAACGTTTCTAAACCTTTTATAGTTGGTCAAAAACAAAGACATTTTGACCTCCTGTGTCTACAGTTTAGCCTTAAAAATTCTATAAATTCTTAAAAATGAAAATTTTTGAATTCCTTAAGAGCTTAATTTTGCTAATGGTGTCAATACGCACATGATACGCGTGATTCGCTTTATTACTAGATTCTGCATGAATTTCAATATTTTTTACCCTAGTTACTTTTGACGATTGAATGATTCCTTAAACATTGACTGAACCAAGTTATTTTCATAAAAAAATTTAAAAACTCGCTAATCTCTTTTAGAATAAAAGACAAATGGAAACATCCAGTCCTTCTAGTACCAAAATAGCAAGATACAAGAACATCCAGTAATGAAAAATGAAGAATAAGATTATCAAGCACCTAAATATTTGGTCACTTTTTTTTATCAAAACGTCGATCAAATATTTGAAAAATGATCGAGCGATCAATGATCGAACGATCAATTGGTCGCTCGATCATTGATCGTCACGATCAATATTTGAAAAAATGATCGAATGATCGATTGATCGGTCGATCATATCCAAAATTTTGATCGAGCGATCAATGATCGAGCGATCAGTGATCGACAAATGATCGCCCGATCACGATCAATTTCAAGTTTTTTGATCGATGATCGACGATCAATCGATCAATTTTTAAAGAATTTGATCGATGGTCGAATGATCGATCGATCATATTCAGATTTGATCGATTCGATCATTTGATCGATCGATCATTGACTGGATTTTGATCGATTTTGACGATCTCGATCATGTCGATCTCGATCAATGATCGTTGACGGTCCCTGCAAAATACAATCAAAATCTCCATCAAAATTGTTACAATCTTTAAGAAAACAAAATGATTTCATGATTTGTGCCGATTTGTGATTTAAGTTTCAGATATAATTCAACTAGTATTTGTGAGATTTTTATGGCAGTGTGCGTTTCCAACGGTTTTTGAAAATTTAAATATTTTTGTCAAAAAAAAACTTCCAAGCGAAAAATACACAAAATTTGACACATCATTAATATTGAATCGTTTGTTTTACGCAAAAAATATTTAAAAAATGAACGAGGAATTAGATTTTTTAAAAAAGGAAGGCTGGTAAGTAGTTATTAACTATAATTATGACATATCCTGTTAAAGAAACTAACAATGCACGTAATTCATGTACTTTTTCTAGGATATTAAGTGAATCCGGCCTTAAAACAATCGATTTAAATGGCTCTGCAAGAAAGAATATTTCAAAAGTGTTATTAGACGTAAGTAAATGAAATTAAGCTATGAAAAGTGTTTAATATGGAAATTATAATATTTACAGCGTGATCTACGTGAAATTGGAGCAGGAATAAGTGATTTGCACAAAGGAAAATTTGAAAATATTGAACACGATTTAGTTGTACTTCAAATTCTCAAACTACGAAATATATCTGCACCAAAATCCAATGAGATGTCTAAAACTGCTCCTAAATTAATGAAATTACAATTGACTGATGGACAAAATACTTATTCAGCAATTGAAATGGAACCGACTGCCTTAACATTAGAGACACGACCTGGCACAAAGGTAATAAGAAGAAGAAGCGACTATAAATAATATGAAGGAAAAAAAGTCCTTTTTTAATGTCATTGACCTTGTTCCTTTTTCATTCCTTGCTTACATCATACGACTTGCTTTATTATGTCTCGCAACCCACATTTCTAAATTTTGCATACATTTTTTTTAATAGAAAATTAAAGAATTTTTTTCCGTTTTTAGATATCTCTGAAAGTCAAGCAACTTAAGTACGCAAATGGTCAATTATTGTTAACGCCAAAAAACATGGAAATTTTGGGTGGCTATGTCGAATCTTTAGTATCGAAGTGGGAAATATCCAGATCTCTTGCTACTCAAATGAAGGGTGAGTATTAAAATGTTAATAAATAAAGTTTGTGTTGAAAACTAATTAAAACGTGTACAAAATAGGTAGTAGAAGTGGAACAGCACCACCATTTATTCCATTTGGTCAGAAAATCCAACAGAATCTCCCTACAGATAGAAGTTTCAAAAGTTTACAACAAAATAAGCAAAAAGACGGCGAAGAAAATTCCGAATTTAATGCTCAACGACAAGATGCCATTGCCGAAGCATCAAAAGCTGCTACACGTAAGACATTTGGAGGTGGAAATAAAACTCTCGTTGATTCGAATGTTCAGAAAATTATGGATAAAGGATATTCAGAAGAGCAGGCAACTGTCGCATTAAAATATGCAAAGAATAATGTCGAGAAGGCATTAAGTAATCTCAAAAGACGTGATGAACGTCAACAGCGTGCAAATTCTCATGAATATGAGACTCGTGAAAGTTCAAGAGATTATAATAACAAGAGAGGCAGCGGAAAAGGTGGAAATAATAATTCAGAACCACCGCCATCCAAACCATCGACAGGTGTCTCACTTTTTGACTTTCTTGAAAATAAAATTCCAGAAACGACAAGTTCAACTAATACAAATGTTAATACTGCCAAATCTTCGTCGTATGCTCATAACAATAATAATAATAATGAGCGATTTGAGAATAACATATCATCAAGCTTTCGTAAGCACGACAAGGAGAATTCCAATAAATCTCAACAATGGTCTCAGTATTCTTCATCAAATGAACAGAAATCTAGTCAAAATTATCAAAAGAATTCAAATTCATATAATGCACGTAATAATGACTATCGTAGTCATGAGAGCAGTTCAAAGGAACACACTCGAGATTATAATAAAGATTACAGACATAAAGATTCTCGTGATGGTCCAAAAGACAGAGATAGGGACTCTAAATATCAATCACAACATCATTCATCGTACCAGTCAAGCAATTATTCATCAAAACCAAATACATCGTCAAATGCATACACAAAATCGTCTCATTCAGGAAATCAAAAATCATCTTCGTACTCTACATCCTCAAATGCTGCTAATAATGGTCAAAATTCTTACAATAATTCAGCAACTGGTAATAAAGGCAAGTATAGTGGTCAAAAACCTGAATATAATGAACGTGAAAAGTCAGATTATCGTGGACAAAAGCACGATTTTGGAAGTCATAAGCCTGAATATAATAGCAACAAGCCTGACTATAATAACAGGGATGGTGGAAAAAATCCGTCTAAAGATTACAATAAGGATTATCATAAAGATTATAACAAGGATTATCATAAAGATTATAACAAGGATTACAGCAAAGAATATAATAATTATTCATCATCTGGTGCTAATAATAACAGTAATTATAATTCCAAATATGATAAACACCCCAGATCCAGTAATGTTACATCACAAAATAATAATTCATCAAGCATGTCACATCATCAACATCAATCACATTCGAATTCGGACATGTATCAAAAGCCTCAGAGAAATATTGTTGAGTCTATGGAAAAGATGAATATTAAAGGAAATCATCATCAACAGCAGTCATATAAAACGTACGATTCGTCATATGAGTCAAAGTCGAGTTCCTATCCACCGTTGGTTAGTTCCAATGAGACAAAGCAAAATTACTCTAAAACGTCAAATGCACAGCAGTCAAATTATCCAATTGTTGGATTTCAAAGTAAGGAAGGAAATGAACAGGCTAAGAATGCTTTAAAGACGAAAAATATTCCAGGAAATATGCCACAAAATTGGCAGCAGCAACCAGCACAACAGCCAGCGCCTCAACAAGTTCCAATTCCTGTACCAGTGATCTCGCAGCAAACAATTAAAGGTCCACCACCGCCATTCTCAACTAATTCTATTCCACAAAATGCACCAAATCAGCCTCCAACTATGCATTCTATACAGCCACCATCACAACCATTTGTTCAGCATCAAGTTATGCATGCTATGCCACAGCCAACTGTTTTAACAACTGCAAATCCACCGCCAGCTGTTTATCATGCTGCACAGATTTCTTATCCGGGACAGATTATAATGCAAAGTGTTCAGCCACCACAAATTCAGCAAGTTCCACCTCCATCACAGTTAAAAGTTGGTGATTTATGTTTGGCTAAATATTGGGAAGATGGCAAGGTAAGAAAATTGTTTTTTAAAAATAACGGTTAATGATAATTCAAAAAATAACGGCCAAATTAAATTTGAAATTAAAGCTCAAAATTGTTTTTAAAAAATAACGGTCAAAAAATATATTGGATATTTGCAATATATCTATATGAGGTCATATGGACAGAGTCCGCCCCAAAATCGCCCCAAACAAAACTAACACCATCAAAATTTTCCATTGTTTCCGGTATAAAAAGTTTTGATGGTGTTAGTAAATTTTTAAAATTTAACGGTCATTTTCTTATATGACCTCATATATATATGGAGGTGGACAAAAAAAAAATTCAGCATGAGTAACGATAGGTTTTTGTTAAATATTTCAATAATTGTTCACAAATAATACAAACTTTTAATTTAGACTTGTGTATTTCACCGAGATGAACATTTACCCCTATTTTTCAAGACTTAAAAATAAGTAGTTTAATGGAAAATCACAAAAAACTGAGCGTTACTCATGCTGAATTTTTGGGAAATTTTCTTAAAAAGTTAAATAACTCGTTGATTTCTCATTCGATTCAAAAATTTTCTTCGCAAATATATTTTTAAAAGGTTCTAGATTATTTAGAAATATTTTTTTCATGAAAATTGCTAGATTAAAGATGTTAAAATTGCAAAAAACATAAAATTTAATGTTTAACGGTTTTTTTAAATTTAAATTTTTAAGGGGAAATCAATCATGATTTGTTGATGTTTACAAAAATTTAAAATGATAAATTCTTCAAAAACAGCTTAAATACTTTGAATTCCAAACTTTAATATACTTATGATAAAGAATAAAAATTGCTTGTTCTTTTTAACCTTGTTTTTGTTAACGTGTTATCATTATTAGCCTGAAATTTTAATGAAATGTTTTTGATAGCAATTTTGTTTGTATTAGTGAGAAAATTTGAATTTTATTTAACCGTTAATCTAAATTTCCCCTTTTTTGTGTCCATATCCATATATATATTGGATATTTGGTTCAAAAAAATTTCGAAATTAACGACTTTTTGAATTTAAAAATGTAGAGTTAAAAATTTGAACTTCATTGATTTTTTTAAAATCTAATACAAAAAACGACTAACGTATTTTCTCAATTATATTTTTTCATACCATAATAAATTATTAAAACAGTTCTACAACGCAAAAATAACTGGCAATAGTGAATCAACATTCGTTGTTCTTTTCACTGAATATGGAAATGCTGAGGAAGTTCGGAAGAGTGATTGTGTGCCATTAATTTCTGTTCCAACTTGTCCAACACCACCACAACCAATAGCTAATTTTGTTCAGCCAGCACAAATGGGCTCATATCGCATTGCATCCCAACAAAAAATGCCGCCACCATCCCAACAGCCACATAATTATCACAGTCAACAAGGAATGCAACCATATAAGGCAGCTGCTGGAAAGAATCCAAGAAGAAATTAAATTTTGAGTCAGCATGGACGAGACAATTGACATGTCTCATAATTTTTTTGTCTTTTTATTCCTTTAATTTTTTAAAGGAAATGTTTGTTAAATTGTATTTGCGATAAATTGTTGAGATTCTCGATTGTCATTTGTTCCTTTCGACTGACTCAATTTTTTCTTCTTTCCTATTTCAACTTTTTTATAATAAAACATGTCAGAAAAAATCAACCAAATAGGTTCACATCACACATAGACACACAAGAAGAGTTCTTTACACTTTCCATTTAATAATAAAAATTTAAATAAAAAAAAATCCAATGTTTTACCTTCAAAAGTTATCAAATATGATAAAAGAAAAGTTATTATTATTATTATTATTTTTGCAACAAAAAAGCTGAAAGGCTGATTTGTTTATGATGCTTAATTTTACTTTTTTGTGTAAAATCAAAGAAAAAAAAGAAAAGAAAAGAAAAACCATAAATAAAGTCATTTGACCAAAATTTATAAAATATTTCTTTCTTTCTCCATCCATTCTTGGCATTATATTTTGCATACCCAGAAGCTACATAAGTAAATTACTGAGATGCCTTTTATGATGAAATTATAATGCCCGATTTACTCGCGTGCCATTGCTGTTGAATATTTACATGAAGAAAGAGTAAATCGCAATAACAACGATTTTTTATTTCTCTCTTAAAATTTATATGGATATAAAGTAAGTTGTGGCGTCATTCTCTTATGACGTCTATCTAAATTTTTGGTAGTTTTAAATTCCCAGAAAAAAAATCTTTGGATAAGGGGCTGTTCACTTATGACGTCCATTAAAAACATGGATTTTTAGACGCCCCTCCCCCCTCTGTCACAAAATCTTAATACAAAAAAATTCTATTTTTTAAAGCTGTCACATAGCCTCAGACCCCCTAAAAATTGGACATCATAAGTGAACAACCCCTAAGACTGTCTCACATTTCTTCTCTATACTCTTTAAAAACTGGATGTCACTTACGAATGATACCCTAAATACGAAATGTTTAACAAATGCGAATGCTTTTCTTCTTGGTTGGAGGTTGAGTTGCTATTGAATGATTGTGTGGGGGCTTTGTAATGTGCGATTTTATTTTTGGCAAATTTGTGCAATAATCGTGTATTTAGTAGCTATTATAATTTATTTATTAATCTCCTTTTTTTTTAAAAAAATAAAAATAAAATAAATAAATTGTAAAATCCCAACACAAAAAAGTTACTAACTTTTGAAAAGATTTTTTTTGAGATTTTTCGGTACTGTAAAAATATTATTTATTCTTATCATTAGGGGGGTCATCTGATTTTTGTGAAAATGTGAGATAGTTTCAAAATACGCGACAAAATGAGAAATTTGAAGACGAAAACTCGAGACCAAGAATAAGTTCATACGAGACAGCAGTCAAAATACGGGACTGTCGTAAAAAACTCGCTCGTTCACTTATTACGTAACGCAGGGGGGGGAGGGGGTCGAGAGGAGAACAATAGAATTTCTGAGAATACCATTGTTCTTTTTTGAAATATGACCGTTATTTTGTTACGTAATAAATGAACGATACCAAACTAAAATCTAAAAAAAAAATTAAACAAAAAGTGAAACCAATAATTTAAGTAACTAACATGCGTGGAAGTCAAAATTAAGAACACTTGTTTAAAGAAAGGCACAAACTTGCAAAACACATGTCACTTGCTCAATATTTTTTGTTAAACGATTGAATTGATTTTTTTTTGATAAAAGAATTAAATGAAACTTCATGCATGTTTCTACTTAATTTTCCACAATTTCATTATTACATATTCTATTATACTTTAGATTGCATACTTGCTCCTTTTATGCTAAATTTATATCAAATTTATGCAATAAAAGTCACGCGACAATTTTATGTGACATTTCAGATTCAATTTTTCAATAAATTTTATTTTAATTTTCAATTAATTCAGACTTCGTGAGGCCAATAAAAAAAAATAAATAAATATGAAATGAAATTATTAATAATGATGAAGCAATCCTACACAAATTCTATACTTAGAGATATAAAAATAATCATCTTTAAATTCATTAAGTTTCGTCATTAAAGTCATCAAAATCGCATTTTTCTCATTCTTATAATTAAATACAAAAGGTGTGCCAGGTTTTGCCATAGTTTTGCGTAGCATTCAAGGTTGATCCAATTCACATGGACATTGAAACTGCAAAAGAATAGAAATAATGCAAATAAAAACTGAAGCTTTCTAAAGCTTTTCACATTACTTCTTTAAGGTAAATTTAATTATTTTTATTGTGCATATCTGATCTTTTCATTGTCGACTGTATGCTGTATGTTGTGCCTCATGTGGAGCGATAAAAATTTCAATTTAAATGAATAGGATAGAAAGCTTCCCATTCAATCTTTTTATTTAAGTTTCTACTTGTAATGAGCATCTCATAAAACAATTCTCAATTCTTCTTTTTTGTCGATGCCAAATTAAAATTTTCTGCTGCCTGCAAATGAGAGCAATAAAATTCAACTCTTCATCATTTAATGATGACTTTTTTGCAAAAAATAAATTCATTAAAAATACTTGAAATATTTTTGCGATGAATAATCGATTCGAGCGTGACGAACCGGTGTTTTTTATTGCTTGCCGGTCGTGCTGGTTGATAAATGAAAATTTATGACTTGAAATGGGTCAAAAGTCTTTTTCAAAATTTTGGTTAAATTCAAGGTTAAGTGTGTGAGAACAAAAGAAAAAAAGTTCAATATTCAATTTACTGTTTTTAAGTGCATGCTGAATGGATTTATTAATTTATTGTAGGAATGGTTAAACTGATTAGTAATTAAGCAGAAGAATCTAAGATTAAAAAAAAATTACAAAAGTCCTCGTTTATATCGAGGGACTTCAGCGCATTTTTGACGCAGCGATTAGCAATTGATTAAATAGAAAAGAATGTCGAGTTTTAAAACTCTATTGCTGTTTCTTTAATCATAATGCATTTCAATAATAAGTTTAAAACTAAAGATCAAAATTCCTTTAAAATTGATTTTTATAATGTTCAATGCAAATAATAGCTTTACGATTTACCGGTTTTTTGAAATTCAAAATTTCCATTAGCGAAAAATTTAAATTTCTGAACACATCCATTATTTTTCAAATTTCTAAACGCACTTATATTTGTTTTGTTAAATGTTAATTAATTAAGGTGTATAAAAGAAAAAAATTTAATCCGAAATAACGGTCAAAAAAATTTCAAATTTTTTAACGGTTAGAAAAAATTCAAACTTATCATCAGCATAGCTTTGCCCTGCATTGTTTACATATTTTTTTTGAAATAAAAAATCGATGAATTAAGCTATTTAATGAGTGTTTTTTGACTTTTCAATATAAACGGCGGGAATAAAAACATTCAATGAAGCAATTAAAACAATTCCGAGCTTGCTAGGAAGTCTAGATCAAGAGATAATTGGGACCCGAACGACCGAACGACCGAACGACCGAACGACCGATCAAAGTGCATGATTGAGCTTCCTTTTTGAAAACAAGTTTTCAAAAATGCGCTAAAAACACTTGATACATATTTTGGAAAAACAACTTTACAGAGGGGAAGTCAACTATTGTCACTTGTATGTAAAAATAAGATTCAAATATCAAATGACGGTTGGAGCATTCTCAAGATTTTCCAAAAATTTTTAACGAGTCGTTCACTTTTGAGTTATGACATCCTGATGTGCGCAATTCATGTTCGACAGACTTATCGAAAGTCTAGGGGCATTCAATTAAGTTTGTTCGGAAATCTCAAATTCAAAAAAATACGTTACGCTTTTTCTTGAATTTCATAACTTTTTTTTGAGTTTTATCATTTATTTGACTTTATTGTAGTCCTAAATCATGGACTGTATCATTTTCTTTGAAAAAATTCTGCATGAAAATGATTTAATTTGAGTTTAAAATTTTTCGAATTTTCGAACAAGGGGTATCTAACTTCGAATTTTGCATGGCAGACAGACAAAAATGACATTTTTGCACTTTTGTTTGGAAACTGTAACGGTTACAATGTTTGAATTGCTCACATCAGATGACATCAAAGATGAGATGGTTCTGTGTCAGATTTAAACAAAATTTTTTTATTAAAGATTTTGTGATAAAAGCGAGGAGGGCTTAAAACTACAAGTTTTTGACGGACATCACAAGTGTTTATTATTTCCATTAAATAATTTAAGTCTGATTAAAAACAAGAAGCTATCCGTAGTAAACAAAAAAGGGCGTTTCCACGGATCAAAAATTGCAAAAATTTTGACTTTAAAGTAAATTTTTGCTTAATTAAGCAATCTAGACAATTAAATAACCAAATATTGTTATAAACGACACTGAATTCTACATTTATGTCCTTATATCTTGTTCCTACATGCTTTAATTAGCAACATATTTGACTTTTTATGAGCGTCGCCCTATTTCAAGATGTGGAATTGTAAACTTTTATTCCAAAAATTTCCACTTTTAAAACATCCAGACAATTACATATTATTGTTTTCACGCATATTTCACTTTCCTTTTTAATCGTGTATACTTAAATCTTTTTAAAATGAAGCCATTACAAAGAAAAATGACAAATTATTTTGCTATCATTGAAATAGGGCGACGCAAAAGCGATTTTTGCCTAATCCATTAAAAAATTATAATTTTTATAAGGAAATTTTGCTTTAATAAGAAACAGTTAACAATCTCAGAATGCTGTTTTATACACTTTAACATTAAATAAACATATAAATTTGGTTTTCATAATGATTTCACAAATCTAAATTGGTTTTTCTCGAATGCTGAATTTTTAGAAGAACAAGGATTGAAAAAGCGCTTTTTACAAAATTCCATCTATCTGTGGAAACGCCCAAAATAAATGTAAACAAACAAAAAATTTCAAATCGAAATATTTTTGAATTTTTCCTTTCTGGATCTTGATTTATTAGATAAATTATATTCTTTAGTAATTTTTCTATCATTTGATCAGAAAAGCTTTTAAGAAAAAGCTTCAATCGATAAATTATTTTGAAAATTATAATTAGTGAAAAAATTCACTAACACATTCACACTTTTTATTTTCAAAAATTTGACAGTTTTTAACTGACAAATTTCGAAGTGTCGGTAGTCGGGAAGCTATGATTAATCTTTAGACAAGTCTCTAGACACAAAAAGATGTCAAGTTTTACTAAATTTAGTAAAAATAAAAACAATCCTCTATTTGCAATTCACGACTCTATCATCTCATTTAATGTAAATTTAATCAACAATATTCGCGTTTTGCAATAAATTGTCAACGACAATCCTACTTCGTGTCCAAAAAAAAAAAAACACAATTTTTGCGCAAACACATAAAAATTGCGTACAATAGACCAAAAGCCCTTATTTCTATTTTATATCTGTTTCAAGATGAAAAATTGCACAAATTTATTTTTTTCTGTCTGAAATTTATCTGTTAACAATGGAATCCATTGTGAGTCATGTTCATTTACTTGATGCTCTTTCACTCTTGGCTTTATAAAAAAATAAGATTTTTTATTTAAACATTTTTTTCGTGATTTTCTCACCATGCTTTGTAATTTCAAAAATAATACAGTTGTTGCTACTTCATTTGAGATATTTTAATGAATAATGAATTCTGTACTAGTTCCTGTTAATGAACGCAAATTCAGAATTAATTCAATATGCCACATGCATTGATTTATTGAGGTGGGTAAATTGTGAAAACTGAAAATTAATTTTTCTAGTTCAAGTGAGCTTTACATATGTTAATTAATTCGAGAGAGTCAGAGGGAAATTAATAATTAAAATATTTTAATTATCACTGACTGTTTTTGTAGAATTTTATATCAGATTCTAATGAAAATTTTAAAAAAGGCACTTTAGTCACTAACTCATCATGAGTTTTTTACTTGTCTCTCTCAAAACCTACTAAGGTATTGCTCTTATTAAGCATTTTTCGCAATTCACATTAATTTATGAATAATCTTGTCCAGTGAGGAAATACTTCTAATTAAATGTAGGCTTGTACTCAAGAAACTTGTTGACTCATTGATGATTGATTATTTCCTAAGTGCTGTGCACTCCAGAACACATCGTAACAATATCAAAAACTATAACAAGCTTCCTGCATTAAACCCGACTACCGACACTTCGAAATTTGTCAGTTAAAAACTGTCAAATTTTTGAAAATAAAAAGTGTGAATGTGTTAGTGAATTTTTTCACTAATTATAATTTTCAAAATAATTTATCGATTGAAGCTTTTTCTTAAAAGCTTTTCTGATTAGATGATAGAAAAATTACTAAAGAATATAATTTATCACATAAATCAAGATC
Source organism: Chironomus striatipennis (assembly GCA_026123125.1). NCBI lineage: Eukaryota > Metazoa > Arthropoda > Insecta > Diptera > Chironomidae > Chironomus > Chironomus striatipennis. Next base: position 59,759,096 of record CM047394.1, on the reverse strand, counting down.
CAGAAAGGAAAAATTCAAAAATATTTCGATTTGAAATTTTTTGTTTGTTTACATTTATTTTTTGTTTACATCTAATTTCGAAGTTTTCGAAATTAATTTCGAAGTTTTTCGAAATGAAGTGACGGTAGTCGGCATTAAACGATATTTTACTTATTTGCGAAAATTGACCTGCTGATTTTTTTTTTTTTAAAAAAATGTTATTTTTTTATTTTGCTTTTCATAATAATTACAAATATATAAATTTATAAATATTAATTTTAAGAGTTCAAGCAGCAGCTTATTCATCTTAAATGTTGATTCTTGGTGAAGATTTTATTGCCTTTTTTGATGCGTTGACATCGATGGATTTTTTGTGTTGTTTTTGTCATAAAATGACGATTTGTGCTTTTTTTTTTGCCATAGATATGGCGAATGCTTTCTGCAAGCTCTGCACAATTACATTGACCTAGGGTATATCAATGTAATGTACCTAGCAAAATTTGTGTTTCGCGACGACACAAACCGAGCTGCCAGACTAGAAGCAGCGAAAAAGCACCAGATCCGACTAGAATTTCCCTAGGATGGAACCCAGGTCGTTGACATAGGAAGCCTACACTCTAACCACTCGGCCACCGCGGCTTTTTCGCTGCCTATTGACCTGCTGAATTTTCATAGAAATTAATTAAGTGCAAATTTAATGGAATTTATTGAGCTTTAATTTATTTTATTGTTTTGAAACAATTGAGAACAAATTGCTGCAATTTTTGAATTACCAGACATGAACAAAATCGTTCATTCTTTGATTACAATTAAAAAATTTTTTTTTTACTAAAAGGAAAAAAATGTTATTGCACTAAAAATCTCTTTTATGCCACATAAACATGAACTCATCTAGCCTTGACATGCAACTGTTTGGGATGACAAAAAAGTCAGCAATTTATTTTCAAATAAATTAAATTTATAAAATAATAAAAAAAATGAGATACAAGGTGGAATAATTTTTAATATGAATTAATTTAAATGATTTAAAACAACCCTCCAAACGTGGCCACTCATTACCGACGAAAGCGCATTTTCGGCGCTTAGTAAATAAGCTAAAAAGATCACAAACTTGCATTGTCACTACAAACAAAATAATAAATCCTGTAGCATGTGTAGTGTCTATGAATCATATGTTTTCTCTCATGTTTATCAGCAATCATTAATCTATATTTTTCCGTACATAATAAACACATATGTATGCTCAAAGCCCCCTTATGAGACTTTATAAAGAGCCTCTGTGACTTGGAATCGCAAGTTATACAAAAATTATAATTTAATTATTTTTAAGCACTACCTTCGAAAAAAAAAGTTGATCTGAATTTATGCACAGCATAGCTCACGAAATTGTGATTTTATTAATTGTAGGTATTTTTATGTAAACTGAATTAGCCGATCGCAGTCGCTATTATAATAGAGTATGTATAATAACATATAAAAACCCACAATCAATTTTTATTAAATAAAAAAAAGAGAGGAAAGATTATTTCACAATAGTGACTGCTTATTCTCGTGCTTAACGTGCTCATTTGTTGTTCCTGATTTTATTACTATTGACTACTCTATGATTTCAATTTTATAGAATTTTTATGGCCGTGGCAAATTAAGGAAATTCGAATGAGAAAATGACCGAGAATGTTCAAATTATTGAGCTTTAATAATCTAATAAATTCCATCAAAATTTGAGACAACTTTTATTTTAATGACATTATATGGATATTCAGGGTGTGCCAGAGGTAACACATGAGATTTTTCAGAATTAACAATAATACATTCTTTCAATGGCGTACTAATTTTGTAGTTTTAATATTTTCGCGCCATTTTGTGCTGATAAATTTTCCCCCCAAAATTTAAGACTTTTGATTTGTTTTTTTTTTCAACACGACATTGATCTTCTGTTATTTACTGAGATAAAATCAAAGATCTAACTGCTTTAAAAGCATAAAAACTGATGTAAAGTAGAAAATTTTTGCTTTTAAAGTTTTTAATGTCGGCCATTTTGAATCAAAATGAAGAGTTCTAAAAAGTAGTCATTATGGATGTTGTTTTAAAATGAAGTCAAAATGAAGTGTAATTTATTTGTTTATAGAGCTTTATAGCTCCTGATTGATACAATATTAGATAGATATCCAGAACAGAATATCCAGCATAGATCTACATTCCTCAAATAGCTCTTGGCACACCTTTGAAGCATTAAACAATAAACAAGTGAAATAATTTTAATGCTCATAGCTTTTCCTACGAGTTCGGTCGATAGTAGCCACAGTCAGTCAGTGTTACTATTTTAAGTAGATGCAGAGTTAAAAGAGAGTCAATACAGTGCACTTAAAAAACAAGTTTTCTATGAACTTCTTCTCGTACCTTTATACAGCTGATCGGGTGAGAAGTATATTTTGCTGTTGCTGCTACTCCTATTATTCATAACAAATAGTGACTGTGAAATTTGTTCGATAGTAGCCACAGATTCTGTTGACTAATACATAAATTGATTTTCTTTATTTTCTTCACTTACGTAACATTTAATATGAGAATGAAATGGTCATGTACTCTGCATGTATAAATGCAAGTTTCAATATTTGTTTGTTTATGCTATTTTGAATTGGCTCAAGACTTATTCAGTAAACAATTCTCTGACGTGTTGTTTTGCTTTTCATATTCACACCGTTTCACGGCGTGAATATATTGTTTTTACTACACTCTCAAAAACCGTTTTTTGCGTTTTTCTCTTAAATTAAGCATTTTTACGCTTCATATCCTAATTACATAAAAGTTAGGCCTTGGAATTCTCTACAAAATGCCGCAAACCCCGTGAAAATTGGTTGCATTGTTTTCGAGAAAATCGCGAAAAACTGTTGATGTTAGCACTGCTTGCACTTTTGTCGGCCAAATTCCGGGAAAACGGAAGCGAGTTAGGACTTCAAATATGGACCAAAATGTGTGTATTGGGCTCATAAGGTGCCACGAAACTTTTGGTAATGATTCATGCAGCGGTTCCGGAGAAATCAACGAAAAAGTGAAAAATTATAGCCGATTATTGCATAACACTTTTCCGAAAAACGTAGAATTTTACGTTACGTAAATTTTTCTTTACGTATACGTATTTTTTTACGTAAAGACATTTTTGTATGAAAATTTCAAGAAAATTTATTAATGATTGATTAAATGGCTACAAATAGTTAAAGTCATAATTTTATAGTTACTGGATCTCGCTTTATGCTTACTGGAACTGACTTTATGGCCATGAATGCTTACTGGATCTCACTTTATGGTCATGAATGCTTACAGGATCTTACTTTATGGCCATGAATGCTTACTGGATCTCACTTTATGGTCATGAATGCTTACTGGATCTCATTTTATGGCCATGAATGCTTACCGGATCTTTCTTTATGACCATGAATGCTTACTGGATCTCATTTTATTGCCTTGAATGCTTACTGGATCTCATTTTATGGCCATGAATGCTTACTGGATCTCATTTTATGGCCATAAATGCTTACTGGATCTCATTTTATGGCCATGAATGCTTACTGGATCTCATTTTATGGCCAAGAATGCTTACTGGATCTCATTTTATGGCCATAAATGCTTACTGGATCTCATTTTATGGCCGTGAATGCTTACTGGATCTCACTTTATGGCCATAAATGCTTACTGGATCTCACTTTATGGCCATTAATGCTTACTGGATCTCACTTTATGGCTATGAATGCTTACTGGATCTCATTAATTGACCTTGAATGCTTACTGGATCTCACTTTATGGCCATGAATGGTTACTGGATCTCACTTTATGGCCATGAATGCTTACTGGATCTTACTTTATGGTCATGGATGCTTACTGGATCTCATTTTATGGCCATAAATCATTACTGAATCTCATTTTATGGCCGTGAATGCTTACTGGATCTCATTTTATGGCCATGAATGCTTACTGGATCTCACTTTAAGGCCATGAATGCTTACTGGATCTCATTTTATGGCCATAAATGCTTACTGGATCTCACTTTATGGCCATGAATGCTTACTGGATCTCATTTTATGGCCATAAATGCTTACTGGATCTCATTTTATGGCCATGAATGCTTACTGGATCTCACTTTATGGCCATGAATGCTTACTGGATCTTACTTTAAGGCCATGAATGCTTACTGGATCTCATTAATTGAACTTAAATGCTTACTGGATCTCATTTTAAGGATATAAATGCTTGCTGAATCAGACGATTTACTAATTTAGGATTTTGTAATCTTTGGTTTTAAGTTTTGGTCGGTTTACTAAACACGGAAAATGCGCTTTAGTCGGTCACGAGTGATCACCGTTATACTAGTATCAATATATAAATGTTTTATCAAGCGAAAATGAATCATGCTGAGCTATAAATGTTGATGATAGAATTTCAATGCTTTAACATGGAAAATTCATACATTTAAAAGGTTTTAAGCATTGATATTAAATTTTTAATGCTTTAACGTGGAAAATATGTGAAATTGAAGGGTGTTAAGCATTGACATAATATATTTTTGAAGGTTTAACTTGAGATATATGTGGAATTGAAGGGTTTTAAGCATTGATATTATATTTTCGATGCTTTAACATGAGAAATATGTGGAATTCAAGGGTTCTAAGAGTCGAACGATTCGAAGAGAAGTGAAGTGGAGTTCGACACTCCTGTAATCTATAAAAGTCGAACGGAACGAAGCGAAGCGAAGTGGAGTTCGACATTACTGTAATCTATAAAAGTCGAACGGAACGAAGCGAAGCGAAGTGGAGTTCGACACCTCTGTAATCTCTAGCAGTCGAATGGAACGAAGCGAAGCGAAGTGGAGTTCGACATTCCTGTAATCTATAAAAGTCGAACGGAACGAAGCGAAGCGAAGTGGAGTTCGACACTCCTGTAATCTATAAAAGTCGAACGGAACGAAGCGAAGCGAAGTGGAGTTCGACATTACTGTAATCTATAAAAGTCGAACGGAACGAAGCGAAGCGAAGTGGAGTTCGACACTCCTGTAATCTATAACAGTCGAACGGAACGAAGCGAAGCGAAGTGGAGTTCGACATTACTGTAATCTATAAAAGTCGAACGGAACGAAGCGAAGCGAAGTGGAGTTCGACATTCCTATAATCTATAAAAGTCGAACGGAACGAAGCGAAGCGAAGTGGAGTTCGACATTACTGTAATCTATAAAAGTCGAACGGAACGAAGCGAAGCGAAGTGGAGTTCGACATTCCTGTAATCTATAAAAGTCGAACGGAACGAAGCGAAGCGAAGTGGAGTTCGACATTACTGTAATCTATAAAAGTCGAACGGAACGAAGCGAAGCGAAGTGGAGTTCGACACTCCTGTAATCTATAAAAGTCGAACGGAACGAAGCGAAGCGAAGTGGAGTTCGACACTCCTGTGATCTATAAAATTTGAACATAGTTCAAATTAGGTTGAGCGAAGCTCACAAATTTTTATATCTAGAACGAAGCGAAGCGAGTAAAGGTGTGAAAATTTTCCCAATACGTCCTCAGACTTTGGATTCATAAGGTAAAATGTAAAAGTGTTCGAGCGAAGCTCGATCACGTGAAGTTTGAACGTAGTTCAAACTAGGTTGAGCGAAGCTCACAAATTTTTACATCCTGAACGAAGCGAAGCGAGTGAAGGTGTGAAAATTTTCATAATACGTCCTCAGACTTTGGATTCATAAGGTAAAATGTAAAAGTGTTCGAGCGAAGCTCGAAGTGAGCGAGCTGAATGAAGTGAAGCGTGTGAAAAAGTACAAGAACACGAAGTATGTAGTACAAGAACACAATGACTGTAAAAGCGTGGGGCGTTCAAAAGAGGTCATCAAAATCAAAGGGTCGCCAAGACAATTACGCCCCACGCTTTTACAATCATTGTGTTCTTGTACTACATAAAATATTTTAGAAAAATATTTTAGAAACTTTTTAGTTAGTCAATGAAATTTTATTTTAGTTATATTTTATTTTAAAAGCGTGATATTATTTTATTTACTACTTTTTAGAACAATTTTAACAAAGTTTTTTGGTCATTTTCAAAAAGCGTGTTTTTCAAAAAGCTTTTTTAATACATTTTTTATCTATCAAAGATAATCATACATAAAAGTATGATCTACAGAATAGACTGACCGCGGAGCAGCAACTGGAGCGAAGCGGAAGTTGCAAAACTTCCTGTAATCGTGACTGTAATCTATGGTAAAGTCTTATCTAACAAAGATAATCATACATGAAAAGATTTGATCTACAGAATAGACTGACCGCGGAGCAGCAACTGGAGCGAAGCGGAAGTTGCAAAACTATCGGGACTGTAATCTATGGTAAAGTCTTATCTAACAAAGATAATCACACATGAAAAGATCTGATCTACAGAATAGACTGACCGCGGAGCAGCAACTGGAGCGAAGCGGAAGTAAAAAATAGCAGATATTATTTTATCTCAAGTGTTAATCTGTACTCTGCATTCTGAAATTTTTGCTCTAATCTTCTGTTTTTATCAGTTTTATAACACAGAAAAGATGTTTTCAAATTAATCAGTGTCATTTGGAAACGGTGTGAATATCTCCATGAAGCGTGATCCGCTTCATAACTAGTTGTTTATAAATTTGAAACGGATGCTTAGTTTTTCGAACTGCTTCATTTCCTACTTGAAATTTATAAATTAAAGCAACAAGGGATGGGATTTTTTTTATTGCATCTTTTAGCAATTTTTTTAGTAAATTTAAAAGCTCTTGGCACTTTTTATTTTATTTGGTTGCAATAATTTTTATTTAAGTTTTTTTTGAGAACTTATGTAGCGGGCTTTCTATTATTAAGATTTTTTGTTTAAATTCAAATGTGACTGGAATTGAAATTTGGAAATAATTTATTACATAAATTTCAAAATTTCTCCACAACATTCCCTCCTTGAATAATCGGCTATCGGCATTAACAAATAAGTTGAAATAATAATAAACGAATATAAAGCATATAAAAAAGACTTTCAATTGTTTAAATTGAAGCTTGCAAACTGTAAGAAAAATAGCAAATAAATTTTTATGCATTTTCTTGGCAAACATTTTAAAATTTTATTTTTATTATGTCAATTTTATTATTTAAGTCTAAAAGTGAAACAGAAAGTTTTGAGGTAGAAAAAAAGAAGTAAAATGAAGGAAGGAAGATGTCATGATTGATGGACACTTGGCAAGCTTGTTATGAAATTTCTATTATGATAAATATTAAATATCAAGTTTTGAACAAGTGAAATCATTTTAAATGTGCTGGCATTTAGTTTTGTTGTTAATAAATTATCGTAATTTTGTACATGATATATTGAAAGTGATTTACGAGTGCAGATGGATGTGATGAATGTTTTGAGCTTAATTTTATTAATTTTTTACTGTTCATTTGATAGAAAATATTTTGAATATTTTATTTCTGAAATTCAAAGTTTGGTGCATGAACTTTAAAAATATTTTTAAAAATCTGAAAAAATTGGAAAAAATTAAAATTTTTTAGTAAAATTTTCTGACAAAATCTCCATAAACGAGCCTGTTTAAGTCATTCTGATATTTTTCCATGAGAAATTAATTAAATACACAACATGTAATGATCTATAAAATTTCATTAGCTTGAATATTCAATTTAGCTCAATATGTAGATAGAGTCATAACATCTAGATTAAAATTTTCATTAAATCAATACGATCTCCAACAAACTCCATAAAAATGACGGAAGATTAAAAAAATTTATTCCATAAATTATTGACTCAAAAATCGCATTTTTTCTTTTAATTAAAAAGTTTTTTTTTCACTTAACATTCCATGCCTTAGCGTCTTTGTAATGATAGTGCATAAAATTTGCTACATTGCATCGATGCACCCTGAACTGAATATTAATTTTTTTTATCTGTGTACCAGAGTTGGTTGAAGAATTTAGGATTAAAAATGCTTTAAGAGTCGTTCACTTTTCACGTCCAATTTTTAAAATTTTTTGTGTGTGAAGATTTTGTGAGAGAGGTTTACTCTAGATATTATTGAATTTTTTCAAATTTAAACCAAAAAACGTCGAAAAGTAGTAAAACCCCCTCGAAAAAATTCCTAACTACGCTCCTGGGTCTAAAAATCCAAGTTTTTGATGGACGTCATGAGTGAAAGACCCCTTAAAAGTTCTGTTGATAATGAACTGTTAGAAATATTGGATAACAATATTTTTAATAGGATTATGAATTTTACAGTCATGTCTAAGAAAAAGCAAAATCCATAATAATTTTAAAATTTAATCCTTCAAAAACCTCACTTAACATCTACCAAATCAACTCTGATGTATCGCAATAGAAATTTTTTCGTCTTCACTAATTTATTTCTTCATTCCATTAAAGCTACTCTCATCTCTTCTCATTTCTACTCAGCTGCCTTTTTTACCATAAATAAAATTAAATAAAAATTGAAATCAATTTTTTGTTTGTTGGTTTATGCAGCACACATATGAGATCTTTTACTCAATAACGAAATTGCCATAATTTTAATTAATTGCACCCAATTTACGTTATTACCCTGCTGTGTGTGTTTGCTTGCTTTTTTTCTCCATTTTATTACTGTTGTTAAAAAAGTGAAAAATAAGTTGAGCAAGTACGGTGCTAATATTGTAACAATTTATTGATTCTTTGATTTATATCTGTAAAAAAAATAAAAATAAAAAGAAATTGCAACCCAAAAAAAAATTCGACAACAAAAGAGACATGTCCAAATTATTTGCAAGCATGAAGTCGATTTCATTGAGCAAACTTTTTTTGCAAGCTACACAAGTCATAGTCTTAAGAATGACATGAATTTTGATCGACAATAAAAAAATGGTAGGTATGTATGTAGTTCATTGTTCGCATAAATGAAATTGAATTTGAAAGCTACAATCACATTCATTCAAGCTTAAAAGTTTTAAAATTTAATCAACGCGGCAACATGTGCGGTGTGTCATTTATAATCTTTTTGCATATCTAGTTTTCAAGATCTATGATTGTTTTTTGGTAGTTTGGAAACATTAATGTTATAGTTGAGTAGATAAATTGGCTGCAATGTGAATTGTTAAAGTCATTTCAGGTGAAATTGACATTGAACTTTAAATTAAATTTAACTCAATTTTATAATTCAATTAATTTTATATCCAATTCTAAATCTAATGTTTGATAAAAATGCGCCAAATTTTCATTTAAACTAATCCAATAACCAAACTTAATCAGCCTCACAACATTATATCGCAATATCCGCTCTTATTTCAAATGATTAATCAACTTTCATAGCATATCTATAACATGCGAATGTATCATTCCAAAACTATTTCAAACTTGCCATTTTCGGAATGCTGAAATAATTTTTTTCAATTTCAACTTCAATTGAATATTTTTTCGGCAAATTATGAGGTAGCGAAAATTCTATTCAATAAATCTGTCTGCGCAATATTTTGGTTCTGCCTTTTTTAATAATAAAATTAGCAAGCAAGTAATTAAATAAATTACACGTGTGTCAATAAGGTGGAACTTTTCATTATTTTACACGGTAATTATTAATTTATTTTTTTATGTCATGCTCTCCTAAACCTGAAAAGATATTCTAGAGGAAGTAAATATTTTTGCGCATTTTTTTGTAATTGATTTTTATATTTTATTTTTAAAAATTTTGATTTAAGTTGAAAATTGTGAATTAAAAAATATTTTGAAGAATTTTAATTACAATTAAATAATGAATTGATCCTTTGAAATTTTCATTACTTTAAAAAAATCCATTCAAAAAATGTTTTGAGGATCAAATTCTCTTCAGTACGTCTGGCAATTTTAAATATGTAAGAAGTCCAAATTCCATTTAAAAATTCATAATTCCTTTAATGCTTAAAATTTACATACTTGATTACTTAATTTAAAATTCGACATAATTAATAAATTACTTTTTTTTGCCAAAAAGTTAAAGCTACAATAGCCACCCAACAGGTTTTTTCAACAGCTTCAAATCTGTTTATCGGTCACAAAGTAAAGTGGCAATAAATTGGTGAAAATTATGATCATTATTTTAAGCGACAATTCCATTAGCTGTAACCTAAATAGGATATAAAAAGGCAGCCTAATGATCATTAATAGACAAGCATTAAAGAGTTCATATGACGATAACATTTAACCTTTTTTAAAGTCGTGTGGCACAACTCAAATATCAAATCATTTTATCGTACTGATTTTTTTTTCAATTAAACGCCTACTTTGTAGTAATGCAATCATATCCAGTTTATTATTTCTTTTTTTGAATAATGAAAATTAGTCAAAATTTAATAACATATCATTAGCTGATCATTTACCAATATCGAGATGAAATTGAAAAGAAGCCAAAATGGGAATGAAGAGAGAATCAAAATGATCCAAAAATGAATATATGGAATGAATTACATAATAGCCATTTATGCTTATGATGAAAACTTTTAATCCAATTCAGTGATTTAGCGCTACTTACGATATTAATATTATTAATATTATCGTAGGTAAATGTTAAATTGGCGATTATTGTGAATCGGATTGTGATATGGAATGGCATGGCATGGCACTTATGAATAGAAAGGGAAAGAGTAAAATGTCGCAATTTTTATTATATTGTGATTATGATAGATACATTTAAGCATTATTTACGATATGTCTTTTTGGTGATGAAATTTAAGTACGAGAATTTTATTTTATGAGTTTATTAGCGCATTTATTGATGAATGCATATTTTGTTTGTTGGATTAAATTTAAACTAATTTAACAAAAAATTTCAAAACTTAATCAAGAAATTTAAATTTCAAAAGATTTTAAGGGACAAAATAATTTTAAACAAATCTTAATTTTTTCAATTCAAGTCCAATAAGACAAAATTCGATTCCAAACTCTCTCAAGTCTCCATGCTTCATAATGAAAAATGTGACATAAACTACTTTAAATTATCTAAATATTTGTCACATTTATTATTGTTAAGTATCTAACAACCAACCATAAATCAATTCTAAAAAAATGTAAAGAAATTGAAAGAGCATTTTTTACAATCAATCGATAGAGAAAAAAACAATTTAAAATAAAGTAGATGATGTAATGAGAAATTGGATATACTTATGTCTCAAGATTTTTTTGCGATACATTTCTTGTTAAACATTTTTCCTACAAAGCTTTGTGCCTCTTTTTTTTATATTGACTTACAAAAAATGTAAATTAGAGAGCATAGATTCATAGAAAGAGAAATGACTCAAATGTGGAATTTTTCAGGTCGTTGTGCTGATTTTCTCAACATTGTAAAATATTCAAATTTCTTCTTAATGACTCAAATCTTAAATCAACTCTATTTAATTTAAATTTTAATTTTTTATTTATTTACAGATGAAGAACTTCACCTTGACATTGCTTGCATTTCTTCTCATACAATGGTGCAGTCTTCATAAAATTTCATGCACAACAGCAGCTGTGAGTCAGAATAATAGCGATGAAGATCATCATTCACCATTGTCTGAAGATAATTTATTGAAAGTTAGTGCAACACATGCAGTCAGTAATTCAACAGACCATAATTCTTACTCAGATTCAATATCAGCACATGTCAATGAGAAAAAGTAAGTTTTTTGAAGCTATTCAACATAATTTAAATTTATTTTATGTAAATTAGATTTTCATTCATTCGTTCAACTCATCATCATCATAACCGGCATTTACAGCATGATGAGATTAATAATATTATTTTACTGTATGAAAAATACGAGAAAATCTTGTTAATGATCTTGGGAAGTTTGTAAACAATTGCGAAATGCTGAGAGAAATTGAAGATTCTTCTTCACCCGCTGAAGATGAAAGTTTTTTGTTTGTTTTGATTTAAAAATTCAGAACAGCATGCATAAACTTTTTAGTGAAAGCACAAAAATGCACAAATTCAATTCAAAAAGAAGCCATTCCACGTTTCAACATCATTATCATCGAAGTCATGCCATTGTCGTGCGTAAAGAATTTTTAATTTTTTATTAAAAACAATTTTATTTCTTGTAGCTGCCTTGAAATGCAAGCAATCGAATTAGCTTATTTGATTTAATTAAAGTAACAGTCAGTTGATGACATTTGTACATTTTGTGTATATTTTTGTGAGAAATGCAATGTTTCAGGAAATCAATGCCTATCATTTATCTGGCGTCTAGTCAAAGCAGTTTGAAGTGAAATTATTTAATAGGAAGTAGAAGTCGATTTGGATTTGAATTGGTGACAACATAAATTTATAAGTTGTTAATGGATGTTGTGTAATTACTCTGGTAAAGGATGTAAAATTAATAATTCCTGTTGAGAACTTGTCTAAACTTGTCATTTTATACATTAAATATTAAACTGCCAAAACTGCGTCATAATCCACAATTATAGTCAATTCTCACTTCATAACTGGTCTAAGTCACTATTTAGATTGCAATTTAAAATTTCTCGCATAATGACTGCTGGTGCTGGTAGTAAAATGAAAGATTCGACATGAATAATTTTGTCTTGTTATTTTTTCTTGTTTTGTGTTTTTTCAAGTTTTTTTGCAAAAAAATAAACACAAAGTTTGAAGTTTGCCTTTTTTTTACAAAACATAATAATCGAAACTGTATATTTAGCTGCCGTAGAAATCACCAATCTATTTCTATTAGTTACAACCACTCACCTCTAATTAGCTTTGATAATTATAGATGCGAAATTTTCCTTGTTTTTGTGGACTTTTTCATCAATGCTGTAATCAGTTTGACTGAAAGTTAATTAGCTCTGGTGTGTGTGATTTAAGGAATTTATGATTAAAATTTAATTAAATCCTGTACGTGCTTCAATAATAAAGAGGTTGAATGTAAAAGTTTTTTTTTATTTTAATTTCATAGATAAATTTTTATTGTTTCTCATTTTTTTAAGTCAGTATAAAAAATTCTTTCACTTTTTTTTCTTTATCAGATCTTAACATGGTAATTAATTTTCGCTTTTTTTAAAATTATCACAATAATAATAGAGAAGTATTTTTTGTAAGGTTAAAAGGAAGAAATTGTTATTATAATTATTAACTTTCATGTTGTTTCTCTTAAAACTTAAATATTATGGATTCATAAATACTTAACTATTACTAATTATTACAATAGTAATTATTTGTGCAAGATTGTTGAATTTACAAGGTAAGTTCGATGACCCAAGACGTATGTAAAATTTCTCTTTCAAAATGAGATTATGCTTTATTTGCGGTACATACTCTTGTAGACGTCGACTGCATTGTTTATATCTTCTAATTAATAGTTTAATTTCTGTATGTAAAATTAAGTTTCTGTTTAAAAAGCTTCAAAGTGTCACAAATGGTACGTAATCAGTTATTAACCTCAAAACTGTACCATAAATCACCAATTTAGTCGCCTAACCAGGCGACATTTTAACGATCAACAACTGATAATATACCACTTTATGGCAGTTTGCCACTCGAGTTGAGTAAAAAATAACTTTCCAGTCATCAACTTTACAATTTTCCTTTTACTAATTTAGTAAAAAGTATGTACGATTGATAAATATCCAGTGACAGACATTTTGCTTTGTAGATTCATTACACGAATTTGCTGAATGGTGCATCGAAAAAATTTTTAATTTCAGAAAGTTACACATGGCATAAATATAACAGAAATAAGAGTATTTTAAGTATACTGTGTATGAGCTTCTAAATAATCATTAAAATTTTGCATATAAATTTATACAAGTAAGCACTCAATTATAAATTATGACAAAATAAATCCATCAAAAGTGCTCATATTAATCAATGAAAATGCAATAAGATACTGTTGAGGAGTTAAAACGCTTAATCTTGCTCCTTAATTTCTGCATTTCTTTACAAAGCTTAAACTTTACATTATTCTTTCATTATTTCTGTTCCAAATCAAACAAAAAGCTTGTGCATCATTGGATTCCTTTTAATTTGGTGAGCTGCAAGCATTTTCTTTGTGAACTTACAATACTTTAAATAGACAGCTAGTCAAATGCATTACAATCTAGATTCGTTAAAATATGTGTTGGGGATTAGTTCATTCCTACCTATCACAACCAAAAGTCTCAAAAATTTCTTCTCATTCATATCATTAAATAATAAATATCCTATTAGGGGCCGTTCACTTATTACGTAACGCTCTGAGGGTGGGGGGGGGGGGGGTCGAGAGTTTGTTACGGTCTATTGTTCTCGCACCTGATTCTTTTGTTAAAAACGTTACGGAGGGGGGGGGGGTAAAAAACCCGAATTTTTGCGTTACGTAATAAGTGAACGGCCCCTTACTTAAATCACAAATGCTTAACATGCTCAGAATTTTCCATCATCTGACTTTTCTAGTGGTCGATTATAGAAAGTTATATGCACACTTTCCGGATTAATTTGTGATATTATTGGATAATTTACAGCATCTATTGACGGATGAGAAGCACTTGGATGATAATTTGGTTGTTGAGGATAATTGTGATGTGACTGTTGTTGGAAGTTGTGTTGTGACTGTTGAGCGAAATTATGCTGGGACTGTTGAGGATAATTTTGCTGCGGTCTTTGGAAAGGACCGGGATAAATTGGCTGCTGATGTGGAATTTGTGATGGATGTGGGGGTAAATGCTGTGGATATAAATGTGACGGAATATATGGCGGATTATTTTGAGGTCTTAGACCAGGTTGCTGTGTTGGATTGCTTTGTGGAAATCTTGACACATCAATAAATTCACTCAATGGATTAATTGGCCTTTGCGGTGGTTTGTAATTGACCAATGTATCATTTATTAGACTAATAACTTCACTTGCTGGTCCGTAATATTGTTGCTGTTGCTGACTTTGCTGCTGTGGATTGCGATACTTTATATTTTTACTGTTAATTCTATATCCATGTTGATCAACATTAATTGGCACTGGTGCTGATTGAATATCATGTGATGATTGCGATGGATAAATAATAATTTTCTGTGATTGCTGCGATTGATGTGGTGATGTCACAACTTCTTTAAATATTGGTCTAACATAATAATTGAGATTTTGTTGACGTAATTTCTGTCCATAAAGCATTGATTGTGGTGCTGCTGATCCACCTGATTCCATATGAACATTTTTCTTCTTTGGCGGTAACGTTGCCGATTGTTTAGTTCGATAGTACTTCATTGATGGTTCACTGGATGTTGGGTAATAACTATTTGTCTTTATCAATTCAGTTAAATGTGCATTCTTTTGATCGTATGACAACATTGGTTGGAATTCTTCTTGCGATGGCTGTTGATGTTGATTTTTATGCTTCGATGCTTCAAATGAAAATTCATATACTGCCTTCACTTTTGGTTTTTGTGTATGCTTATGTTTGCCTGCATTATTGTAATAATCTAATGTTTGCTTAATTGACGCAATTTCATCTTCAAATTTACCAACAGGTTTTAATACCAATGGCTTCTGTACTGGAAGTGCTGTATTATATAAAATTGGATTGTCTGTTGCAACTGGATACTTTTGTGGGGCAATAATTGTTCCAAATATGTCTGGTTTTGGTGTTACAAATAAATATTTTGCATCAACATTTGCTGGCGATATAGTCGTGGATATAAATTGTGGTGGATAAAAACTTTTTGGTTTCTTATTAACCTTTGATGGAGAATTAAACACAGCAATTGGTTGCACAGGAGGTGGCATTGTGCTACTACTAGTTGTCGATTGACCATTGACATAACTTGTGTCATATTCGGGTCCTACATATGGATTACCTGTAACTGGATTTGCAGTTCTGGCATCAAAATATTCAAAGTATATTGGATGATGTTGTGTTCCATAATCCTTTTGGTATTGCTTAACATTTTGCGGTTCAATTGGAGCTTGTGTAGTCGTCGTGGTTGACACTGTTGAGTACAATTTAGTTGACATGCTTGGTGGAATATAAACTGGATGTAATCGTAGTGTTGTCGTGTCATAATGATGAGTTTTATAGTTCAGTATTTCATTTGGCGTTGTTAGTGGTGAAACTGTCGATGAATGAATTGTAACTGGACGGACAGTAGTTGTCTTTGTTTTGTATAATTTTGTAGTCGAGACTGTTGAACTTGGCGGCTTTGTTTTTCGTGTAAAATCGCGAATATATGAAGCTGTTGATGATCTGGGTGGTTGTTCTGATGTTGTTAATGGCGATGAAGTTGTTGCGCTTAAACGATTCTTTAGTTGAATTTCTTTAATTCTGTGGTATGCATCAAGTGGAGTCTTAATTGGTTTCTTCTCTTCTTCAGGGTCATAAACTGAGAAGAAATCTGGTGGTGGAGGTAAAATAATTCCAGGAACTAGAGGTCCAACTGGTGCTAAATTCGTGTAATTGGTTTTATAAACGAAGCTATATGGCGGTGGATAAAACAATGATGGATCGTCTTCATCAAAATCTTCAGTTCTATTAAGTGCTTGATCTGGTAGAGGAAGGTTGAATGGAAAATGTTTGAGTAGATCAACGTCCTTGTAGGAATTATGAAACAACCAAGGCGGTGGTGGAATTACTTCATGAATCTTATCTTTCGTAATATTTTTGACCGCTCCAAGCCCGGTAACAGAATTCTTCGTGTCGTCACCGTTGGCTTGATTAATGGGCGAGATGTGGCCATTAACATTTGCAAATAAGCCTGTTTCATTTGTGTACGGATTAAATATCGAAAATTTATTATGTCCGATAAACTGTAGCGGTCCATTTTCCGAGAGCTGTACTGGAAAGGGAGGCGGTACTCGTGGATTAAGAGGAATTTTAACAGGTCGTTTTGGCGCTTCATAGTCATCAATTGGATGCCAATCTTCTTCATTTTGATTCTTTTTCTTGTCATTTGCAATTCCTCCTTTAAGGACTAGAAGATGATCTTCTGCCAGCCAAATTTCATCTTTACTTAATCCACCTAATGTTTTCTCATTATCATCTGGTGTCTCTGAATTTGTTTTATAAGATATTATGCCTGGAGCTTTTGGAGTCTTACTGAATATCTCTTTCTCAATTAATCCATACTTTCCTTCCGCAATCTGATCTGAAAGAGTTTTTACTTTCTCATCTTTCTTTACATCCTTTAATGATGTCTTTGTGAGCTCTTCATCATCTTTATTTCCCTCACCAGCTGCACTCATTGCCATAAGACCGTAATCTAGACTATTTTCCTCATCATTTGTGTCATTTATTTCTTTGGAATCTGAACTATCTAGTATTGTGACATTAATGACTTTATTGCTACTGCTGCTTCTCTCATTTTCATCACGATGACTCGATGATGAATTATGTTGTGATGGCTGCAATGTTGTCTTCGTTTTTCTTCGGAAATAGCTCTTGTGATTTTTAATGCTATTTGAATTGACGGGATGAATGACTTCGCGTGACGTTGATGGTTCATTTTGATGACTTTGAACTGTTGGACGTCGATGCGATAGGTTTGTGGTCTCTGTTGTTGTCGTTGTCGTTGATGAGACATCGCCTCTCAAATGACCACCTGCTCTTCTGTATAGTGTTCTTTGGTTCCTTTCTGACCTGTGAATGATGAAATGCAAAAAAAATATTTTTGATGAGAAAAATTTACACAAAAGAAAATAGAAATTTTTATTTAAAGACCAGGAAGTAAATCATAAAATTCACTTTCATTCGTTCATGTTCACCACAATTTTAACTGCTGAGTGACAAAACCGATTAAACATTCTTCATAAACAGACGCAGCATCAAATAATTTATATTTTCCTTGATTATCCAAATCACATTTTTGTCATCTCATTAACAATTCGTCATGATGCTTTCACGGAAAGAAATGATGATTCAATGGCAATGGAAATAGATTTTTTATGAAGCATCACCGACATTGCAGTTATTCTGATGAGTAAAATTTCACTCATCATCTTACAATTGTATTAATGTTCATAAACTTCCCAAGATCATTAACAAGATTTTCTCGTATTTTTCATACAGTAAAATAATATTATTAATCTCATCATGCTGTAAATGCCGGTTATGATGATGATGAGTTGAACGAATGAATGAAAATCTAATTCACATAAAATAAATTTAAATTATGTTGAATAGCTTCAAAAACTTACTTTTTCTCATTGACATGTGCTGATGTTAAGTCTGAGTAAGAATTATGGTCTGTTGAATTACTGACTGCATGTGTTGCACTAGCTTTCAATAAATTATCTTCAGACAATAGTGAATGATGATCTTCATCGCTACTATTTTGACTCACAGCTGCTGTTGTGCATGAAATTTTATGAAGACTGCACCATTGTATGAGAAGAAATGCAAGCAATGTCAAGGTGAAGTTCTTCATCTGTAAATAAATAAAAAATTAAAATTTAAATTAAATTTGAGTTGATTTAAGATTTGAGTCATTAAGAAGAAATTTGAATATTTTACAATGTTGAGAAAATCAGCACAACGACCTGAAAAATTCCACATTTGAGTCATTTCTCTTTCTATGAATCTATGCTCTCTAATTTACATTTTTTGTAAGTCAATATAAAAAGAGGCACAAAGCTTTGTTGGATAAGTGTTTAACAAGAAATGTATCGCAAAAAAATCTTGAGACATAAGTATATCCAATTTCTCATTACATCATGCGCATGCAATTTAAATTCTTTCTTAGATTTTCGTTCAATAAGAAATGAGAAATCAATTTCGATTCCTGAAAAGTAGTTTAACTAAACTGTGTTCACAAATTATCATCAAACGATTGACTTTACAATGATATAATCAGTCTAGCCAGAGCTTCTTCTTAAATTTAAAAAAGTCGTGCTCATCATGAGCTGATATTTTATATTAATCGCACTCATCGACTGAGCGAACCAAATCACTTTTAGATGATCAAATGCGATGATATAATAAGCCTCAGTGATGGCAAAGTCATATCGTAACAAATCCATAAATTACAATAAAGTGCTCATCACATAATAAATTGTGATGCGATATTGGCCATAACTTGTTGTGTGTGCATGCCGCGATTTTTTTTCCTCTTCTTCTTTTATTAATCCGCAAAGCAGTTTGATTAATCGTCCACGTCGTAATTTCCTTTATTGCTACACATTTCGGTCATGTTTATGCTGCACAACTTAGATCAATATGTGAATAAAAGCCACTTGCAATTTTCACTTTGCACATAGACTAAATGTGAAGCAAAAACTTGCATACAGCATAATATTCATATATGAAATGTTGTTCACCTACTTTTGTTGCAGTTTTAATCTCTTTTTTCCTCTTTGATTTTATTGCGTAATGGACAACGTCAAAGTCGTTTCTTTACTTGCTTCATTTCTTTTTGTTTAAATTCACATTTTCTTACGGTCATTACCAGCAAGTTTTTTTTTTGAGTTGATTGAATGACTGTTAAATACGTATTTAATGGTTATTTATGCATGTTTAATATTCTAAGCGCGAATACTTTTACTTTCAACGTATTTCTTTCCTTTTTTTCTTTTCTTTCTTTCTCGCCTGCTCGGTGCATTTACTGATTAGATTTTCTACATAAAATGGCTTGAAATGTGAAGTATTTTCTCACGATTATGACGGCTCGACTAATCATAATGAATTAAGATTATAAAGGGTTTTTATTAAAGAAGCGATTAATGAGGAGAAATTAAATGGAATGTTGTGAATAATTACAAGAAGAAAGTTGATCTTGTAAGTTAATTTTGCTAATGATGGGAATCTGATGCTTTGTTTTCCATCATCGCTACTGTATCATTAATGGATTATTTTATGTTTTACACAGATTTAATTTTTAGAAGGAAATTGGATTAGTTTCTAATCAATTATGGATTTTAATTCGATAGAGCTATTGAAAGCCTTTTTATGGGATTCGATTCGAATGCGAAAAAACATCTAGTTCCACTCAAGGGAATAAAAACTTCCATGATTTTAAAGATAAAATGACACAAGTCACAAAGTCTTTACTTCATGCATTAATTCTTTTGACAAAATGTCAGATAGATCAATCAGTAATGGAAGCTGTCAATATATCAAAATGCTACTACAATTTATCATCGATTGCTAATTTCTCTAGACATGCGACAAAATCTTTCAATGTCAAGCATGACCTTACAGCAATCAATTTGAATTCTTTAATGCTCCTTAATTGATTATCTTTTTGAGTTTATTGAAAAATATCCTTAAATGTTAGTAAAATTAAACTTAAAGGATTGGCAGTATGAAGTATACTAAAAATTTTACTTGTTATAGAATCTAATTAAATATGTGACCACAAGTATATGACTTGTAAAACTAATTAAAGGCGTAAAATGTAAATTTTAAAAATCCCATTAATTTTTATGACGCCTAAAATTGATTTTAAACTTGAATTACATGCGTAATTTAATTAAAATGTATCGAAGATTATAGCAAATTAATGCCGTAAATTGTCAACGCTACAGACATTAAGAACATTTTGAATTAAAAAAACTTGTCAATATTAGGATCAAGAGATTGAATTAAGATTAAACTAAATATGTTGTTGACAAAGTTTGTTTGTTTACGATTTAAATTAAATTTAATCTAGTGCTGTTGGACTTGTTGAGCACATGACAATGATAATTTATTTTCCCAAACAATTTAAAATACATAGTTGAATTTATTGAATGTAAAAATTTGATTTTAAGGATTTAGGAACAAAAATGCTCTGCTTTAAAAATTGTAAGGATCATAAAATATTGTCTTACAATATTTCCCAAAACAAGCAAGTAAAATCACAGTAAAATGAAAGTGAAACAAAAATTACTTTGATCGGAATCAAACACAATAAAATTATCAGTTGATTTGCATCTCATCTGTTTAAAGCTTAACAAAACAACAACATCAGTTCAATGAGAAAAATAAACATCTTATTTTCCCAAATAATCATCCATTGACATTGAAAACATAACAAGTTAATTAAAATTTCTTCAATAGCTAAATGAAGTAAAATCAGGTTATTATTACAAGCATTTCTTTTGATGGTCATCAGCAAGTGGTTTGAAAGTATTTCTCATGTGCATACAAAACAGCACAATCTTTACAAATTCATCTCATTTTCTTTGAATGTCAAATTAATCTGCTTATAAATTGTCATAAATATTTTGCCGCTACTTTCCAATAAAACAATTACAATGGATTAAAATTATGAATAATTGGAATTAATTGAGCTGTCTCAATTCAATTTTTTAAGGCCCATAAAAGCACATTCGAAATAAAATTCTCAAATTGTTCTTTTTCGTTCATTACCAAGTTACGGATGAATTCAATAAATACAAACCGAAAAGTATTGCACCATTTTTCGACTATTTGCGCATGATTTCCAATTATTAAAAAAAAATTTTTCGATGCAAAATCAATTAAATTTTTTTTAAGTGTAATTCACGTAATATATTTTAACGCTATATATTTGTTTGTTGCTACTCTTTTTGTTCATTGACAAACAATCGATTTCTTCTTGAGTGCTTACTCGTTTAGTTTTACCGCTCAATATAAACAATTATTGTTGTTTTGCATTGTTAGCAATTTTTTTGGAGACTGAATGCTTGGTATCATCGTTTAAGTGAGTTACATTTCGAACGGTTGCCTGAAGAAAAAAATGATTCGGAAGCTAAAATTAACAAAATAATTATGAACTTTTAAGGAGGATTTCTGGTTCTAAGTAATTTTTTTTTTTTTGATTAATCTTCTAAAATTTTAGTAGAATTTAAGGTACGAGTCTAAGATACGATACATAAATTTTTACCGAATATAATTAAGGAAAAATTGAACATTTAAAACGTAAATTTAATCTTCACAAAAAAATGCGCGTCATCACTACTCAACATCCCTAGACTATAATTATCTTTGCTACAGTTTCTCTTTGTTTGTCAACAAGAAACTTTTTGATAGTCATTAAACGGAAGTATTGAATACAAAAATATGTAACTGAATCAATAGACCTCCAATAGAACAATGATCTCTAACCAAACGTAAAGTTCACTATTGTTTGACTTTAAAATCGGAAGAGAATTTTACTTTACGCGTTTGATTGAACAAAAAATTAAGTTTTTCATGGTTTTAATCACGGTGATTCAATTAAAATTTGTAAGCTTTTTAAAGAAACAAATAATTGTGATACAAATGGAAGCAGATCAAATTCCGTTTGAGTCAAAAATCTTTAAAAAATTTTCGCGTAGACATAAATCTTTAATTGAACAATCAAGCGTCTACAGTGAAAGCACAAAACGAGTCAAAAACCTCTTTCAATCTTAAAAACCGTAAAATTGTACCAAAATTGCCTTAATTTAATTCACATTTCACGTTGCTTTGATCTCATAACCTTTCATTCAGGTGCGTAAGCATTCAGCATTTCATTCACCTTTTCACTCTCTTTATGTGCTGTACACACATTTCAATGTGCGGTAAAGATTAATTGGATAATGTTTACATTTTATGGACTGCGGGACATTGAAGAGAATAACTTAAACAAATTATGTAACATGTTAAACAAATTTTTAAATTGTTATGACATCGAATTGGAGACAAACTGATCTTTATGAATTAATTTTTAATTATTAATAAGAATTATGGCAATATAAATTAATCGGGTTACATGCTTGCTACCGTCGTCTAATATTTAAAATGTAACATTCTCTTGATCTCTGGTCGCTTGAGATTAAAACACTAGCACAGTAGATTCTTGTTGCTTACTTCAGGCACTCCTCAAACCAAATCGGTTTTTTTTATATACACAAAAAGATTGTATGAATGAATGAATAAGGCATTTTTATTTATTGTTTCAAATTTATGTGGCTTTCTAGAGTATATAGCAACTCTCGACCTATGTCGAATGCTCTGCAATAATTTATCATTTTTTGAGGTTGTGCTTAAAAAAAAGGAATATCAAGGGATTGATACTTGGAGGACACTTAATTGAATTCATTATTAATAGTCTTTTATGGCTTATTTCTGATCATTCTTTTCCTCACGTCTCTTTTTGGATATTGACTTTTATTGAATATTTATCGACATTTTGTAAAGCTGCTTAGAAGTACATATTTATTGTTTTTCAACAGATTAGTGAATATTCTAAATTATTGATTTTGTGATGAGAATTTACGATGTTTGTTAAAGTTTACGACTGATTGGAAATATTTGCATTTATTTTGGCTATTTTACACATTTGTTCATAGAGTTCTTTTCGATTTACGGATCAGGTCATGCTATAATTTCAAAAATGGTTTTTTCGTGTTGGGAGTTTTTCTAGTGACAAAATTGGAATGAAATATTTATTTTCTAGAAGTTATTGCTTCTTTTTCTAAAATTCTTTTGATTATTTTCAGATTTTTGTCAGAGTCGTAAGTTTCAGAATTTCAAATTTATGAGCAACTAGCATTTATGATTCATTCATAAATCGTTCATGATCAAAATTTTTCTCAGCATTTACCAAATATGGAGAAAATTTGCTAAAATCATCAATCTACTGCAAAAACTAGACACTAAATAGCTTTAATTTATTAGGAAATAGTCTATTGAATTCAATTAATTTCCAATATCATGACAAATTTCAATTAAAAATGCAAGCAATTGGAACTCGATCATCACGAAATTTCATGAATGATTGATCGATTTTTAAGAGAATTTCGTTCATAAAATTGACCAACGATATTTAAGGCATTCTCAATGGTAATACTTAAGACCTCCGAATCGTTGTCTTTTTTCCTCCGTTGACTTTGCTCTCATTGTGCACTTAGTAAGTGGAATACGTAATCCTATCTGAAATCATATATAATAATAATACTTGCTGTACAATATGTACATAACCAACAGAGCAACACTG
Source organism: Chironomus striatipennis (assembly GCA_026123125.1). Lineage (NCBI taxonomy): Eukaryota > Metazoa > Arthropoda > Insecta > Diptera > Chironomidae > Chironomus > Chironomus striatipennis. Next base: position 59,735,285 of record CM047394.1, on the reverse strand, counting down.
CAAGTAGCAACAAGATGAATAATGAAATTGTAACATTGCATTTCACAGAATGCACAAGGCAGCATAAAGGCAACAACGTTGTGGTGGCGCGCGAGAAAGATAAATAAAGTATGCAAGAAGAAAGATTTAGCGACTCACGAAGAAGGAAAACAACTTTGCACAAAAAAAATGAAACAAAATTGCTGTTCACCTACTAATACGCAGATAATCGTTTTTTGTTGCTTTCGATTTATGCTCGACTTTGTTTTGTTTTTGCATTGCATAATGTTTGCTTATTTTTTTGATACTCGTGATTGACTAAACTGAATGAGGAGCAAGATAAAAGTGTGAGAGGTCAATGACTTGTCGTGGATTTGAAAAATGAGTTTGAGACACTTACTAATGTTTTAAAGCTGTGTGAAAATCGTCACCATTAAAATTATCATAAGAATGTAAGAAGAGTCAAGCTCCGACTAAACAATCATCAATGAAAGCAAAATGATTCAATTAAAGCAAAATTAGGATAATAAAGACCATTAAAGTGTCTGACACCCTAAAAATTACAGCTCAACATGTATCTTAACTTTGTACATAATTATATTCTAAATTTAATAAATAAAGTTCAATTTATAAAAAAAAAAAAAAATAAGAAGAGTCAATATACAGTTCCTTGAATTTTAATTTTTTTTGTCACGAAAAAAAAAAATGAATTCGTTTAAAAATCAAAAATGTAAAAGTAAGGAACAAAAATTATTATTTTCTCTTCAATTTTCTTACTTCATGGCACATTTTCAAATTTTTCATCAAAATTTTTTTGAAAGCAAAACATTTCAAATTGAATTTAAAAACCTTAATCAAAAACTCCACAATGTTGCTAAAACGTGCTAAAAAATTGCATATTCAAGTTTTTGCAGCTATCTTATTCTTTAATCAATGCGACTCGTGTATAAGCCCATTCATCATTATTTCCAATAATCTTTTGTAATTTCAATAATAATTAATCATAAATCGAATAATGAGACAAAATTCCTTTTCAGCTTAAATATTTATTTAAAGATTACAACAGTTCAATTTATCTTAGAATTAAAGCATCATGAAATCACCAACAACATCATCACCTTATTTCAAATGAAAACAATTCTATTGTGTTGTGATTTTTCTGTTACAACGCATCGTCACTCAGAAGAATTCAATTAAATGCTATGAGAACACATTTTTGCATCTCATCAGACTTGATTGTCAGATGCTTACAATGCATTTTTTTATTTAGAAAATGAGACAAAACTTGAGACTTGTTACAAATTCAGTTGAGAGTTGTTAATTACATGACGGATAATTTTATGCTGACTATACCAATAAATTAGTGGCTACTCCTCAATATGAGAAAGAGAGGTGAGGATGGATTAATGTCAAATTGAAAAATTTCCAATTCATCACTTCATTTAATAATGAATAATGAGGAATAATTTATTTTAATAAATGTTGATGACGGTGCTAAGTTAATCCTTTTATTATCCGTCATTGATTAATAACTGATATGTGTAATTAATATTGTTTAAATCCTTTTTTGACCATTAGAACTAGATGTAACACAATCAAAAATTCAAAGGTTAAACTTTTTAAAGGAACTAAAATTTTGTAATGCAGTTATTTCTTAAGTCATTAATCATTTTGTATGTGTCACGGGAGACTTAATCGTCAGCACAGTAAAAAAACGTTTAGTCATCTCCTGTTCTAAAGCTTTTAAATATTCTCATACTGAGCTTTGGATATTTTCATATTTTGATGTATTGGCCGTACAATTTTAAGAAAGTGGCAGCATGCAAATAGCAGTAATAAGTTAAAGGAAATAGACTTACAATACTTTAATTTTCACGTCGTCTCTTTCGATTATCATTAATATCATTAAAATAATTGATCTTAATTTAATTGCATATCTTTGACATTACATAGCAGTTAGAGGCACGAACTATTCGAATATTTTAAATTCGATAGAATGTTCCTCTAAGAATTAAGCAATATATTCTTAGAAAATTTATAGTCTACAACTTCAAAGCATGGTCTCAGTAGTTCTTTACCACAGATGTTGAGATAAAGTGAAGAAAATTTTGACACCTGTGCAGATAAAATATAATCACTATGCATGTAGGTCACATATGCTTTTGTTCAACCAGTTTTGGTTGAGATTCTAACTGATCAATTCAGTTAGCTTCATGGATATGATGGAAGTCAATAGAAGTAATTTTGTAATCTTTGTTAATGTAAATTCAAGTTATGTAGCTTAAGTCTGACAGTTAAGTAAATAAAGTCAATGAGTTAAATATCCGCTCATGACAAGTAACTACAGAACTACAAAAATATTGAGCATGAATTCTAGTTTATGTAATGAAAAAATGAAATTTCCTTTTCTGAGTCAATCACCTGCGTAAACCTTCTTAATAAATCCTTGATTTCATTTTTTTCACACAGTTCAACTTGTCTACAGAATAAAAAGCTATGGGTTGGGCCTAAGTTCTTTCTATTTTGCAAACATCCGAAACATGTCAGCACATACAGCATACACGAAAATTTCTGCCACATTAAGTGTAATTGAGCACTGTCAAATAAGAGCTATTACATGTCTCTATTTTAAAATTCTCAAGGTCAATGTTGCATGTTAAAGTCTAAGTCAATCGCACCATTTTTTTTCTAGTAGTACATTACACGAAATCTTGACCTCGTTTGATAATGATTTCTTACTCTTAAGGTTTGCTATTTTTTGTTCGTATTTGTATCAAATTTTTTGCTATAATTCGCCATCATTAAATTTAATTACCCACATATATTTCACAAGTTTTTATTTATTTTTCCTCTCTGTGACTCTATGTTGATTTGCAATGTTATTATTACAACTTGACTCTATCTACCTAATATACCGTAAAGGAAAAGAATAATAATAAAAATTTAATTTAAAGTTCAATAGTTGAGGAAAAATGAAATCAACGCCAACGAAGTGTATATTGGTATACTTTTTTGAGTTATATGCTTGAAAAATAGACTCGCAGTATAATAGAGTTTTATCAAGGTAAATTGTAAGACCATTCATTACATTTGTTATACTATAAGAATGCCAATCGTACCAATTATTATTATTTCGCCTATCTTAACCAAACTAGCATTATTATTTTGTATTATGTGATATTTATCTGATGGAATTGCGATTATGTCGCCGCCGACAACAACACAACACATTTTATAGACTTCATTGCATCATTATATTCTTAACCGAATGAATTAATCTCAAAAAAATCTTATAAGGTGATTTTTCTCTAATTTAAGTAATACGTAGTGATTTTGCGTGGGGATTTCCTCATAGATGAATGGAATTAATTGACTTGTCTTCCATTTCCGATGATGATGAATTTTTTTTAGGTGTCAAAAAGTTTTGTTTTCGTGACCAATAAACTTTATTTTATATCCTATAAATTTATGACTAATTAACATGCTTTATTCTTTTAAGAGCTGCCATAAAAGAGACATTAGTTCTCTAGCGCATTATGTCACGTGTCAACAAGATGAATCCGCTTAGCAAAATGTAAATATCTATTTAGGAAAAAAATCATCATGTCGAGAAGGCGTTTGCTGAGATTTTCTCGCGAATATAAGACAATAAGGAATATCTTGCCTAATTATAAATCGAAATATTTGTTGCTCATTTGATTTGCAAAATCATCTACACCCATGCAAAAAATGCCATGCTCAAAGATGTCACGGCAGATCTATTTTTGATTTTTTTTATACAGACCTTGAAAATTGCGGAAGAATTTTATTTCTGTCAATGTCCACTTTTTTTGGCTAATTTATTGATATTCTTTTAACACAAATAAATAATCCTTGATTTTGATGATTTTGCTCGTTTATGGCTTTCTATTTTTAGTGATTATTAATGATGTTGTTCTATTAGTTCTAGATTTTATTTTGCTGTTTTGATATCACAACAACTATACAGGGTCAGAACTACTATTTTAATGGTGCACAGTGGTCTAAAATGAAAATTTTCCGGCAATCGACCCCATTTTGGAAAAATTGCACTATAAATATTAAGGAATGTCTCATTTTAAAGCTGACATAGATTGGGGACGATTCCCCAAGTTTCAGCTCTTTTCGTCCATCCAGAGCTGCATGGCAGGGCTTTAAAGTTGGGTATAGCGAAAATTCTCAAATTTCATGAAATGCCATTCAAACTTTATTTGCGCAAAATCTACATAATGAATTGAAAAACGGTTTTTGGTTCCAGAAAGGTTATTATAATACCTTTAAAATGATGTATCATAAGGTCTGTAAAGTATTGACCAGTTGGAGCAAAGCTTGATTAAGTACGAAAAATTAGGTAAAAATCATATTATATTTTTTCCCGGTAGCTGCAAAGTACTTTTTTCAATAGTCTACAAATTAGTTCTATGATTTTTATATAGTTGAATACACTACCTTTCCAAAATGGTATCATGTTATAGCCAATTTTTGCGCCAGTTTTCGCTATAGCTGCTCAAAGTTGACTAAAATTGCAAAAATTCAAAAATTTTATTTAAAAAAATTTGCCTAAAAAATCAAGTTTTTGGTAAAATAGTCTCAAGTTTTATTTTTTATGCTTAATATTGAATATTTAGGCTAAAAATGAAAGATTTTTTGAAGAAATTTTTGAAAAAAGTTAATTTTGTCCACCCCATGCTGATTATCGACTTGGTCTTTTATACCTTCACTCAAATAGCTACTGCTCTTACGTGACTTAATATTTTTCAATTCTGTTTTCGGATTATTATAGCTTGTTGCCATACCTTTACAATGATATATAATACTTGGCAGTTATGCTTAGTCTTGGTCATCAAAACGCTTGCTGTTCATGACCTACAGTGATCGACCTCAAAATTGAAAATCTCAAAATTACAATTTTGAATAATGATGCTCAGAAATGAAAATAAAAATTGTTTTTTGATTTTTTGAGTTGATTTATCATATTTGTGACTGTAGAATCTCAAAAAACTAGTTTTAAAAATTTTTTGGTACCTCAGAGTAGCCTCATAGAATCTACCCTGGTAGTCTCAGTCAGGTGTACAATTCTTACCTGGGAAACTTTTTTTGAAACTTTTTTCGATTTGTTATTAATTATTGAGCACATTTATGTTGAAATAAATTGATTTTGTAGATTTTGCTGCCTTAAATAAGCATCTTTACCTTTTTGATTATTGCATAGCGCTTTTGACATTGTTCAAATAATTTAATATAGAAATTAAAATTTTCTACATGTATATGACAAAAAGCCTATTTATTTCAACATAAATGTGCTCAATAATTAATAACAAATCGAAAAAAGTTTCAAAAAAAGTTTCCCAGGTAAGAATTGTACACCTGACTGAGACTACCAGGGTAGATTCTATGAGGCTACTCTGAGGTACCAAAAAATTTTTAAAACTAGTTTTTTGAGATTCTACAGTCACAAATATGATAAATCAACTCAAAAAATCAAAAAACAATTTTTATTTTCATTTCTGAGCATCATTATTCAAAATTGTAATTTTGAGATTTTCAATTTTGGGGTCGATCACTGTAGGTCATGAACAGCAAGCGTTTTGATGACCAAGACTAAGCATAACTGCCAAGTATTATATATCATTGTAAAGGTATGGCAACAAGCTATAATAATCCGAAAACAGAATTGAAAAATATTAAGTTATGTAAGAGCAGTAGCCATTTGAGTGAAGGCATAATGAGCCAAGTCGATAACCAGCATGGGGTGGTCAAAATTAACTTTCTTCAAAAATTTCTTCGAAAATCTTTCATTTTTAGCCTAAATATTCAATATTAAGCAAAAAAAAACAAAACTTGATACCATTTTAGACAAAACTTGATTTTTTAGGTAAATTTTTTTAAATAAAATTTTTTAATTTTTGCAATTTTAGCCAACTTTGAGCAGCTGTAGCGAAAACTGGCGCAAAAATTGGCTATAACATGATACCATTTTGGAAAGGTAGTGTATTCAACTATATAAAAATCATAGAACTAATTTGTAGACTATTGAAAAAAGTACTTTGCAGCTACCGGGAAAAAATATAATATGATTTTTGCCTATTTTTTCGTACTTAATCAAGCTTTGCTCCAACTGGTCAATACTTTACAGACCTTATGATACATCATTTTAAAGGTATTATAATAACCTTTCTGAAACCAAAAACCGTTTTTCAATTCATTATGTAGATTTTGCGCAAATAAAGTTTGAATGGCATTTCATGAAATTTGAGAATTTTCGCTATACCCAACTTTAAAGCCCTGCCATGCAGCTCTGGATGGACGAAAAGAGCTGAAACTTGAGGAATCGTCCCCAATCTATGTCAGCTTTAAAATGAGACATTCCTTAATATTTATAGTGCAATTTTTCCAAAATGGGGTCGATTGCCGGAAAATTTTCATTTTAGACCACTGTGTGGTGATAAAATTCAAAATTATATTAATCGTTGAAACATTTTTTTCCGATCACTCACTATATTTTCACTTGATGGCATTAAAGTTGCTATAATTAAACTAATCACACATAATTCTCATAATATATTGTTCACATTTCTTCAAGGTACACAAAACAATAATTACATTCCACTTCATATCCTATTTTTTTCGATAATTGAATTTAAATTGCATTTGCAAAGAAAAAAAAATTAAAATCAATTGAGCATTTTCAACTTATTAACAATCATTAATGGACAATCAATTATATCGCTTTTGGGCTTCTCACTATTTTTCACGCCTTTAAAAAAACACACAACTCAACAGTCCAACAGCGCGAAAGAAACTGAGTCAGTAAGACCAAAAAATTTCTTTTCTCTCTGTTTCGATTTGTTGAATGTTTACATGCTAAGTATCACTATCTGTTTGAAGCTTTTTCCCACGACCATATGCGGCTGTAGACTCTCAATATCTATTTCATTCTCTCATTTTTTTCTCGAGTGCTTTTTGAGCATGATATTGCTCATTTACTGTCAGATGAGATCTCGTCAGCTCATGAAATCCAAAATGTAACAAAATACTGTAAATTATAGTGGCGGCACGCGTCTAGTTACTTCAAAAAGATGCTTGAATTGTTCCTTTTATGTTTTCGACAAAATAATCATCAATATTGTTTCAAAACATTCATCATGTTTCTGTTACTGTTGATTTGATGACAGAATATCTAATTACTGACTTACGAAAATTGTAACACTGACTCGGTATTTAACATTCTGGAATTTCTGAAGTGTAATTTAATACTCAGTAATTATTTCGAATTTCCTTACGAAAAATTAATTAAAAGTCATTGCATCTTTACAACACATGCTGCAAGTAGAGTGGAACAGCACCACAAAAAAATTTAAAAAATAAATTCAAGTCATTCGACGACCAAAAGGTAAAAACAAATAAAAAATTTGCTCATACATTTCTTTGCTCAATTTTTAATTAAGTTTTAATGTGTAAAAATATTTCAAGACAGCCATAAAACAAATTGCCTTTTCGTGACGTGATCATCATGATCGCAATCGTATAATAATGGGTGTCAAAAATGTATTCATGTCATTTCTAATGTTTATACAAAAACTTGTCACACTTGCTTCTTTTCATATTCATATTATGGTCTTTTGTTTTCAAATGTTTGCTCTTTTACGGCTTGTCCATAATGGGATGTAATTTTATCTAAATTTGTTCAGAATTATGTGTCACAGCAGGTTGGTGAAATTGTTGGCAATTCTAAGAAATGTTGATGAAAAAATACATTTTTTTTGTGAATCAAAAAAATCTTGAAAAGTCATAATGCTTTGAAATTCCTGGTAAAAAGTTGTTTAAATAAAACTGATTTGTGTAGTTTTCTGGTTAATCAAGTGTAAATCAAGTTTAACTCAGAATTACTCAGAACATAAATAAATTAAAATGAACATAAATAACCAGTAGTTTAAAGGAATTTCTTGAGTTCATTTAATAAATTTTAAATTTATTGATACCTTGAATTCTGCGTATTGTTCAAGGTTTAGAAAATTTGAAAATTTCCCAATTTCCACAAACTCATATTTTAGATGTTAAAGGATGATAAATTATATAAAAAAAACGAAAATAAATTTTTTAATCGAAGTCATTTGATTTTTTATAACTCATAACTTTTACATATGAGGTCAGATATCTATTACATTCATATGCCACCGAACACTACTAATTTTTTATTCCATTTTGACCTATATGATATTAAATATTTATTTTGACATTTGTTAGGTTAGACACAAAAAAGAGAGAGATGCTAAAATTTCAACTCTATTGTGACATATTTTTTTGTCACTTTTCAGATGCAAATGTCACCTGCCTCGACACTATACAATCATGTTAAATTAAATGTATACATAAGTGTCTTTTTGTTAAATCATCAATCCACTAAAAAAATATACCGCTAATCTCCGAAAAAGTGATAAAAACTTTTCTGCAGATAATTAAAATGTAAATGGGTAAATGAGACGGTGATAGGTGAATTATGAAATGCATGATGAGGCAATAAAACTGAATAAATGTCGAGAGCTCAACGACTTAGCATTTTTGGTTTCAAATTTCATTATTAAGTTTACTTCCATAATTATAGTTGAACTGACAAAACTTTTTCGATTTTACGTTACTAAGCATGAAATTCTAATGTAGACCAGAAATGTGATTCTTTAATGTTTTCAGTCTGATTTAAAATTTTTATGACTTAATTTTTATTGTTCTTGCAAATCAGAATAAAATTGTTATTAAAAGCCTATTGTGCTCATTAAGTTGATCTTAATGTTTTCCTTATTTTCTGTAAATTAAGAACATTAACTAATGTGAATATTAATAATTCTATTAAGTTCAACAATGTCGAGTAAAATATTCAACAATTCATGAGAAAATCCACAAATCATTTTTTTTTTTTTGAAAATTAAGTAAATGGGAATTCTCATCAACTTATTTCAACATTTATTACACAATTAAATATCGATATATTTTTTATCCCATTTTTTCTTGCTACGTCGGATTCACCTGCATCAAAGTTAGGCACAAAAGCTTTCACAATTGCATCACATTACGTCGACCTGCCATTTTATTTTAATTTATGACTCTATTTTTGCATCCTACATTGAATTTTTAACGGTTTTTTTTGCAAGATTTTTTTTTTTTCTCTTTTTTACTCTTTAGTTGTACTCGTAAAATGCGGCACGCCTTGAAATCGATCGGCAAAAATAAAGGAAAACTTATGAATCGTCATTTGTTTTTATTTCATTGTTATTATTATTATTGCAGATATCATTTTGTTTTGTTTAAACTGCAGGAGAATTTGCATGTACTTTTGGCGATTTACTTTAATGTTCATAATTTTGTATTTTTTTGAAAACTTTAAGCTTTAGTTGTGGATTGTAGATTTATAAAATGGATGAGGAATTTGATTATTTCATAAGAATTTTAAGTTCCCGTTGGATTTTCTTGAAATCTTTAATAATATACCAGAGGAATAATACGTTAAGCCTGTCAACGTTCACAATTTGCATTTGAAAATATATCTTTCACTGCCCTAACCTTACAAAGTTTCTTTCCTATCACAAAAAATGCAAAACTTAAAATTTCTTCTCTGAATAAAAAAAAAATATCTCGACGGTGGATTCAAGATAAAGATTGTCTTAAGCTACTTAGTAGCTTACAATTGAATTTTAAAACAAAAAAATCAATTATGATAATCGACATATTCCAGCAATATTTAGCTTTTCTCTTTCTTTTATTTCTTGTCTGAAGTCTCTCATCGAGTATTAATAATTGCGTTAAACATTTAGGTATTCATGTGAGGCATGCAAGAATGTCGCTAGCCTTAATGCATCAAACGAGAAGACTATGGCATGAGAGCATTAAAAAAAGGCAGTCTCGATTACATAATTTGCCAATAGTTTTGACCCGCTCCAGTGACACGTGCAACATCCGTTGCAATCATGCCTTGCAATCTCAAGCTATTTTTTTCATAACGACATAAAATTCTTGTTTTTTTTTTATTTCTTCTTTCTTTCATTCATCGATTCCAATTATGTCAAAGGCATGAGTGTGAAAAATTTCTTTCTTATAGCTCCGTTCGTTTGTCGTTAACTTTCAATTAGGGTAAATAATCTATTTTTTCGAAAATTTTGCGCTTGAAAACTTTGAACAAACAGAACTCTTAAACCATGCACCTTCTGGTCCTCAAATAAAAAGCAATTAAAAGAGGAAAATAGAAAATTTTAAATTTTAATATTTGTTTTAATGTCTACATATAGGAAGTTCCTGAAAATTTGACTCAAAGTCAAATTTTATTAATTCGAAAGAAATTTTATTTTTTCGAAAGAAAATTTTTATTTTTTCGAAAGGTTTTCTAATAGAAAGCATTGAAAAATTTTGATGAAAATAATGTAAACAATAATTATTTTGATAATGAATATGCATGTTTTCCCTCAGATAATGAAGGAATTGAGCCCAATTTATCATTTTTGATCCCAAATTTTAATATTGATTGATTTCTTAACAAAAAAAATCATTGCTGAAAGTTTTTGTTCTTATGTGATAAAGGCTTCCATTTCTAGTGACTCTGAGGTTCTTCCAGTGCTCATGACATAAATAATAAATAAGTATTCAAAACTAAACAAACTGTAAAAATAGGAAGCTTGAACTTAAGGCAACTACTGAAAGACTTTGAAGGCTCAATGAAAGAAAAACAATATAAAGCAAAATGATGCAATTTTAAAATCATAATTTTATTGATAATGTAACGTTCATGTCATAAAATAAATATCTTAAGCAAGAAGGCAGCCAATTCGGAAAAGAACAACAAATTTCCAGTATTTTCTTCTAAACTTCGATAAAATTAAAATTTTTGATTTTTTTCCGTTTTTTGATAAGCTTGAATATTTGTTGGAAGTTCTTTTGCTGTTTTTGATACCATTTCCTTAAAAAGTTGCATTTTGAGCCATTTGAATGATGCTTTTAATTAAAAATTATGTAAACAAAACAGTAAAATTTCAATGAACAATGCGATTAAAACTTTTCGAAAAAATAAAATTTCGCAAAAAATTCTTTCGAAAAAATAGAATTGATTTTGGGCTTCAGAAAAAATGAAATTTCTCAAGAACGGCTGAATGTTTTGCCTCAAACTTTTGAGTAGTTGATAGTTGGAGTAATGAGCTATGCTTCATGTTAAGAACCAAAAGCCTTACTTCTTCTAAAATATGATTTTTTTCTTTCGAAAAATTTTAAACGGTTTGTATGGAAAACAATAATTCATGGATTTTGTCTATTTAAGCAGTTCCAATTTCATGAAAACATATGAAAACAATTCTTTGTTTGATTGTTAATAATTTTTGATTTCCATTTTATTTTTAGAATAGACCGTTTGAGTAAAATTGAGGATTCAATTTTTTAAAAAGTTTTCGAAAAAATAAAATTTTCGAAAAAATAGATTATTTACCCTATTATGTAAAACGCGTGCCTTCGAATAGAATCGCTATTGAATTGATTTTATGAAGAATTTCTTTTTTGTGCTGTGACATAATCCAAAATATGTGTCATATGTGGAGCTGCTTTGCTTATAAAAACTATATAAAATTGATATTTTCGAATGCTTCTGTTAGGTTCGAGAATGGAACAGAGAAGTAAACAACAACACGATATGTCGTGATTTAGTCTTGTAGCATTTAATTGAATATGACGGCGCAGTTCCATCACTCACCTGAGCAATGTCAGAATGGAATTTATAAAATTTAAGATAATTTTACAGTCAGAATTCTTGGAAACAATTATAAAATTCTTGCCTTATGTAAACATAATTTTACAGCAATTTACTTGTGTCTACGCTGAAAAATTTAGCTCTTTACTCAGATGGGAAGATTGTGTCGTTCTTGAAAGTACTTTATGACATTTTTATGAAGATTCTTGTAAGCATGATTTTTATTGTTTTGTAAATGCAGACTTTGTCTCGGTCTCAATGTTTGTTTACCGGCGTTTATGCAAGTTTATTGACATTTGAATGGAGTTTCCATACATTCTAGAAATATGTTTCGATTTGTTTCAACATGGATTCAAATGTGAGCTAGAATAGTATAGAAGTTTTGTGCATCACGTGATTTTGATTATTTTAATGCAAATTTAATTTTGGTCCTTATCTATTTTTATTGAAAATCAGATTTTTTGGTATTTAACTTCACTTCATTAAGTTTTCAATCATATGGAAATTTTAAATCCAATCAATATCTCAGATCAGCCTTCCATAGCTAATAAGAATTCAAATTAAACTCTTTTATGAGCATTTTTCTATGCATCTTAAAAATTGAATTGTGCAAATGTAAGTCAAAAGGTCATTAAATTATACGAGACTATGCAAATCAGCAGTTCATTATGAATAATTTGCGTTTCTAATTCAGATATATTTTAAATAGATTTTTTATTACAAATTATGACTGGAATATCTGGAAGTAAATTTTTTCTAGATCATTGATTTTTGAAGGTGAATATTTGCAATTTGTGTCATAATGAAAATATTTATGAGACTATATTGGATAGCATGAAACTAGGTTGGTATTCTATTAGTAGGAAATTGTGCAAATTGATAATTATGTTCCAGATTTAACAATATTGCGGTACTTTTTGGGTTTTTGAGTTTTTAATTAGTATGTTTTGCTCCAGCTGTGAAAACAACTGACAATAATTTAGGCGTGAAAATAAAACAATTTTTAAGTTATTTGTGTCCTGTTATAGCTTGACATGACGTTATGAATCATTTGGGTAATTGAACAAATTTGTTGTCAAGTGTGATTTACATTTAAAAATCCAGAGAATAGCACTAGTCACGACTGTTCACATCAATAATTCATAATTGTCTATAATTATAATTAGCACAAATAATTTTCCAGATCCAAATATCCGGGATGAATTCTTAGAAAAATTCTCAAAAATTTCCTCAATTAAGGCTGAATCTCGTAGCTATAAATTTCAGCATCACCTTTAACGAACAAATATTTCAATTCAAATTACAATTAATCGAATTCCAATAAAGACCTCGTGCGAGAAGTCATTTGAATGGAAGAAAAAAGAACTCAATTTTTCCGCTATATCATGTTACAAATTATGAGTTCAAACTTTTTATAACAGCGACATGTAGCAGCACTATATGTAAAATGGAATTGCACTATGAAATCCTTAAGGCTTATTAGCATTCTCAAGCTCTCTCACAAACTTAAATCTTGTTAAAGTGTGAGGCAATATAAATTAGTAACTTTGGGTGAGTCATTCGAAGAAAAAAAGCTGAGATTGAATATTCTCTGCTCTTTCTTTTCGTTGGGAATTAATACAAGCTCGACTCTGTACAGTGTACACAAAAATAGCAATATCATTAAACTTGAAATCGGAGCATGTTTTTAATAACTTTTGTATTCATTTTTTTGACTGGTGCTGCTTTATATTCCGATACCTTTTATTGTTGTAACAAAAAAAAAATACAATTTCGGTCGAGCCCAAGGCAGTGGCAGCAACAGCAACAGGCATGCAATAGTTGACCGAAAATGTTGTATTGCTATTTATGTTTATATATATTATAAAAATTATGCTCCCCAGTTCATGACGATGTCTATGAGTAACGAAATTAATTACAATTTCATTCTGAATAATTTAATTTTATATGTATCTGAAAGTTGAATTTAAATGCATGAACAATACATGACTGAATAATAGGTAGATAGAAGAAAGAATTGAAAGAGATTTTAATGCAATGATAAGCAACGAACTTTGTGGCGGCTGTTTACATGACTTCATAATAAAAATGCTTAAATGAAATGAGTTTTATGACATATCCAAGGATTGTGCGGAACGAAACATAATTTTTCATACCTTAATCACATTTAATATTTCTTGAATGCAAGTTCAATATTTTATCAAGTTAATGCAGTTCGTGTGAATCATTTTGATGGAAACCTCTTTTTTGTCTCATGTCTGAATTTTTATCAAAAAATAATTTCCTGATCTTGATTAGCCTCAATAGTTGATACAGAATAGCATAAATAGATATCTGCCAAGCTTAACATCTCAATCCAGAATCTAATTAATTTGAATATCCACTTAAATTTAATTACCAAAATTAAACATTATTAATTTCAAAAGAGACTAAACAGAAGCACCATTTCAGGTTCAAAAGCAAAATCATTCAAATCGTTTGGATTTTCTCACATCAAACATAATCCATTGTCTCTATTCATGCTCATCATTGTCTACTGTTAATCTTAATTCGGAAATTAACATTAAACTATTTTATTGACTCTTCTTTCGTGTACACATCTTTTTGAAGTTCAGGTTTAATGCACACACAAACTGTGAAACTTTTTTTTTGGCTGTTGTTTTGGACGGGAAAAAGTCATAAAGACAAGTAACAATAGAGCGTCATGCTTTTGTTGCTGGGAAACTAAATTATATATTTTTTTTTTTCAACAATAAAAAAATATTTTTGCTACTTTTTCAAATCCGGCGCATAAATCGCATAAATTATTTTAAGAGCATTTTTTCATTTATTTTTTATTTAGTATCTTTGTTATGGCTGTATAGATAGGATTTTAATTGTAAATAAGTTTAGTGATGATTGGAAGGAAGTTTTTGAATTTTAAAAGTTTTTCAGTCAATTTTTGTGTTTTTATTTCACAAAAAATACAGACTATAACTCCTTAAAATTCCTCAAAATTTGTCACTTCAAAAAAGGAACCACAGAAACCAAAATGTAACCCAACTTCACAAACCTTCATAAATCAAGCTAATATCCCCCAACGGCACTTTAAAAACAGCAATAATAGCAAGAAGTTAATAGCTAATCTAGTTAATGTCGAATTTAAACATCAATCTGCAAAAATGACACACCCTCGGCAGAATACAAAGATCAAGTAGACAGTCCAAAAATGACTAATATAATAATAGCAAGTATGACATGCAGTTTAAGTGAGAACCCGTGAAATATTAAATCATAATTTCCTAAAAAAAAAGAGAGAACACAAAACTTTATCGATGGTAGTCAATTACGTTATTGTACTTTTTATTTCTCTTGACCGCTCCAATAAAAATTCCAGTACAGAAAAGTTGTATCGTGAGCAGCAATTAAGTAACGCTTGTCCTTGCTGTGTTATATCGGTTGGCTTTTGGAAATTATCGTTCTTGAGATCAATTGAAAAAATAAAGTATTTCTTTGCTGTTACGTCCATGCACTGTATATAGTTGTTGCTGAGCACTTTGTGTGGAAATGAGATCATTGTGGTTACTGCCCTTCCTTTAACATTTTATAGGAAAAATTGGCTCTTTTCATTATGATCTTTCTAAACTGATCATTATGATCTAAAGATTGCGAAGTTAGGGTGTCTTTTGATTATATCCGGGAATATTTTAAGATAAAAAGTTATGCAATTTTGTTTTTTTATGACCATCGAAAATTTATAACGGATTTTTTAAATTCAAATTTAGCAAAAAATTCAAATTTTAAAAAATTAAAAAAAAAACAAAAATTGTTAAAAATGTTCTTTTTTTAGGAAAATAAACTTTTTTTCCTTCGGTTCTTCCTTTTAATTCAATTCTTAAAAAATATCTCTTCTCAATAAACTTCATAATAATTTTATTTATGCCCAATAAACAATAATTCAAAACTGTTAATGTGCACTTAATAGAAAAATTCCTCTCTTCCTGCTGCTCACTTATCGTTTCCCATTTGCTTGATAGCTTATGCTAATGCAAAGCTGAGAATGGCAATTAACAGATCATTCAAGTTTACAGTTTTATTATAATAATCGTACAGCACATGTACACACCAATTCTTACTTATGGATAGTTAAAGGTTTCAATTACACAAAGAAGTTGTCTTTCTTATTTTATATTTTTTTAGGATTGGCCAACAATTTTTTTATTTTTTTTATCCATGCCTACAACCATACTTCATTCAGTTCTTTCTTCTTTAATCTATGCTTTTAATAGAGTTTCCTAAGTCGGATAGATTGTAACGTATAATTTTAATTAAATATGCAGAGTTGATACAAAGGTGCCTTTGCTCAGGCATTGCCTTTGATCTAGCAAAACCTTTGCCTTTGCAAAGGCACAGTAAAGGCAAAGGCACGAAATCATTGCCTTTGCAAAGGCAATGCCTTTGCCTTTGAGTTTGCCTAGCTTTGCCTTTGATATTTTTGAATTTGAAAATTTTTAACTTTTATCAATTTTTGGAACTTTTTGTTAAATTTTTTTTTTACAAAGGCAAAGATTCAAAGGCACCACGACAAAGTTCTGCCTTTGCAAAGGCAAAACAAAGGCAAAGGCAATTTTTTCTGCCTTTGACAAAGGCAAAGGTAGATGCCTTTGATTTCAATTTGCCTACGCCTAGGCAAACCTTTTTGAAGGCACATGCTAGGTATCAACTCTGTAAATATGTGCACTTTTCACATAAAATGGAACAAACCCGACCGATGCTAGTTGATTAGGCTGGTCGTGTGAATAATTTAGTTTATTAAGGAAAGTGAAAGTGATTTTGTAAACATTGAATTAATTAAACTCTTATGTATGACTGACAAGGTTAAAGTCAGAATATTCTCAAAATAAAAGATTTTCACGCTTTTAAGTCTCAAATTTCACTGACTTTATTAAGCATATAAACTAACCATATATCGTTCGGTACGCACAAAACAGCATAGCAATTTGAAATCGTTCCTTTTTGTTCAGTTTGCGATTAATTTTATGCTTCATAAGTTTCACTTAAAGGTATCAAAACAAACTCAAGGCAAGCAAAAATAATTGAATTAATTCTTTTAATTCCAATTTGCGACATTTTGAAATTTTTATTTTTAGTTTTTAATCAAATTAAGCAACGATGTGTCTTTTCAGGCAGAAAGCAATTAAAAAATTTTATTATTTTTTTTTTCTGTCTCATTTTGCAGATACTAACCTTGCACTGTTGTGTTACGACTCCAAGACAATAAGACAAGTTGACTGCTATTCCTTAATTAGATTTTGATTTTCCCCAAAGAATTGTTGCACTTTAGATTTTCACACACAGTAACTGCTGTAATTATTTTTTGTATGTTTTAGTCACAGAATGAGATAATTTTTCAGTTCATTTGTATTTTTTGCAATTTTTAGAAATTTTGTTAATTCTAGGAAATCATTAATTAAATTTGTTTTTAAGCACTTTAATTTATCTTGAAATAATTTTTTCATCGGAATTAATTTTTTTGATAATTTTTCAAAATCATAATTTTCACAAAATCTTATTTTAATCACAACTTTTCATCTATCATCCTTAATCACTACAAATATTCAGATGGATATCAAAAACACTTGCGATTATATTCAACCTCGGCTTTATACTGAATAAACTTAAAATAAAAATTTTGCGGCAAAAATTTTTATTGTGTCTTAATCGCTTTGAGAGATAAATAGCCGCTCTTTAGTCTGTATTGCTCTTTGGATGTTGAGAGTGAGAAGAGAATCAAAGTTTTTACTCAAAAAGCTTATTGTGAAGAGAAAATGAGAAAAAGCTTCAAGTCAGCTGTTTTATGGAATATGATCGGTGTTTTGATGAGAGATGAATAAGTCAAAATTTCAATTCCTTCTACACCTGCAAATGAATGAAAAAATTCAAATTTAAAAAATAATTTTAAGCAATTTATTTTTATCAATGAAATTAATATTGGTTCAATACAATTCATCATTGCTAGGTTCAAAAACAAGACGGTATGCTGACTTTTTGATAAAGTAAAATTTGAGGTATTATTATGAAAATTGAATGTATTCCGCAGTTAAAACCTTATTTCCTAGTCCGCACTTTTGTTACAAATTTTGGTTCCTTAACCAACTCGAATATCTACTCCTGGATTTGCAGCAAAATTGATATTATTGTTTCCGTTACTAGAACTTGGAACCAGAAAACCGTTAATCATGTCTCCAGTTGCAGAATTGTAGATACTTCCATTTGCTAAAATTGAGAATGACTGGAATGGATAACTATTAAATCCATTGGCATTAAATTGAAAACCAGCTCCTGGAAAGCCAAATTTACCACCCTGAAATGCATATCCGGGACCAGGAAAACCATTTGGGAAGTTGAAGTCGAATGCTTTTTCTAAAATACAATAATTAAAATCCTCAAAGAATGTTAATAGACTAAAAAGTAATAGACTTACGAGGAATTGGTGAAGCACTCAATAATACCAAAAATGAAAAAATTGTTGATATTAAAATCATATCTACTTTTAACATTGTCTGTTGAGTTGATAATGAAATTTTTGACAATTTATTCCATCAATTTAAAACGAATTCAAAATAATTTTGTCAAATTACTTGTCATCAGTTTTTTTAAAACCAAAATAATGAGTGACGTCAATGATTTATTCTTTGTTTTTTTTAAAGATTTAAATTGCATTTAAAAGTCTTTATTAAAAATATTAGATTGAAAAAATTACATCTATGACATCAGAGATTTTTATGCCAAATTTTAGTGACTTAAATAAATTGGACAAAAATGGAAATAAAAAAAATTATTGTGATAATATTCCTTACATATAAGTAAAACTGAAGTTTTAATTTTTTTTTATTCATTTAATCAATTCTCAAAATTTACCAGCTTTTTATTAAATTTTAGAAAACATTTTTTCAAGCCCAAACCAAAAGTGAAAACAAAAATGGGAAAATTTAATAATATTTAAAATTAACCAGCAGTGTTGTTTAGTCCAGTTCTAACATCAATAGCAGGAGCAACAGTTGACGATGTTGTTGAACGATTTCTTCCACACTGTCTCACTTTTATGTGATGTCCTTCGACTTCTGAGAGTGACTCATTAGAAGCATGATGAGAAAACTGAAATTATATTGAAAAAACATTCAATTTCTAATTTAAAATTCTTAAATCACAAACTTACGGTTGCGACTGCAAAAATGATCAAAATTCCAATCAAAATAATTTTCTTTTCCATTTTTAAGACTGATAAGCTTTCGATCAAGGAATGACTATGAAAATGTTTTCAACGAGTTCTCGATTTTATAGAAGTACCACAAACAAAAGAATTAAATAAACAAAAAAATTGTAAAAAAAATTTTGTAACTTTTTATTTCACATCAATAAATTATCGTAATTTAAAATTTAATATGTTAGACATCAACGATTTAAAGAAAAAAGATAATGAGATGAAGATTAGCTTGTTCGCCTGTCATAAAATTTGGATTTAAATTGTCTGAAAATCAACTGAAAATTCAAGTTTAACTTTTTGTCAAAGTATTATTATTCAATATTTATCTACGCATTCAAATTAGGCTTTCTCGAAATCCCGATCCCGATTGATTTTCGGGATCGGGATCGGGATCGGGATTCCCCGGGATTTCCCGGGAAATCCCGAAAGATATTTTTGAAAAATTTATATGGATTTTATATTCAATTTTAATATTTGAATGAAGGTAATTAATTTTTAAAAGTTTTTATTTTTTTGGCAATATATTATTGAAACAATTTTGTTATAATTGGTCTTTAATGGTTGAAAAAACTACAAAATTAAAAATTTAGTAAAATTATTTCTAGAGTTTCATTTTAATGTATGTTTTAGAAAGTATCATTAATTTATAGAATCGTTTTTAGATTATTACATAAAGTCTTTAAAATAATATTTTTTTTAAATTAAGGTTTAATTTTAAAGTCAATTTTCGATTATTTTAACCCCGATAAAAACTTTTTTCTAAGTATCAAAAATATTTTTTAAAAAAAATATAGATTTTTGCCAATTTTGGTTGATTTTCCAAATTTTTTTAAAATTTTAACAAAATGAAGTATCAATATCAAATGACACTAAATTTTAATAAAATTTAAAGTGAATGTTTCTTTAAATACTCAGTTTAAAAAAAATTAAATTTTTTTTTGAAAAAAAAAGTCAAAAAAAAAATATTTTACTATGCAAATGGTTAAAATCGGGATTTTCAATCCCGATCCCGAAAATTTTCGGGATCCCGGGATTTTTCGGGATCGGGATTTCCCGGGATTTCCCGATCCCGATCCCGATAGCGAGAAAGCCTAATTCAAATCAAGTTCAAATATAATATTTGTCATTTAAGTAGTTACTAAAATTCTCTAGCCCAATCCACTTCAAAGTTTAGATTTTTTTAATCTGTTTTAAGCAATTGATTCCATAAATATTCAATCACTAGAATCATTTTTAGAACTCTTGGTTCTTTTTGGCTTCTCAGTAGTCGTAGTAGTTCTTCTCCGTCCTCCACCTCTTCCTTCATTAGTATCGCAATTTCCACCCCATCCACAAGATACAAATGAAGAAAAACAAACAAAGATCAAAAGAAAAATGAAGCAACACTTTTTAAAATTCATTTTTTAAATGTTAAGGTTCGTGAATTGAGATGATCCTTTTATAGCTGGTATCAAGCACTAGATGATGTAAATAAATTTAATATGTTGACATTAAATTAAATTGAGTATCATAACATACTTTTATTGCGATAATTAAGTAGCTGAAAATTGACATATCAGTTTGATGTGTTTGTTAATTTGTCAAAATTGGAACTAGACGAGTTATTGCCATATAAAAAGCTGACAATGATCTTGGATTTGAGCAATAAAAACAAACATATTTCATCTTATAATAGATAGTAAAAAATATAGCTTTTTTATTGACTTAATTTAAATTATTTAAAAAAATCACCACTATGAACCATTGCAACAAAATACAAAAAACTTTTAACTTTAACTTTTCTTAAATTTCGCCACTACAGGAGCTAAAAAGCTGAAAATAGCTGCAACAGCAAAAAGTCCACCAGCAGCAATGAATGAAGCTGAATATGAATTTGTTATGTCATAAATACCGCCAATGAGTGGGGCGCCAAAAATAGCAGCAGCACCACGGAACATGATAAGTAATCCAAATGCATTGGTAAGCTTATCAAGGCCAAGAAGATCGACAAGAATAATAGAAGTAAGTGACATGTAACCAGCTGAAAATTCAAAATTCGTAAAATTCAAAAAATCAATTCGAATTTTTAAAAAGAAATTCATTGAAATTCTCACCTAATCCAATTCCAAAGACAACTGATGCTACCATATACATTGCAAAGGTTGTACATATTGGAACAGCCACAAGAGCGACAGCACAAAGTACAAGACAACAATTATTTAACAACAGCGAGTTGACTGATGGAAAGTCTGCAACATAACCGCATGCGATACGACCAAATGTGTTAGTGATTCCAATAATTGAAATTAATGATGATGGATTGTCAATTCCTTGTTGTTTTGCAGAATCGACAATGTAGAAAAATGGTACGAAAAGTGCTGCCATACCTAATTAAACATTTCAGCATTAAATATTTGAATAATTCTAACCAAAGTCAGAATCTTACCAAATAAATTAGAAATAGCCAAAAACATGAATGTCCAATCCTTTAATAAACTGACATCCATTAAGGATCCAAGAACTGCACTGCATCCTTTAGCCTCGTCAATATCTTCTGCTTTTAATGCCTGACGATTTTCAATTGAGCCTGTATGTGCTTTGTTAAGTGATATTATTGAATTTCTGTATGCAGTCAATGACTTTTGTGACTGAAATTCTTTAAGATTTTGCACTGATCCTGAATAGAAGACATCCTTTCTTATCATCACTGGAACTGCTTTGTCAAGCTCAGTACGAGAAGCTTTTGTTGATCCTGTAGCTGAACTTTTTCTTCGTCTCATTCTTTCAATATCTGACTCTGAATTTAAACGACTTCTTTGTCTTTCTTCAGCTTTAAGTTCCATCATACTACGATTTACAGGATTGCTGACTTTTGTTTCTACAATTGTTGGAAGTGTTGAATTTGTTGGAATTTTGTCAATGGCTAAGTTAGAGGCTTGTACACCAGGATCAAGATTGAGTGGCTGAAGTTCTCTAATATTTGTTCCCTCAGGCCATTTAAGTGGACGCATCAATGCTATGAGAAAGTTGAGATTTTTAATTTTTAGGATTAAAATAAGGTTTAAGTCCAAACTTACCACCACAGATAATACATGTCAAGAGAATGCATGCAAGTACAAGGTTGGCACTTTTCCAGCCTCCAAATTTCTCGAGCAAGAATGAAGAAAGAGGTGCAAATACAAAAGCACCAAATCCACTGCCACATACAGCAATTCCTAAAGAATTTTAAATTTATCAAATTCAGAGAATATTTTAGCCAACCCAACTCACCTGTTGCCAATGATCTCTTCTTCTCAAAGTAGTATCCAACAAAGACAATAGCTGGAAGATAGATCATACCAAATCCAGCACCACCCATAACACCATACGTTATGAAAAACACCTTCACATTTGTCGATAATGTACTAAGTGTAAAAGCTAAGGCTGCAAAAATACTACCCGCAATACACACTGCACGACATCCATACTTATTTGCTAGCGCTGATACAATTGGACCTAAATATAGATAATGCACAGAAGAGAGTGAAACGTGAGAAAATCGTAAACTTTATTGTAAAAATTTTCATTCATATACCAACACACATGTACACTCCCGAAAGCAAGCTGCCGGCCCATGAAATCGTTCCTTTTCCTACATCGAAATATTTACAAAAGTCATCAAGGAAAATACCGAACGAATATACTATTCCGTCCACAATACAATTGCAAAGAAACGATGCAATGACGATGACCTTTTTGTATATATTGAAGGAAGTAAATGGAAATTAAATGAGAAGAAGAAAATATTATGAGTAAGCGATCAGTTGCTCTCAATAAGTCATAGAAATTACCCATCCGTAACCTATAAAAAAGAATGAATTGCTTTATCATAAATTAGATATTAACATTTTCAAGGTTGTGGAACGGATTAAAATAAGGTCAAAAATTATTTTTCGATTTTTGATCAATTTGATCAGTCCACATCCAGGAACATTTTCAAAGTACTTACCACCATCGGGGGCAGGTGGAAGTTCATTATAATTCACTGCTTCTTCATTTGCTTTAATTGGATCTTGCAATTCAACTGTAAGCCGCGTCGCCTCCTCATTATTGTTATCAGTCTGCTAGAAATATTTTTTTACGACACAACATAATCATCAATTAGTCATCACATAATGATTATCGTTTAAGTCTTAAGCAAGTTCACTACACATTTATCTATAAATTATTGCACGTAAATATATAGGGCAACATTTGTCGTATAGGATTTAATTTTATTTCTTATCGACTACGCTATTTCATTCCTTCAAGTTGTTATTGAGTTACAACCGTAATTGTACATTTTAGGATTGTTTCCAAGAGCTGATGATAATTTTGACAGATTTTATTATTGATTAACAAATACTTAATTTTATCGAGTGCTCAACGGTGAAATGTGAGACACTTTAAGTATTTTTCGTTATGAAATTTTTTATGGTTTATAAAATCATTTTTGAACTTGAGATTGTTGAGATTACCAGGCTTTAAACCCTTTACTTGCGACAGCACCTTATAGATACCTAATCTGTTAAGAAATTCAATGAAATCGAAAGGTTTCACAAGAAGTGCTGCAAATTATTTTATAATTTTTGCACGTGCTTTGTTGGGTCATAAATTTGGAAAGTTTTAAAGATAAAGTATCAAAACCAAATATGGTTGATGATAACAAGGCACTTTTTAAAGTATTACAAACAAATATTTTGAACTAAGGAAGGAATTTAAAATTTATTTTAAGCGAATTGATTTTTTTTTTTATTATTTTTTTTCAGCACATAATCAGCACAGGCAAATGTATAGCTTATAATGGAGAAGACAAGAATCAAAAAACTTTGTTGGATTAATTTCAAAAAGTTTCAAAAATTTTGAAAGTCTTCAAGATTTTCAAATTTTTGGCTAAGGAAGGCAAAATACATTCAATAATATAATCATAATTTTTTCAATTCTTAAAAAAACATATTACCTAGGTACATAAAAAATATGCTCTAAAATTCAAAAAAAAAAAAAATAAATAAATAAAAATAAAAAAGAATCACAAGCTTAGTTCTGCGTCGTATGTTTTTTTAAAGTTTACAGACGCATTAAATCTTATCAGATTCGGAGGCTCGGTCGATTTTATTTAAATATTTTCGCACCTGCTAAATTTAGAATAACCGATAAGGATGTTCTCGTGATTATGACGATTTGAATTTTGGAAGATAACACTTGAAAGAATGTGAAGTTAAATTATGAGTTTATTTTTTTATGTCTTGCACTAAAGTTGTTCTAGCATAAATCTGTCAAGAAAGAAGAAATATGCTCAGTTGACAGATGTATTTGAAGTAGATAGAGATAAATTACGTGTGGGAAGCTGTCTGATGTCTTTAAATTTAGTTACATAATTTTTCAAGGATAAAAAGCTATAGTGATAATAAAACAGAAGTTGCTTTCAAATTCAAAGAGAACAGGAGAATCTCCTCTGTGTGGTCTTTACTTTCTATTAACAAACAAGAACAAAATTTATTTTGACAACAACCAAAATATTTATAGTTTTCCAACAAATCACAGTCTATAAAGTTTGCATAAACATTTCACAATTTTACACAGTTAAATCTCATAAATTTCCTGCATTTTTCAATCCCATAATAAAACTGATTATTTAATAATTACCACTTATTTTTTATTTGATCTACAAAATTTGTGAATTAAAATTTCAATAATACGTTCTCATAAATGAACAACGTGACATTTCTTGATCGATTGATTACTTTGATTGAAAGCAATTTAATCTGATTCCGTACGAAAGCACATAAAATTTAATATGTCAATAAAAAATTTACAGGAAGTCAATAATTTAAAGAACTTTTTTTCCGAACTTTTACAGATCCTTGAAAAATTTCATGAACTTCAGGCTTTGTTTAAATTTTTTAATGGATGACTTTCTCACTGTTTTTATATATAGCAATTAAATGCAGTTCCTTACTGTTCATGTTGACAGATATTAATTACTAAGAGGAATGAAAATGAAAAGACCGAAAGTACGTGAAAATTCTTTAAGTAGGTCGCAAAAAATAGCACAAATTTCATGCCTTTGTGTTGTCTTTCAGAGAATTCTCGTATAAAAAAAATCAGAGTTTTGATATCAGTTGATAAGTTTTCGACATTATGACTTGGATTAAAAGTGTCTATATTTCTCGGGAGCGACTGCATTAGGAATTTACTGAGTCACAATTATTTTTAAGAATCAACATCAAAACTCACAAAATTTCACAGCAAATGTAAGATAAGAAAATAAATATTCGGGGAGTAATTTTCCATACGCAAGCATGATTTATAGGTTTTAATAGATATCGAAAAAAAAAGTTTGGAGCCATAAACTTTGTTTATCAACCGCTATGATCTTCTTCTTCTTTTTCATTGAATAATATTTATTATTAATACATTTCCACATCATATTTATTTACAATTAATTTTATGATTCTGAATAATTGAGGATCTATGATTTCTTAATTTGTGTGTCTATCAATACTCAAATTGACACGCGCACAGCCTTTACGATTGAATATTTGATAAGCGAGCATTATTTTGTCAACAAAATATTCAATCTGCACTCTCAAAATATATATTAATAAATCAGTCAACACGAGTGAATTATTAAAGGAGAGATTATGACTTATATACCATAATGAATTTTTATCAATGCCATCGACAGCCAAAAACAAGTGCCTTGATTCACAAAACTTGATTGAACAATAGATTGTCACAGAAAACTTGTCGATAAGATTATACGAATTATTTCAATATAGAATCGAATGATTACGGGATTCTACGACCTTCTCAACCTCTTACTTAACTGTCTATAGGACAATCCTCTTTATTTTCGATTTCATTATCAAAGTTGAATGAAATTTATAAAAAATAAAAATAAAAATAATTTTTTTGTTGACCCCACGTTGATATTTTAATTTTCTTTTTCTGTCCATTTTTGTCTTGATTTATAAGGTGCAATGTTCAGGATTTAAATATATTTTTTGGCCTTAATTCTCTACCTTGTTCTCCATATTTTCAATTGCACTTTTAATTTTTTAATTCTAATTTTCTTTCACTTTATTTTATTTTTTTGATCAATATCGTCACATATAAATTTCACTATAGTTTTTATTATCAACTAAATTCCTTTAATATCAAACATGTGACTATAACGTTTCGCATTTAATTAACTAAGTGATCCATTCAACTCGAAATAAATTCTCGAACTGAGCGATGAGCGGAAAATTTAAGACATAAAATGAGTGATTATAGGAGTGACATATACGAATGTATGTAGCTCTGTTCTTGCGAAATAATAAATACAATGAAAAATTTTCATGAAGAAAAAATAAACTTCTGTAATCAAATTATAATTTAACAACTGTATATGTACAAGATATCACTCTTGATAGCTAATAGACGCAGTGTTTTCAGATGTTTGTGTATTTTTTTTTCATTTTTTCATTTTTTATTTATTATTTTAGTTCATTGATAAGCGTGTAAGCAGCTTTGCCAATAAACTGAAATTAAATTTGTTTGTTTATTTCTCTCTTTTTTTAAGCTTCGTTGTCAATTAAATTGAGGGTTTGATGAATTGGAGCTTCAGACAATTTGATCATTAATAAATTGAATTGTTTTTGAATCATTCGTTAATAGTTTTTGATATGTTTATTAAGCCATGATATTTTTTTTTTGCTTTGATGAATCATTTAAAGCGCTTAGATTGAGTATTTTAGTAGGAAGTAAAATAAATTATTATGAAATGGGTTTTCTCTCAATTAAAAAAAATTTGATTTGAGCGAACCAAAGTTTTTCAAAAAAAAAAGTTTGTTCTAAATTTGAGATTTTTTAACATTTTGAGAATAAAACATTTTTGAAGAAGAATAATTTTTTTAAAGAATTTAGAAATTTTAATTCCTTTAAAATAAATTTTTATGAAATTTAAAATTTTTATACTTTTTTTAATAATTTAAATCACAATGCATATTTGAGAAAAATCGTGGAAAAAATTATTTTTTTTTTTAAGAATAAAACAATCACTCAAATGAAGGATCTCCAGTTATTGTAATAAATATTATATTTTAAAATCAAGGTTACAAAACTTGTAATTAAAATTATATTTTCGTAAGGCCTCATCTTTTATCTGACGTCACAAAATGTAGTATTGTTGTGAACAAGTGCAAAGATTTTTCACTTTTTCTTTTTCTTTGTAAATATCAGTAAATATTTACAATCACAGTGAAATTTTTTTTCTGAAAATGTTATTTAAATATGCAACCTAGTTTTTCCTTCTTTTATATCAGCAATAAACTTTGCATCGATAAGTCTCGACTGAATAAAGAACAAATGCAATTATACTAGGTTAGTGGCTCATAACATGATCTTTATGAATGAATTAATAATTCAAATGAATTCTAATGAATTAATTAAATCTTTAGGTTTAGTTCCGGTGCTTTGCTTAAGCATAATTCTGGGATTTTTGACTAATGGCATCCATCAAAAAAATGTATTTTAAAAAGTCACAAATTCTTCCCCCCTTTCTGTAGCACTGCATAAAAAAATTAGAGACCCCTCTTTCATCTCTAATAAATACAATATTAACAATTTTCCTAAACCCTTCCAGCTATCATATGTATATGGGATCATTAAATAAATTAAAGAATTTACTTTAAATCTCCAACGAAGAACAACCTTTCATTTTTGGATATAAACTGCGAATCAATAAAGTTCAGTTCAGTGGTTTAATTATTTTTGACTGGAAAATTACAAGAATGGTAAATAATAAGTTAATGGAAAAAAAAATAATGATACATATCGTTAATGAATTAATTTTCATTAGGTCATTTCTACAGAAGTAATTTATTTCGTTACGCTATCACAATTTAAACAGCTTTTAACTTAAAGTTTGTGACTAGTTAATTTCAATTAAATTTGTTATGTAAACAATGAATTTCTTTAAGATTGTCGTGTAGGAGATAAATTCCTGGATAAAAGCTAAAAATTTTGCAAAAAAGTATTTTATTGAAATATTAAAAAAAAAAAATCAACTTTTAATTAGGTACTCAATTTCAAACAGGAGCATAGCCAAAAAAGGGTCCAAACTCTCCCTTCGAGGGAAAATTTTTGCAATTCGCTAGGAGTTTTCTAGAAAAAAGAATTCGAACCCCCAAAAAATTTTCGACACCACCTAAAAAATTTCTATCTATGCAAATGATTTTAAATATTTAAGCATTAAAATGTATCAAGATTGTATCAACAATTTTATTATGACTGTCACATTAATTAATGCTTCCTATTTTCACACATTACGCATTCGATATTCTTTAATGAATTATATTAAATGTATTTCGATATATGAGTACACGTCAAAATTGTTTACTGCACAAAAACGTTCTGAACAATTTAAATAATTTTCGAGAAAAGTTTAAATAATGAACGGAAAAGTTTCAAAATCTAAAACATTTAAGATTATAATGCAAATTTTTAAGCTTTGTAATTTCATAATTTTTGTATATCCATCAAAAGAATTCAAAATATCTAAAATTGGAGCTTTTTTAAGTGTTTTTAATATATTTTTGAATATATGGTTTCACTCTCAGCTTGCTTTTGAACTTTTTGATTATTTATCATCGCCAACAAAAGTTTTAAGCGGATTATTTATGTTTTTCTTAGTTTACTCAGCTTGTTTAAAATGGATTGCATTGATTTTAATTTTTTTGAAACAAAAACACTTTTTTGCTTTGCTTAATCACATTGAGAATTTTATATTTGAATGCTTCGAGATTAATTCAAAATTTCTATTGAGTTTAATAATTTTTATTGGAATTTTTGTTTTAGAGTTAATACTCACATTTTGGCTTTATGGAATTAGTAAACAAACTTTTTTTTATATTTTGTCCGAAATTCCTCGATTCTTTTACATTTTTATTGTATTTATGATTGCTAAAAGTATTGAAAGCATTGATGTAACATTGAGGTGAGCAAAAAACTTTAAAATAATTGATTTATATTGAAAAATATGCATTTAATACAATTTATTTTAAATATTCATCAGGAATGCGAATAACTTCAATTACAAAGATTTTGAGAAAGTATGCGCTAATGATCAAAAATTAATAGATATAATCAATAAAATAAACGATATATCTGATTCAATCAATAATACTCTAGGAATGCTTCTCCTTTTGGTGCTATCAAACAACTTCATTTCAAACGTTATGACTATGTTCATGTTGGCTCATAAAGTTGGTTCAAATGTGGATATTTTTAATGATGATGATTCAATCATTTTATATATTTTTTGCATAATTTATATTCAATCAAAATTTTTCTCTATAAGTTATTTTAGCTCTCTTGTGAATGAAAAGGTTATTATTACTAAATCCGTTTCCCTCGTCCTAAAATTTCTTATAATTTTTTTAAAAAAAATACTAATTCTTTGATCAAATTTTTAGACTAAATCTATTCATAAGTCGTGCTGTAGACTCTTTAACAAAACTGAAAACATGAAATTGTTATACATTGATACAGAAATAGTTAAACTTGGCTGTGGATTTTTTAACTTCAACTGGGATTTATTTACTATTGTAAGAAATTTTAAAAAATTAAATTTTATATCAATAAAATAATAATCAATACAATTCAATTTTAGGTTTCAGCCACAGAAATTGTGTATTTTGTGACAGTTTTACAATTTCAGATAGCAATTAAATAATGATTAAAAATTGTTTTCAACTCGACATTTTGCACTTGAAGAGTTTAATCATTGTGAATTTTTTTTTTTTCCAAAAATGATATTTAAATGTGCAACTTAGCTTTTTCTTCTTTTATATCAGCAATAAACTTTGCATTAATAAGTCTCGACTGAATAAAGAACAAATGTATTTTTAGTAGGTTAGTGGCTCATAACATGATCTTGTTGCAAAAAATATTGAATGATTAGTAAAGTTTTTAACTTAATTTTTTGATATTCATATTCACAAAATTAATTTAACTAATATGCATATTATGCACTTATGATGAAGAGATAAATAAAGATCAATTAATAATTAAATTTTATATAATCAATACTACTTCCCTTAATTAGTTAACTCTACTTACAACTTAATTATCCATACAAATTTATTTATTTTTCTTTAAAAAAAATGCTCATTTACGTAAAAGTTACACAATAGAATGGATTATAACAAAAGAACATTGAGACTATTTTTCACAATTTTTGATGGGTTTTTGAAGTTTTTTGGCTTCAGTGTATTAAAATATCCTTCAAATGGCTATAAATTTTCATTTTTTGGATTAATTTTCTTCTTTTTGAATATATCATATTCGATTTTGCAGTTCAGTATGTTATTTTTTGTAAATCCTTACACTGATAAAGAAGTAAGTGAAGCAATGAAAAAAACGAATAGAATTATTGGATTTGCATTATCTGCGACTTTGATTTCAACAATTTTAGCCCGAATAATAATTTTATTAATTAATTTTGGACTTTCAAAAAGGATTATAAATGTCATGAATATGGTTGAGGAACTCGATTGTTTGGTGAGAAACCAAAGTAACAAACGGAACTTTATAAATTTAATCCTTTTAATTTTTAGTTGGGAAAATTATCTCAAAATATTTCTTATCGTAAAGATATTTTGGTCATGGTAGTAATCTGGATTATGAAAGCAGCTACGCTCGTTTTTCTGTCCCTTCTTTTTCCAAGTTTTGCTGTGTCAATGGACTTTGTGTACACTGGATTCACGACATATATTGTTGTAGAATTTTATTTGGTAATCATCAAATTACTTCATCTGATGATCATCAAATTTAAAGAAAAATTAATGTAAGACAGTATATACGAAAAATTTATCTAAAATTTAACAATAAAAAAATTTCAGATCTGCTGATAAAAGGAGTCATCCAATCATGAAATTTGAAGCTCTGAAAATTACTAACTTTATCCACAAACTAATTGAATTAATCAACAGTGCATTTGGCATTCAAGTTTTTTGCACAATCTTTGTTCTCCTACTTTTTGGAATCATAATGGCATATTCATTTGTATCCACTTCTGGTATTTCTATTTTTCCGACTGAACGTTTGGTTATAATAATATTATACATCCATTACATCATGCTGGAAATTTCATATTATGGATCTATTACACATGAAGAGGTAACTTTTAAGCTTAAATTATCATGAACTTCATAATAAACTAACCTTATACTTACATACAAGATCTGCAATGTTTACGGAATTATGCGAAGAATTTACTCGAAATATCCAAGCCAAGAAAATTTAATATTTTTGGACGCCAATACAGAAGAAGTCAAATTAAATTGTGGTTTAATCACTTTTGATTGGGAAATTATTAAAATGGTAAAATGAAAAAAACTTTAAATTTAAATATAAACTAATTTTAAATTTATTTTAGGTAATTTCTACTGAAGCGATTTATTTCGTCACATTGTCACAGTTTCAAGATATCCTAAGTGAAAAATAGAAATGTTCAACAAATATTCAATTACTAAATTCTCTTACACGCTTAAACACTGATAAAATGGATAGATTATAATCGCTCAATCACTCGACACAATAAATTATTCAAAATTGTTTACAACAACACAATTATGATTATTAAGCCATAAAGTGTACATAAAACTTTTTTTCAAAGCAAATTTTATTTTTTAAGTGTTCACATTACAATAATATGGATTCAAATAAGAACATTTTAAGAATATATTTTAGTATATTTACCACTGTATTAAAATTTCTAGGATTTAATATTTTCAAGTATCCTTCAAAAAATTTAAAATTTTCATTTTTGGGATTGATTTTTCTTATTTTGTGTCTGTCATATTCAATTCTACAATGCATTTTTATTTTTTCTGCTTTTCGCTATCATGATGATGAAGTTAGTGAAGCTGTCGAGAAAACAGATACTGTGCTTTCATGGTCATTTATTGCTACTTTAATTTCTACTTATTTTAATAGAATATTTATTTTATTGATTAGTTGTTTATTGTGTCAAAGAATATTAAAGGTGATTCAAAGTATTGAGAATCTTGATTATGAGGTAAGGAACTTATTACCAAAACTAAAAATCTAGATGAAAAAAAATGTTTAATAATAATTTTTTAAAATTTTAGCTACATAAATTTGGCGTGAAAGTCACTTACAAAAGACAATTTTTGATCATGATAATTATTTGGACAGCAAAACTTTTTACCTTATTATTTATGTCTTCGTATTTTGGAAACATTTTTTACACTGTTGACTTCTTATACACTGCGTTTAGTAGCTACATAAATATAGAGTTCTATTTGGGAATATTGAAGATTCTTCGATGCATGATTATTCAATTTAAAATGAACTTAATGTAAAATTATAAAACATAAATCAAACAATTCAATAATTTCAAAAATTAACTTTATTTCTTTTAGAAATGCAAATCCACTTGAGTACCAAAATTTTAAATTTAAAGCTCTAAAAATCACAAATTCATTCCTCAATATAGTAGAATTGATAAATGCAGCTTTCAGTGTTCAAATGTTTTGCATTATTTTTGTTCTACTTCTTTATGGAATTATAATGGTTTATGGATTTAAATCAACAGCTAATATATCAATTTTTCCTATTGGACGATTAGTAACTACTCTTTGTTACATTCATTTTGTACTCCTTGAAATTTCATATTTTGGATCAATAACTCACGATGAAGTAAGTTTTGATTTGTTAGTTGATTTTTGAAACTTTCATTTTATTTATTTTTTTTAGATCAACAGTCTTTTTGGAACTTTGCGAAGAATTTATTCAAATTCTCCAACAAAAGAAAACTTAATATTTTTGAATGTGAACTACGAATCAATAAAGCTAAGCTGTGGATTAATTTCATTTGATTGGGATATTATGAAAATGGTAATTGATCATGCTATAATGAAATCATAATCAATTAAGTTTATTGGTTTTATTTTCTTTTTCAGGTTATTTCTACAGAAACAATTTATTTTGTTACACTTTCCCAATTCCAACAGCTTTTGAATTCAACATAGAATATGTATTGTTACTAACATTAGAAGTTATTGCAAGTTTTCTCGTTAATGAAATTATGAAATAAAATTCAATCAATAAAATGTGATTTATTAGTATCACTTAATTGAGTTATTAATTTAATTATCTTGAATAAGATCATAATCATTCAAATATTTTTTTAATTTTCCATTCCTAAAGCAAGACCAATTTCATTTAATTCTGAGCAAAACAGTGAAATGGATCAACATAAAAGCATTCTAAAAATATATTTTACCGTTTTTACTATCGCATTAAAATCACTCGGATTTAATATTTTTCAATATCCTTCGGAGAAATTAAAATTTTCAATTTTAGGCATAGTTCTTTT
The DNA here is from genome assembly GCA_026123125.1 of Chironomus striatipennis. Classification (NCBI taxonomy): domain Eukaryota; kingdom Metazoa; phylum Arthropoda; class Insecta; order Diptera; family Chironomidae; genus Chironomus; species Chironomus striatipennis. The sequence goes on along the minus strand of CM047394.1, from coordinate 59,701,934 downwards.
TCTTTCATGTTTTTTATATTCAGGTGTTCAATTGATTGGGATTGTTTACACTATTCTTGTTTACAAAAGTGATGATGTAGATGTTCCTGTTCATAAATCTGACAATATTCTTTCTTGGTCGTTGCTTATAACATTAATTTCTTCATATATTGGAAGAATGATTATTTTAATAATTAACTGTGTATTATGTAAGAGAATATTAAATGTAATTCATCAGGTTGAGAATATAGATTTGGAGGTGAGAAGAAATTTTTTAATATTAAAACAATATTGAATTTGATTAATCATTGGTTTCAGCTACGCAGTTTTGGAGTAAACATAAACTATAGAAAGTTGTTTTCATCTATGATAGCTGTTTGGATAATTAAGACCCTAGCTTTGATATATATGAGCACTAATACGCAGAATATGATAATTATAATTAACTTTTTGTACAACGGATTTAGTAATTACATTCTAATTGAATTTTATTTGGGAATCATCAAGATTCTTAAAGTGATGATCACTTTCTTTAGAGAGAAATTGATGTAAAAATTTTAATTAAAAAAAAATAGAGGAAATTTTTAATTTAACTTATCAAAGTTTTGTTTCTAGGACTGTTAATCCAAATGATTATCCACGATTGAAATGGAAAATTTTAAAAATTACAAGTTTGATCCTCAAATTGATAGAATTGATAAATGCTGCCTTAAGTTTCCAAGTATTTTGTGTTATTTTTATGCTACTTTTATTCGGAATCATCATGGTTTATGCATTTAAATCTACTGCTGGTATAACTCTGTTTTCGATGCCTCGCCTAATAACTGTAGTGATTTATGTTCATTTTATGTTGCTGGAAATTTCATACTGTGGATCAGTTGCTCATGATGAGGTAGATAAATTTTGAATTTTAAAAACTTAAATAAAAAAAAAAAATTAAAAAATCCTTTTTAAAGATCAACAATCTTTTTGGATCCCTTCGAAGAATTCATTCAAAATCTCCAACACATGAAAATTTAACATTCTTGGATATTTGTAACGAAACGTCAAGATTAAATTGTGGTCTAATGAATTTAGATTGGGATGTAATGAAAATGGTAATAATTTTTGACGTGATAAATATTTCAATTGAAATATTAAATTGATTTCTTTCAGATCATTTCTACAGAAGCAATTTATTTCGTTACACTATCTCAATTTTATGAGCTTTTGCATGGAAAAAAATAGATCAAAAAAATCCAATTAAATTAAGTTGTTTGTTTTAGAGCCATTAAAAATTCCATTAATTCATTAATAAAAATGTAGCTTTTAGTAAATTCACACAGTCACTAACTCAAAAACAAAATCGACAAAATTAGAAACTTTGTTCTCTCTTGTGAAAATGGATGGAAATCATTCCTATTCTAAATTTTTAAACTTTATAAAATTGTGTAATTTGATAATCTTTCATTATCCATCAGATAAATTCGAGTTATCAAAAATTTGTTTAATTTTAAGCTTTTTAAATGTTTTATGCAATTTTTGGTATTTTTATGGAACATCATTTGAAACTTTAAACCTCTTGCTGCTTCCATCAAAAGTTTTAAACAGTTTGTTTCTTTTATTCATGATTTATGGATTATTAGCAAAGGGGTCGCAATGTTAAAAATTCGCCAACTTAGATGAAAATTTGACTGGCAACAAAAATTTTTGATTTCAAAAAAATTTTCTATGAAAAGTGAGAAAGTGTGCCGTGATGAGAGAAAAATCAAAAAATGTCTAATGATTTTTTGTTCCTTTTATCTACAATTTTAAGCTTTTAAACGACAGTTAGAATAAGCCTGATCACAGAAATGGCTTTATTTCCAAAAAATATTGTTTAAAACCTTTGAAAAATCAAATTTAATTTTGACTCACGGCACACTTTCTAACTTTCCATACAAATTTTTTTTAAAATGAAAAATTTTTGTTGCCAGTCAAATTTTAATCCAAGTTGGCGAATTTTTAACATTGCGACCCCTTTGATTATTAGTACGATTTACGTCGTATTTTGTAATATTTTGCTCACAAAATCGATTCTATGAACTTTTAAAAATGGTTGATATATTTATTTCAAAATGTGAAAAACTTAGTCCTTCAACTCAACAAAATCAATATTACATAATTTTTATTATAATTTTCATAGATTCTATTTTGAAAATCGTCCTTTATGGGTTTGTTAAAGAAACCATATTTTACATTTTATTAGACATCCCAGAACATTTTTACATTTTCATAGTTGTTACAATCACTAAAAATATTGAGAATATCACTGAAGTTTTAAGTCATCCAAATTCTTTAAACTTGAAAGGAAAACAACTCGTTGAATTAATCAATGAAATTGATGGAATATTTGAAAAAATTAATTCAACATTTGGTACATTGATGCTCATTTTAATTTCTCATGATTTTATTGGAGGATTTTTGGCCATTTTTATGTTGGCTCAAAAATTTGGATTTACAGAAAATATTTTCGTGAAAGATGATTCAACATTTTTATATATTGCTTGTGTGTTTTACAAACAGTTTAAAGTTGCATTGATAAGTTATGTTAGTCATAAATCCCATGAAATGGTGAGACGAAATTTCAAAATAAAATATAAAAATCCTTTTCATTTGAGTTTAACAATTAATTTTAGGTGAAATCTGTCCATGAATGTTGCAGAAAATTTTACAATAGAACAAATCAAAAAGAGTTTATAAGTATCAATACAGAAATTTTAAAACTAGGTTGTGGATTTTTCAATTTTGATTTGGAAGTTTTTAACATTGTAAGCTGATTTAAGATTTCAAAACCATTAGATAAAATCAAATAAATTTAATTCAATAATTTTAAATTATTTACACAGGTATTTTCAACAGAAATTATTTATTTTGGTAACTATGGTTGGATGAATTTCAACAAATGCTTAATGAAATTTAAAACCCTTTTACAAAGAATTTTAAAAATTAACAATGTAATGAAATTTGAGTAATATTTTAAAAATGATTCCCTGATCAGTTATGTGTCTATGTACTGTAAATACCTTTCAATATTCTGTCACTTTTAATTCAATTTATTTTACTCTAATTAAAAAAATAATAGTAATTAAATTAATATAGGATATCAATCAATTAGAAATGCTTAAACAATCATAATGTATTTGATTAAATTTTGTGTAACATTTCCAACTTAATATTTAATAAATTAGTATTTGTCGAAATTTGTTTTTCTCAGGGTGTTAAAGTTAGTTTGTAACTAAAAATAAATTCATTCCAAAAATGAAGCAAAAATTGTCGAAATCATTTTTAAACTTCATTAAAGTTTTAAAATTTTACTGTATAATTTTCTTTGAGTTTCCGTCAGAAAATTTCAAAATATCCAAAATTGGATTCATCCTTGGCATTATAAACTTTATTCTTTGCTCTTATCACTATACATATTTGCTTTTTGAAATGGTTAAAATATTGTCATTACCAACAAAAATCATGAACCAACTGTATCAATCTTATGTTATGTATCAATCAATTGTGAAAATTTTATCATGGTTAATAATTGTGTTTTCACAAAAGAGATTTTTTAAAATGTTGAAGAAACTCGAAAGTTTTGCAATTAAAAGTCATCACTCAGGAAAAAAAATCTAAAATTCCAATTTTAGATTTTAAAATACTGAAATCTAACAGAAAATTTTATAATCTAATATAAAAATGTTAAAATAACATATTTTCTATTGAATTTAAAAATAAAATTTTAAAAATTTAAAATTGCGATTTTAGAAATCTAAAATCCGAAGTTTTAGATTTACATTTTAAAATTTAATATTTGATTTTAAAATAAAATTTTAGATCTCAAAATTTTTTGTATTCTAAAAGAAAAATTTTAGAATTTAATATAAAACTTTTTGATTTTTGAAAACAAAACTTCGCAGAAATGATTCAAGCAAAACAATAATTCGCAGAAATCACTGCATTAAGTATAGAAAAAGTTTCCATATTTATAAAAATATCTTCAATAAGTTTTAGTGGTGATGAATTGCTTTCTTTCATCATGTAACTAATACTTTCAGTTTTTCTTAATCATTTCTTCTTAGAATTAACTATTCAATAAGAAAATTTAAAATTAAATTTAAGAATTCTAAAATATTTCCTTTAGATTCTAAAATTTTTATTTTTGTTTTAAGAATTTAAAATAAATATTTTAGATTTTAAAATAAAAATTTTTGAATTTTTCAAAGTTAAAATTTAAAATAAAATTTTAGATTTTAAAATTTTCTTTTAGAAAATTTAAAAGTTTCACTTTTAAAAATCTAAAATTTTCCTTGGGGTTCTATATCTAACATTTTCTGTTAGATTTTTCCATACAAATCTAAAATTGAATTTTAGTTTTTTTTCCTGAGTGGCAAGAAATCAATTCATTTGTTCCAAAAATTACAAAATTATTAATAGGAATATTTACGGCAGATATAATCATAAAAGTTGGAATGCATAGAAATTTGATTGCAACTTTCTTTTATACAATTTTTGATGCACCAATATATTTTTTTATTATTGTGGTTTTTACAATTACTCAATATATTGAAAATGTCGAGAACTATCTCAGGTAATTTAAAATCTTAATTTTACTGACGAAATCAATTGATTTTTATTTATTTAAAAATTTTACTTAACAAGAAAACGTTTAAGCATCAACGATAAAGATAATTCAAATTCTAAAAAACTAGTCACAGTAATCAATGAAATTAATGACACATTCAGTCATGTTAACAAATCCTTTGGATTCCTTCTTCTCCTTTTAACGACTTTTGATATGGGTGGAGGAGTATCAACCATGTTTTTATTGGCACAAAAAATTGCACTTCAGAGGGACATATTCGATGATGATGATCCCGTCATACTGTACCTTATCTATATAATCTACATTCAATTAAAAATAATTACTGTTAGTTCCATCAGTTATGGTGCTCAAGAAAAGGTCTTGAAATTGTTTATATAGCAATTGTAATGCTTTTCTTATTAATTTTATTTCATTCTTCTTCTTCTACAGATCAGAAAAATTAAAAGATTATGCTCAAAATATTTTAACCTGATTGGAAATACTGAAATTTTATATATTGACACTGAAGTCGTGAAGTTTGGATGTGGATTCTTCAACTTTGATTGGGATGTTTTTATAATAGTAAATTTTTAAAATTTTATTTAATTAATGTTAATTAGCAAAACATTTTGATCTTATTTTTGTAGGCTTTTTCAACAGAAATTGTTTATTTTGTGACCGTGTTTCAGTTTCAACAAGCCAATAATAATAAGGATAGTTAAACAGTTTACAATTTTTATTATGAAATAAGTCAAGTTGATTGTATAAATAAAATTTTAGTAAAGACACGTGTAAATAAATTTACCTTTTCCATCTTAGATGGCGCTGAACGAAATATCAAAGCAAAATAGACGTGATGTACTTTAGTAACCGCAAACTTCTATACTGATCTATGAATTGCAAATTTCAAAATTTTTTATGAAAATTTTTTTAGAATTTTTTTTTTTGAATTGCATTTCAAGGAGTTTTCAACAATAAGTAATTAAGAATTTTCATGCTGATTGTTTTGCAATTTTCTTTATTCATTCAAATTTGTTATTCAAAATCAGTTAAACATAAATAAATTTTTTATCTACATAGCTTCCTTATTTTGCTTGTCGTTTTATTCATAAATATCTTATAAAGAAGTTAAAAACTTAATCAATATCCTTAAACTAATTTAAATTGCTTTTTAGTCATTCATCTTTTCGTCTCGATTATCTCAAATTTAATTTTAAAGAGTCATCACATGAAAAGAATGTATTGGTGTTTTTCAAAATTATTACCAAAATAAATAAAATAAAGCACTTCAATTGTCTATTTCTTAACTTTAGGTGCATATTTGGTTCCAGCCGAGCCTTTACAGTACGGCTCATCACCATTTGTTTGGAGGAAATAATCACCACTAACATTCATCGGACAGTCAATTCCCATGTATGCAATTGGTGCATCCTCATCACATTTACCATCTTTAAAGTGATCCCATGATTTGCATTTAATTGCTGGGAATTTTTGTGTGTCTACGGATGCAACTGATTCTGCCCAAAACCACCAACTTCTTCTATGTGAGCATAAATCATTGTCTGTGAGCATTTTATAATTTCTTTTTGGGCAGCCGGGTTGGAGGGTTTTACCGCCATTTGGCCAAAAGTCTACTGTTCCTGTTGAGACGGGAGCGCCGTAGAGCCAAGCGTCTGTATGAATAACATCAACCTTCAATATGAAAAATTTATAAATTTCATTTTTTTCAGAAATTTCAGATTTGAGTTATTTCTTACTAAGACAGCGTCTCGTTTCCCCAACGGCTTGTATACCCAACCAGGATAAAATGGTGGAAATGCAGGATCTAAAGCACTGCAAAAAATGTGATATAAAAATTTAAGAAATTTGGTTCATCAATAAATATATTACGTTATTCTTCTAAGTTTAATTGTGTTGCTGGATTTTTCTTTAACTTTTCTAGCCATCATTCCAGCAACTTGACCACCTAAGGAATGTCCAACAATGTGTAATTTATGCCCATCAATGCCATTATTTATTAGTTCTAGTACAGCATCAGCAAGAATATTTGAGAGTTTAACTGCATTTGGAACAGCATCAAGAAGATAATTTCCATCAGCTAAGTCTGCCCAATCAACGAATATTATATCTAAGAATGTGAAATTTGATACGAAATTAAGGAACGATCAGTATTAAATTAATAAATAATTACTATGATCTCCGCGTTTTAAATATGCTTCACAGACAACTTTAACGCTTTCCATTTCCATATGTTCAATATATCCATGAACATAAATAACTGTGGGCTTTCCATTATCAAATTCATCCTGTTCGAGAATATCAACTGCTTTTGACAATGGGAAATTCCGTTGATCGTTAAATGATTTTCTGAAAAAATTTCAAATTTACATTTTAAAATAAAAAATTAAATTGGATTAAATTATAACAAATCGAACAAATATAAAATGGAAATATCCAGTTTGAAAATTATCCATCAAAGCCACTGCTACTGACTTTTTGTAATAAATTCCAAATGTTCTTGAAAGTTTTATTAAATCTTACATAGACTGAATATTTCAAAGTTGTAAACTTCAATTGTAGGCTATATTTTTTTTTATTAATCGATTTTAAGATTAAGACTTTGAACAATTTCGCTAATCCTTTACAGTGATTAATTTACTACCGATTTTTTAAGAGCGATGATTAAAATAAAACAATGAGAATTAGTAAGTCTTATACTAAAAGGGTTTAATTTATTAATTAATAATCCATTTTATAGCATTTCCGAGTCATTTAACAAGGTTAAAAAAAGTTTGATCTTCAACGAATTATAAGTTATTATTAATCAAAGTTAATTACTTTGTACAAATCAATTAACTTGTTTATGTTTTTCGGAAATATGCATATAATCAGTTTTTTCAATAAAACGTATAGTTCATAATTGGCTTAAACATTTAAATTGGAAACCATGACCAGTCTTATCAAATAAATGTTGTTATTTAATAAAAAAATAAAAATTAAGTAAACATTACGAAGTTTATCAAATTTAAACGTAAAATGATGAATAATGTTAAATTCACAAATGTAAGAAATCAGATGTTTTTCAAAAATTTCTCGTCTGCAAAATCTGTACTGTTATTTACCAAAAAAAAAAAAATTCTTTGTGTAAAAAAAGGCATTTTTTCTGATTAGAAGATAATGTTAGTTCTCTTAAACTTTTCAGTTTAAGTTAATTTTGCAGTTTGTAATTTTCGCTAATCTTAAAAGGATTTCATTTAAATGGAAAACATATGCTTTATCGAATAAATGCTTAAAATCACAAAGTTTCTATCTTTATCTTAGATTTGTTAAACTATTTTGAATCATACAATTAAAATCTCACGACAACTATAATAATTCTAATTAAACAAACTGCCTTCAACCTTGCTTTCGATGACGCATTACAAGCATAGTTGTAAATAAGCAGACCAATAACAGCAACTTAAACTTATTTCACAACAAACTGAAAACTTTCCGATGAGCTTTAGACCAATAAAAAATTGTGCTGAATCATTCGCAAAGATATTTTAATAGATAGATTTAACAGCAAATTGAAAATCGTGACAATTTCCCATATTTTAAATATTATAGACGCAGTTAATAATTACAGAGGAATTTTGTCTATGGAAATTAATCTGACTTTTAATATTGTTAGATTTATCGACTAACTACAACTTGACATTTTCAGATGTTAATATAGTCTTGGAAAAACCTAGAAGTCATGAAATAAAATTTGCGTAGATGAAAAGTACTCACCCATAAAAGAAAACAAGTTTTGCGGAATCTAGAGTTGCTTTTACTGGCCGAAGACCAATCCAAAGTCCTAAAATGAAAAGAAAAAGAAATTTGTCATTTTTTGGAAGTAAATGAATTGGAGTACGTGAATTTTTAAATAAAAATACAAACATAGAGAATTTTAAATATTCTAGTCGACATGAGAGTTCATCAAGTGTCATGAACAATGACCTTGAAATTTAATTTTTCACAACATTATTTTTTTTTCTCGTGAACTGGATTTATAAATTTTTTTATGTTATAAAATTGCTAATGGACGTAGTTTATTCAACATTCTTAAATGACAGCAAAAAATGAGCATATGAATAATTTCCTCAAGATCACATTTGAGATCATTAATAAATATTTTTTTTTTCTATTATTATTATTTACATTTTTAGAATACATCCAATAATGAAGAATGCGTAATCTGAGAAATATAGTTTTCTTTCAAATGACGCGCAAAGCTGAGAACGTGTTTATAGTTCCAAAGAATTATCAGTATTGTTTAAAAGCATGACACAACGAATGTTTTTGTTAAGATTTTTTTTTTTCCAATACATGATAAGTGTCATAAGAATTTAATGGCTATAAAGCATGTGACGGTTTTTAATATACTTTTTGTTTGTTGTTTAATTTTTTTTTGAGAGCGGAAATATTTTAAAATTTGCACAAAAATAATAATCAAGATTATTTACAAACATCATCACACGCAAAGAAATTATTTTGCAGTAATAAAATTCAAGCTTTTCCAAACATGATTTTAAGATTTAAAGAAAAAAATTTAACGTTCAGTATCAGTATGTGTAATTTTTCATAAGAATTAATTAAATTTCATTGTAAATAATATGCATTACGAACAGAAACTCTGTTTTTAAAAAAGCAAAAGTGATAGTAATTTTTTCCCCATTCTAGCAAAGACCTTGAACATACATACTAAGTTAAAATAAGTAAAATAGGTGAGATCAAACTTGAATAAATCAAAATACTCTGTTAATTTATATTTTTCAAACTAATGATGATTGACTTGTCTACATTGGTATTGTCAATAGTCTTCTTCCAAAAGTCATACATTTGAGGAAATCTATCTTGAAATATTTAACAGGTAGTTGAGATGAAAGAAGTTAACATCAAAGAATAATTTGTGAACCGCAAAAACTCACTTAGCATTTTGTATGAAAACAAAGTTCATTCCGCTGTGATTTGTTTATTTAGATAATTTGCACAGAAAAAAATTATCGTAAAATAATTTAACTTCAGAATTGTTCATGCTCAATCAATGCTTCAGAATCAATGCTTTTGTGTATTTTTTTTTTTATTTTAGGAAACAATTTTTTGTTTATTCTTAATAATGAATTGCTTTTTGTCAACCTTACCATGACAATCATACTTAAAACCTTTTTTAAAGTGTTAAGCAAATAACCCGAAAACCTTATATGAATATTACATTATTGAGATCGATGTCAACAAACTTTCTTGTCAATCATGTTGGTTATTTTCTTTAATTTAGAGTCAGACTTTAATTCATAATAAGATATATTTTAAATAATTCTTCATTGATCTTATTTCTTTTAGCTTTCAAATTTCCTTCAAAATAAAATATTAAGAAATTATCAAAAGTTGCTCAATAATTACAAAGAAATATTTTTGCATTAATATGGAACAACCGCAATCGATTACAAAGTTACGATTATTTCTTAATAAAGTTCCGTATTATCAACTTTCACTTTCATCAACAATTTTATTGTTATTATCAGAGTTTTCGCAGTTTTGCAAAGCATGCCTTATTTTTGTAAATATTTCAATTTAAAACAATTACGCAAAAATTGAAAGTATGCCAAAAATTTTGCTCAATTGACATATATTGAACTTTGTTAAACATTTAAAAAGAATCATAGGAACGAAAAAGTTCATATTGAGTCAATTGTTGCCAATTAAAGATGATTACATCTTTCATCGAATATGTATACATTAATTTCATAGTTATCAAACTGTGAACTTTATTGATAATAAAAAGTATGAAAATTTTATACCCAGCAAATAACTAAAAAAAATTAATTTTTAAAGTCTTTACACAAAAATATATTAAGTTGAACTTTGAAAATTAATTTCCAACTTGCATCATAAATGATGAAACGCTGTCTGATTAACAAAGGTATGAAAATAAGCAATAAATAAAAATGAACATAAAAATCAGAGGATCAAAGATTAATTTCTGGTAATTTTGCAATTATTGTTGATTATTCAGCACTTTAGCTTAAGGGATTTGATTAAGAAATAAAAAATTTTAAATTGTAAAACATAATAAATTTTAAAGAAACTAAGTTGGGTGACTAGTTGAACTTCTACAAATCAATATTCAATTGAAGAAATTTATAGAAATATTTAATACAAAAAATAGCATATTAGTAATAGAATCTAGACAATATTAGCTTAAGATGCATAAAATATTTGATTAATGATTAAAAATTTTTGTCTGAAAATGGCAAAATAACTTCCTAGTCAAAAACTCTTCATTCATTAGCATGATTTTCTCTACACAAATGCATAGCTATTTATTATTTCCAACAACATATCAAGATATATAGATGTGTTCATACAAACTATACTCGACCATACTTGACCATACGCTTTTTTTCTGTTTGTAAACAAACAAATGAAAAAATTTTATGAAAAAAATTTCTAAATTAAATTTTGATTTTTGACTCAAATTTGTTCACTGGATCTTGTTTTTGTGTTTACAATAGCAACGTTATATTGTGATTTGTCATTTCTAATGCTTTTTGAGCACGAAAACAAAATGAAAAGTCCAAAAATTTGAGGAACAAAATTTTACAAATTTCTTTCATTGTGTTAGTGTTTACAAAAAAATTGAGAAATTTAAATTTTTATCCGTTAAAAACGGTAACATTTTTGAATGAACACATCTGTATATCTTGCAACATATGAGATTAATTACAAAGTAATAAAAATTTTCAAAACTATTTCAGTTAAAAATTATGAAACATTTTATTAATACTTAAGCAAATTTATTGACGTGCGATATCCATTACAATTTAGTTTCACTTTTTGGCAATAAAAATTGTTATTAATTTCAACGAAAGTTTGACAAAGTGATTAAAGAAAAACTGAATATAAATATTCTATTAGCTTGTTTATAAACATTGACGTTCATTGACTTTTAAATTTAGGATTTTTTATAATTGAGAAATGTTATCAAAAATTATCATTTCATGAAATTTTTCATTCAGGATTTTGTAATTTTAACAATTATGAAGGGTGTAATTCAAGAATTACATCAAATGAAAACCACGATTTTAAGATTCAAAATGGAAATAATCGACATAAAAAAAAATAATCGACATAAAAAAAATAACTATTAAATTTATCACATTTTGCAACATATAATCTAAAAATAAATCGTTCATCAACAAAGCTTCTGAATTTGCATTTTATTAGCAACATGATGAGAATGAAAACGGTAAAATGTGCAATAAAAAATATTGACAGTTGCACATGCTCTTGAATCAAGCAGGAAATAAATTAATGTCAAATGATTTTTATATGGATATATAAAATTCTTACTGCGGTGAGAAATTAAGGAAATAAATTTGATTAGTGCTATTTGATGTGTGTACTAAATAAAATAGAAATTCTAGAATTGCACCTGAACGAGAGAAATTAATGTGTTTATATTGGATGTGGTTGGAGGCAAACATGTGGTGATTTTTTTGATGTCTTGTTATGTGAAAAAATAGAAATATGTGACATACTTCCGTTTGAAAAAAAAATTCTCGACTAATTGAATTTTCACGAGTTTATTTTTGGTTGAATATTTTCTGACGTAAAACATTTTTTTTTTTTTAAATATCTTGGTTTAAATGAAAATTTCATTCACAATTTACAATTTAATTTGAATTTATCGAATCTTAAAAGTATACAAATCAATAATTGTTTCGTTCTGTACTTAAAATTTCGTTTCATTTTATTAAAAGTTGTTATTAGTTAAATTTTCATACACGTGAGGCATTTTTGGCACAGGAATCAAATTGATTCTACAGAAAATACTTTTATCTGACATAAATTAAATTTTGAAATTAGTTCCACTTTATTATTATCGTCAATAATTCTACAATAAGTGTTTTTAAAAAAATATATTCAGTTCTTATCTTCTACAACTTTAATTTTTATTGTATCTAAAACACTAAATTTATGACAAAATATAATATAATAGTTTTTTTAGTGACGAACTAAGATGAAAAAAATTGGATGAAAATTTTTTTAATTTTTTAAATGACTTAATTATTTCATGAGTGTAATATAGATAAGCTCATGTAATATGAAATAAAATCATTTTTTAACATCATATTCTGAAATTAAATTGTTTTTGTTTTTTTAAAAAATTATTTCATGCTTCGAAAAAAATAAAATAAAATAAATGTAAATTTAAAATCACAGTACACAGAGCACGTGTAGTTTGCTATCATTGCATAAAAGAATATATTATGCGTATCATAAATCAGTGTAATTGAAAACAATAATTCAAGGGCGATGTAATAGATTGCATTGCGAGTAAGAGATACTAAAGTACCATATATGAATTGGATGGATGCCTAAACATAATATTCGTAGTAATAAAGTGAAAAGGAGACGAGAAGAAAAACATCTAAAATTTATTACAGTAAGTCTTTCGCAGCAATCTTCATTTATCTCTCTCACTCTCATTCGGATCCCTCAGAATGATTTTTATATTTATATTCGGAAATGCTATCAAAAAAAAAACCGAAAAGAAGGAACGAGCAAATAATAATGATGATCAGCTGTGTACGACATGTGCGCATTTTAATTTCTTTTTTTAACAATTCTTTTTAATTATCGCTTTCGTACTTAATGGAATATTTTTGTCGTTTTTTTTTTGTAAATATTAGATTCGTTTTCTCAAGTAGTATGCCAAAATGCTTGTTATTAAAACATTTTTATGCAGTCACCATCTGACTGTTTATCAAATTCATTAAAACACGCGAACTTCTCATTCGTTACTACAAAGTCTACATAATTATACTCACTTGGGTTCATGTATTTCTTCATTTTTATCTTACAATCACACTTTGTTCTATTGTAATTAATATTTTTTTTTTTTGCTAATTTAGTCACATAGATAACTAGCTCAATTGTCCTTCAAATTTAATTTTTCTGTAAGTCTACTTATTACAGCAAATAGTTTTTTGATCGTTTTGTCAATTGCACTCAATAATTTAATTGATTTCAATTGCGAATGTTTATCATTACACGTTTTTTTTTATTAAAACTTTAAACTTCCCTTCTCTAATCTATTAATAGATTCTATAAAAAATACTAGAAGAGTATGTGAATTTAATTAAATAAATAAATATAAAGTTTTGTATTTTTTATTTTTTTGACACTTCTATCAAGAGAACTTTTCAAATTCGCGTGTCAGCGTTGAGCGTTGAATATAGACTGATTGAATGAGACACAATGTTTTACTTTTTTGAACCTATAGAACATACACAAAAAAAAACTCTCAGAGTGAACAAAACTCACACATGCAAGCAAAAATGCCGCTTCGTGACTGTATTGAAGAACATTTCACTTTCTCACAAGTATCAAGACTTTCTGGGCGCCAATAACACTATCTTTTTACCACCATAATCAAAATCATTACTACTTTACATGCATCACACAACTGTGACTGTGTATTTATCGTGCTGAGTCATGTGAAATGAAAATTGTTTTGTTCTCTTAAAAAAGTTTTTCTTTCGTACTTTTCTTCTTCTTTACGTGTGTTTACTAGCATTTCTTTAGAAGAAGTATTTCTTCTTCCTTGTTATCACTTTTCTTTCCAATTTATTGAACTTTATTACGCAAGGCTATATCTATGTGGTAATTGAGACTCATCTCTTTTTTTCTATCTAGAAACACATTGCGGAATGTTTCGCAAACTTTTTTTTACTTCCTTTACTAATGAAATGATTTCATCTAGGTGACCGTGAAATTTTGTTGAATTAATTGCGTCAGTATCAAATGGGCAGATGAAAAAGTATATATTAGGTGTATGATTGTGATTTATAATGTTTTTCTGAATGCATTAGAATTTTTATTTTTTTTTAAATAAAATTAATTAATTTTGATTTTAAATTAGCATATGTAAATTTATAGCATGTTTAGGTATGTTTTTGTATAACAGAACAAATGTCCTGATTTAAATCACGCCATACATGTAAGAGCTCAATAATATGCACAATAATGGCCAGTTTTTGCTTATTTCTGGAAATTTGTGGTTGTTATTATTGATTTTCTGGAAAATTTGAAATATTTCTAAATTTGCAGTAAATAATTTTAATTGGAAAATTTCTCATTTTAATATTTAAGCTAAAAAGTTTCATCATTTCAATTTGAATTAATAATGTAAATATCATTAAAGTAATTCTTATTAACTTTATTAAAAAAAAAACTAAATTTATTGATTTCATTGAAAATTGTAAAAAAGGAAATTAATTAACTAATTCATCACGAGAATCCCATGCGATTTATATGCATTGTAATAAATTACTAAAATTTCAAGAAAACACAAAACGAGAAAGCTATAAAAATTTTACTTAAACGGTTTGTAACTAGAAAGAATACACATTCACGATTTATTAATTTGTTTTGAAAAGATTTTATGAGTTGTAAAAACATTTTAATAAATTTTTCACGAAGAAAAATTAGACGTCAGACGGAATCCCGCAGATGTACTCATTTTATGTCATGTTTTGAATGAGGAACAGCAAAATTAAATGTGATTTTCGTGATTTTTTTAACAATCAAAAAATCTTTTATATCAAAAAGTTTTTCAATTTAAAATAATTTAAATTCGATTAATAGAAATTTTAATAACTGTACTTATTCGACTATTTTACGGCATTGAACTTGTGAACAGAATCAATTAACGCAAGTTGTATTAGTAGTGAAATGAAATCACTTTTACTATAACTAGCACAGTAATTCTTACACAAGTAATTTTATCAAACAATTTGCTCACCTACGGATATCAAAACACCTGTACCGGCAATAATTACTTGATTCCTACCAAGCATTTTAATTTTAAGATGATAAAATGATTATGGAAATAAAATTGGTCTTTTCTTGTTCGATGTCAAATTAAAACTGCTTCTTTTCTACCAAACAAACCGCTTTTACAACTCCAATGCTAACCATTTTTTCTTCTTTTTAAAAACGTGCTTTTAACGCTTCGTTCCTCAGAGTTAGTAACAACATGTGTAATAGATATTACGTGAATTTAATTGAGGAGGAAATTGAGATTCATATTGTAAATTGAGCATGCATCAGCATTAGTAGAATGCAATGTACTTAAATTATTATGCATACTTGAGTACTTAAATGAATGAAAAGTAAATTATTTTTTCAAATCAACTTGAAATGCAGTATGATCAGTGATGATCATTTTTAAGTAAGCTCTTAAAGTTTAAAATGATTTTAAAACTTGTAAAAACTTGTTTTCAAATAATTTGTGATCGTTAAAAATTTACAAACATTTTATCATGTTTTAATTTCATTCAAAAGTATTTAAATCTTTGAAAAGTAATTAAGAAATTACACTTCAGAAAAAATCGAATATAAATTTTAAAAGCATATGGGCAATTCTACGAGAAGGTTTCATCAAATTTTTTCCAAAAATTTTTTAAACATTATTTTCTTGAATAATATGATACAAATCTTGTTAAACAACATAAGTTATGAGTAATTTGATCTTTTGCATTGTAATTTGTTAGTTCTAGGTCTTAAAATAGCAATATTTTGATAAAAATTTTGTAAATTTTTCTCTACAAATTACTCGGTTTCACTGTAGACTTTTTCGTGGAATTGAAATTGCAGCTTAATTAAAGCTTTTCAAAATGTGGATTTAATACACATTAAAGCTTGTGAATTTCTCTATCTTTTGGCATATTTACTTCATATTGAAAGATTTTTGATAAAGAGAAATCGACGAAAACACTTTGGAGACTTGAGCAAAATTTTTATTGCGAAACCGAGTAATTTGTTCGTAGAATTCAAATATTTCTTTAGTTAGACACTTTAAATACTTCTAATGAAGTTTTATGTGTAGATTTTATTAAAATCTACTACAAAACATGCTAAACACGTGCAATAATGCAATTAATAATGAGAAAAATTGATTTGGAGAAAATTTTGAAGAGAAAACGATTCGTGGAATTGCCCATATAGAATTTAAATACAAACAGATCTTAAAGCTAACAGTTATTGTGATGAACTCTGTAACACAATAAAAATTTGCATTGATCCAAATTCAAACTGATAAGATTGTTTATTAACGCATTATGTCATTTGTATTATAAAAGTGAAGTGGTCATTAAATAAGAAATTTCCCCTAATATAAGAATTTTTAAATCCCACACGAAACAATAAATTATCAAAATATCCTGGAAATTATCCATCAAAAAGTTTATCATAAGTTGATAACAATTATAAATGCACAAAAACAATTAACAGTATCCGAATATTCTCATTGTTCACATATTACAAAATTCCACATAAATTTAAAAATAATTTTCGTTAACGTGAAATGGAAGGAAATGAATTATTCTTTATAACAAAAAATAAAATGCATCCATTAATGACATGAGTGCCGACTTTTTGTCTCATTAGAATGTAAATTGAGCCTTGCACTTCAACAAGTGAATCTTCTCACTATGTTAATAGCTGCCAGATACACATGGTACACAACAACAAATTTAAAAAATATTCTCAATTTTTTCATACATTCACATTTCTATCTCTGGGTATTATCAACATTATCATGTGCTTATGGCAGTCAAAAAAAAAAGTAGAGTAGAGTGTCAGCTCGATTAAGCGAGAAAACACTCGTATACTAATTTAACAATTGAAAAAAAAAAGTTTTATTTTAACAAAGTGGTTCTCGTGCTTTTTGAGCAAGTTAGAATTAACGTAATATGTGCGGAGAGAATATTGCTTGAAATTCACAATTTATTTTAGCTGGAGACATTGCAGTATCAGCTTCCGAATCGCGCGGATGCAACTGAACAGCGAAGCTAGTGTATAAGTTTTATTATTTTATTTTTTTCAAGTTCAAAAAAATCATAAAAAGTCGCGTTCGTGGGAAACTATTGCCGAATATTAAGTAAATAAATATTGCGTGATATAACCGAATTGAATGGTTCCATTGAACTCTTCACAGCTGATTTATATATTTTTTCGTTTGATGTTTCGCGATTCCATCAAGATTAATTCATAGATAAAACGCTCTTATTTGCTCTTTATGTATCAATTAGTGAAGCTGATTCTGTAACTTTAACGAGGTATTGTGAAGTGATATAGTTTGTCTCAACTGGTCAAGTGCAATTAACTCGTTTACACCTGATTCATAAATACGAAAGAAAAAAAAAATCAAAACTCTAGTTGTGTCATGAGTAAGTGCTGATTTTATTGATAATAGTGATAAGGAAGAAAATTCAATGTGATAAAAAAATATATTTTTAGATAACTAATAAAATTTTAAGACAATCGAAATTCTTTAAAAATGAATGAAATTTTATCGTGTCTGCAAAATTGTGATTAAGTTATTAAGTTCAGAGAATTTTTTGTGAATGGATTTTAAAGAATTTGATGTTAATGAATTTAAACATTTTTACAGATTTTGTGTGTGTGTGTTTTTTTTTAAATTAATTCATACACAAAGTATTCATCCATTAGATTTTTATCAAATTCAAAATGCTGTTTTATCAAAATTAACAGAGACAAAAATTTCATACATGTAATAAATTAAAAGATACAACAACAATAACAAAAAAAAAGAACTAAAAAAATGTCGTCAGAGAAAATTTTTCATTCATTAATCGAGTAATAAATTTTAATTTTATTAATTCTCAGCATTACTTGATTATGAACATTTTCTCTCATTCTTCACACGACAAACACCACTCATTGCATTTTAAAAATTATTGGATAATGAATTTCATAATAAATTTTTCAATTTAAATTGACCTAATCAAGTACATCAAATCAGTTAATTATATTTCTTTTAATCACTTAATTCTGTTATCAAAATTTATGAGTAATCCATCCGATTTGTTTTTATTAAACAAATATGTGGAAAAAATACTTATGGGAATGTCTGATTATGACGTCGTTTATTCAGAGCCTTAGATTAATTTCAGTTAAGTTTTAATTGTACTAGTTTAGTTAAAGATGCAATCTACCTAGTTACTGTACTTACTTAAACCTTTTTTTTCGTTGAAATGTTTAAAGTTGAAATAAATTCATAATTTTTCACTAAATTCCTCTGAAAATATTTTTGTTTTCACTCCATTCAAGCCATTTGAGCTAGAACGTATTTAAATGGAATTTTTTTAAGCATTAACAATGAAAAATACTCGAAATACAATCCCCACAAAATAAAACAAAACAAAAAGAATTCTTTTCATAAACTCAAGTAAATTTCATTAAAAAAAAAAAAGTGAATCATGTTAAAAGCAAAAAAATAAATAAATAAAATTAATTAAGCAAGAATCAACGAGACACTAAGTTTTTAATGAATTTGATTCACTTTCGCTTAGGAAGTTCACAAATACGTCTAATGTACATCTCGTTGTGAATGAATGATGCGAATGAGTAGCGGCAAAAATACTCTATAATTAATTGACACTCAGAGTGCATCAGTTGGAAGTAAATGATTCAGTATGGATTCACAAACGAATGCTCTATATGACAATCAAACATTTACGCCAAAATATGGACTCAATGAGATTTCATTTAATGCCAAACACTCGCCAAAATCATCACCAAAACCCACGCCAAAAGGTATACGAAAGTCAGCATCAGCTAAGAAATTTATCATTTTGCCGGCTGAGAAAGACAGCGACGATGGAGCAAGTCCATTTTTATCGCCATCATCAAGCTTTGTAAAGCCAAAGCATCATTTAAATGCAAAATTATTAAGAACCGGTGATCCATCACTAACATTTTCTAGTCCAAATGTCTTGATGGCACCACAATTAGCTCATCTTGCAAGATCTGGTTCATATGTGTTCAGTGATAGTGGATCAACGCGTCTATTTAGTGATGCATCATCCGTAAGATCATTAGCATCAATTGGAATGGGATCAACAGATGGTAAACGAATGGTTATTCGAAAAGTTCCAAATTCACCGACCGAACTACTCAACTACATAAATCCACCAACGTAAGTTGACATTGAAAAAAATCATTTTTATATCCACGAAAAAAAAAAAAATTAATTATCAGAGCGATTAACGCAGGAAATCATAAATTGTATTAAGCACTGAATGTCGCATGTGAACAATAGTCAAATATCAAAGCTTATAGCTTACTTTTTCCTATGATGATGTTACACAGATGCTAGGCAATTTTAGAATATTAATTGAAAATTATGTTTTCCGTCCACGACATTATAATAATTTGAATTTGAATGAATTATGCAATTAGATCTAGTTTAGAACTTTTTTTTTGCATTCTTTTTTTTTTATTTTTTCTCATCTTTCACTTCGCTTTTCTTGCCT